>ML662436.1:8792159-8979084 GCA_007570785.1 Antilocapra americana
TTTTTTTTTTTTCAAATTCCTTGTACCTTTCTGTATTGACTGAAAAATTTTAAAGTGCAGGTGTCACTTTTATAAAAACATTATTTACCAGAAGAGAGGTTTGGTTATTACATCATTCATAGAGTTCTGGATTTTAGTAAGGTGCTGAGTAACCATTATTGCCATTAACTTGCAATCAATAAATGAGTACTGCTTTGTTTGCCTTTAGATTTGTTTTATGTTGCTTTATATAGTATCCCTGTGGAGACAGTGCAGTGTGATGTCTTTATAGTAAATTTGCCTTGATAAAAATTTTGACTTTGTCACTTAATTATGTGAACTCAAAATAGTGTCAGTCCCTCTACTCATCTGAAACTGGACATTGTATTTACCTTAGAAGCTTGTTGTAAGGATTAATATTTGTACTTAATTGACTTAGCCCACTGCCCAGCACCTGAAGTCTGTTCAGTAGAGAGCAGCTATTACTGCTATTTTAAAAGTACAGATTGTATTTGTATACATGCACGTCTTTCTTAAGTAATATCCTTTTTAAAGTCATCAGTGTATTATGCTTCTGTTTGACTATCTGCTAATGACTTAAAGTGCTCTACAATGAAATTTTCTCAGGTTTGAACTTCTTGTCCTGGAAGCTGTTCATCACCATAATGAGGCTTGTAATTCTTGATAACTATGACTTGGCTAGTGAATGGGCAGCCAAATACATCTGTAATCGCATCATTCAGTTCAGACCTGGACAGGACAGATATTTTACACTGGGTTTGCCAACAGGTAATATACCATTTTTTCCATGTTAGATACTCAAGGTTCTGAGATTGAAGGGTTTTCCTTGGTAAAATGTTTCCTCTTTATTTCGTGCCATATCACTGATTTAACATATTAGCATATAAAGTTAAATATATAGATGTAGATTCTCCATATCTAGTATCTAAATTCCATTACTATTTTCTTTGTTAAAATTCTATCTCACCTACCACTCCAGAATGCAAAAGGAAATACAGAAATGTAGCTCAAGTAAGGGTCATGATACTTTTTCCTAGTAGTTTTTTGTTTGCATTTAGAAGTGTTGCTTTCACTATTCAAGCAATTTCTTAGATTAGCTTTCTCATTGATCATTAAGAGGTACCTAAAATATGTACTATTGCCTCTTAATTTTACCTCATATCATCTTGTGTGTGTGTGTGTTAGTTGCTTAGTCGTGTCCTTTGCAACCCCATAGACTGTAGCCCACCAGGCCTCTCTGTCCATGTGATTCTCCAGACAAGGACACGAGTGGGTTGCCATTTCCTTCTCCAAAAGTAACTATAGGAAGAAAGTGAAGTCCGTCAGTCGTGTCCAACTCTGTAGCCTGCCAGGCTCCCCAATCCATGGAATTTTCCAGGCAGGAATACTGGAGTGAGTTGCCATTTCCTTCTCAATATCATCTTACTAGCTCTTTGCTATTTCTGTTATTATTTTCTTTCTATTTTAGAAATATTAAAAGTGAAAAATTGAAGACTGATGTGTCTGTCTTCATGACAGAAGGAACATAAGCATTAATTATGTGTTTTGCTGGATTTAGTTCTCTGTTAAGGTTTTTTCTTTAAAAATAACCAAGTAGTGTCATTGATATCATGGTACTTTTATTTGATGTTGTTGACTTCCACAGAAAAAGGTATTGGTTCTGGAATCAGAGCTGCTGTTGTTTTGATGATGGCAGGGCATTTATTCTACACCCTAATTTTTGTTTTCCTTCCCTAAACAAAAGTAAGGAAATTAATAGCTTACAATATTGTTTTGCAGCTCAAATAAGAGCAAGTCCTTTATATACTGTAAACATTATATAACTTTAAGATTCTCATAAATGTGTTTTATTTAAACAGTATTTTCTCCTTTTTCTCCTTCCCCCATACATATCAACTCATAAAAGCTACAGTCATCATTTTTTTCACTTGCATAATTTCCATGAAAGCTACTCTTACCAAGTTATTTTTTTGTTTGTTTATTGTTTTGTTTTTTGGTCCATGGCAGTAGTTCTTGGTGAGAATGGCAAAGAGGCATTTTTTTTTTTAATTGTGTACACTGGAAATGGGCCCCTCAGCACCCACAGTTTTCATATCTGAGCTGCAGTGATTAAACAAGACCACTGTATCAGTTTGCCTTATATGAACCTAGGCCATGCTCATACTAGCTCCCTTAATCACTCTTGTGTTAATTGTGAAGAAATAAGCAGTAATTTGAGTGTGGGGACAGAAAGACTTGAGAGTCATAAACACCAGCAATGCTAAACATTTTTTTGTGTATTTAAAGATACAACCCTTTTGCTTTATTTTGGATAGTATAACTGCTTAGTAATACACCTGCCAAGGGTTATCTCTGAAAAACTTCTGTTGACATTTTTTTCTTTTCTCCTTCATTGACCTGTGACAGAGTTAATCATGCCCCATCCTCATCCCTGTGCTTTTGAAATGTGAACATACATTTCTGTAGTTGTAAATAACAAGCTGTATTAAAATTATGCTACACCAAGCACAATTCTGGGGCTTCCCAGGTGGCACAGTGGTAAACAATCTCTGCCTGCCAATGCAGGAGACACAGAAGACTCGGGTTTGATTCCTTGGTAGAGAAGATCCCCTGGAGCAGGAAATGGCAACCCACTCCAGTATTCTTGCCTGGAAAATGCCATGGACTGAGCGGCCTGGCAGGCTACAGCCCATGGCGTCACAGAGTTGGACACAACTGCGCATGCACGTCCATACAAGTAAAGTCAAGCACAGTTCTGGGGAATATCTCTTCAGTGTGTATTGAAGTGATGTTGACAAGCATGACATTCAAGGGCCTGCATGCCGTGGGCCTGACCTGCTTCCCAGACTTAACTCCCCGTTCCCCTACACTGAATCATGGCAGGCAAGTTAGACTGCTTGTAGTTGAAAGAACAGGCCTGAACTTGATGGCTTTCCTTTCACTAGTGTTGCTAATCTGCTGCATAATAAAAACTTTATGAGTTCCAGAACCAGGCAGAATCTCTTAAATCTGACTTCACTACCATGTGTGTGATATTTCACACATTTCTTAATTTTTTTGACCCAGTTCTTTCACCTTCAACATGGGAAACATGATGCCAGTTTCCCAGACTTGTGAGATTTACATTAGCTAATGTATGAAACACCAGCGTAGCATCTAGTACACAGTAGGCATACAGATGTCATCTCTGACCCTTCTCACAGGACTTACCCCATTCTTTGATTGTGGGAATTTCACCTCTTCTTCAAAGACTCCATTGAAATGCCATTTTTGATCCTTCTTTCAACAACCAAGACTGTAGTTTTTCCTTCTTTGGTTTGTTATGCTTCTCCAGATCTCTTATAGTTTTTTTTATAATATTTTTCCTTGTGTTATAGTTATTTAGTACTTCTCTATCCATATCTTGTGAGTTCTGTGGCAGAAAGAGTCCTAATCTTTGTTTTATCTGAAACTTAGTAAACACTTACTGAATTAATTATGTTAGTAAATGAGTATTGCAAAGCAAATATATTAAAATGAAGTTTCTTTCACCAGTTCACCCTGTATCATATCTTTCATTGTTTTTTTTCTATTCAGCCACTTTGATTAAAAAGTTGAAAATGAATGTATTTTTGTCATCACTCTTGTGACAACTTCTTACATTTTTCTTCATATGCTTTTAAATTATGGAGGGAGTCCTACAACTCTTCTCTTGACACTAAAAGATAGACACAGAAAATTTGTTATGTTCCTAGAAAGGAAGAAAGAAAAGCATACTTGTCCATTTTTTGTCGTGGTTTCATGTTAGTGGCCTGTAGTTCTTTGATAAGGAATTATAAAGTTTGACCACATAAATTTTAAATTATTAATGACAATTTAAAATAATTTGTGGTTTTAATTTTAAGAAAACCTATTAGTCCTCTGTTCTCTGAACCTGTCTGTGTGATATTTAGCCACTTCTATTATCCTATCATCTTAAATGCGAGGCAGTTTTTTTTTTTACTACTCCAGATTTCTTCTGTATTTGTTGGGTTTTTTTGGGGGGGTTGTTTCTTTTCTTTTGCCAGATGCTGTTCAGTTCTTCCATACTTCTTCCTGCTTTCTGAATAGAAACTTTATGTGTCTGTTTTATTTTGCTTTGTGATGGTAGATGGATTAAAAATCAATACTCTGACCAGGATTGTGTGGGCCAGGTTGTTTGCTGTAAAAGTGTTATAAGAATGCAGTCAATTTAGTCTTTGAATTTGTAGTTTAAAGAAATGAAGCAATTTTGAAAAACATCCACAAGGTGCTGAATTCACTTATCTTTATTGTGTCATTTCATGGCGCTCTTGTCAATTAGATCTTAATTTTGTAAAACATATGAAAAAATCACATTTATAAAACAATAACATTAAGAGCTCAGATGAAGTATCCAAAGCCAAGATCCCATTTCTTAAGAAACCATTTTACTTTATACATTTTAGCTGATATATGTTGACAGTAACACAAATGAGAAGCAGAAATTCCAGCTAAAAAAGGATAAGCTTCCTTACTCAATCCTTGCCACTTTCTATTTTGAAAGTAGAGGAAATATTTAAATTTAGCTCTGGTTTCCCCTTTGATTTCATTAAATAGTTAACACTTGATCTATTTACGTATCATTTATGCTACAAATCCCTCCCTAAATAAAGATTTTTTCTCTTATCAGTGGGATGTGTATTTTTCTTTTAATTCAAATGTGTGCTCTCTAGAAGTTCCTAGTCTTGGAATATACACCATTAATTCCATATATCCAATAATATAAGATTTTTCCAAGCTGTAATTTAAGCTGACAGATTCTCAGCTTTATTCAGCAAATTCTGATTTCCCAAAATTTTAGGGTATCTTGTAAAGAGACTAATTCAACATATATTCATTAACTGAGTACATATTTGAATTAATAATTGTTTGCCTAATAAGATGTATAAAATACCATTAAGTAAGATGAGAATAAAGTTAATATACACTTTTTTAACAATTAGACTGTTAGAAAATGGAATCTTTATCTGTTTTAGGGAGTACACCTTTAGGATGTTATAAAAAACTTATAGAATATCACAAGAATGGAGACCTTTCTTTTAAATATGTGAAGACCTTTAACATGGATGAATATGTAGGTAAGCTATATTGTTTGACTATATTATTTGGACATGTTATATTTTAAATTGAGTATATTTTGAGAATATTAACATATTATTTAAATTTGTTTTGAATGAATATATTTCTAGAGTATAATGTACCACCTTGTAGTGGGGTTGTAAGGTTATGTAAAAATTTCTATGTTTATGTAATGACAGCATGACACAGTGGAAGGACCATCGGACTGGAAATTAGAAAATCTGCCCTCATCTTGAGCTTTGCTACTTACCAGTCCTGGCTCTATCAACTTTGAGCCAATTCATTGATGTTTCTCAGTCTCTCTTTTTCTTTTTTCATCAAAACAAAGTTAGAACCAGTGTGGGGATAAGTTAATTAATATGTATGTAAATGAATTAGTAAAATTTTTTTCAAATATAAGGCTATTTATATTTGTAGCCTTGAAGCTTTTATAATTTATTGATTGTTAACTTGCTTGTGCTTTCTTGATGACTCAGCGGGTAAAGAATCTGCCTACAGTGCAGAAGACACAGGAGATGCTGGTTTGATCCCTGGGTCAGGAACATCCCCTGGAGAAGGAAATAGCAACCCACTCCAGTATTCTTGCCTGGACACTCCCATAGAGAAGAAGCCTGGCGGGCTATAGTCCATGGGGTCACAAAAAGTTGGACATGACTGAGCAACTAAGCACAACTTGCTGAGCTGGAAACATATGAACTCTGTTAACATTTACATTTTATAGGTGTATATTTTTAATGGTAGCATGATTGCCAAAGAACCATTATAGTTAAGTGTACCTTGCATGCAAATAGAAATAATAGAAGAGGGAAAATAGACAAAGATTTCAGTTGTGTAGCCACTTAATTGGGAGAAGGAAATGGCAACTCACTCCAGTATTCTTGCCTAGAGAATCCTGTGGACAGAGGAGCCTGGTGGGCTGCTGTCCATAGGGTCGCATAGAGTTGGACATGACTGAAGCAACTTAGCATGCATGCATTCGTTGGAGAAGGAAATGACAACCCACTCCAGTATTCTTGCCTGGACAATCCCAGGGATGGAGAAGCCTGCTGGGCTGCTGTCTATGGGATCGCACAGAGTTGGACACGACTGCAGTGACTTAGCAGCAGCAGCTACTTAATGTGTATTGAATTTAAGACATAAATCTGTCTTACTGGTTAAATTTTATATTTGAGAAGTGGAATATAGTAATTAAATGCACATGAACTAGACTTCTATGTTCCAGCCCCTCCATGAGCTCCATGACCCTGGGAAAGTGACTTAACTTTTCAGTGTTTCTGTTCATCTATAAAGTGAGATTGATACTAGTATTTCCACAGATGTTGTACACATCTATTGAGTTAATACATTTACAGTAGTTAAAATAATGCCTGGCATAATAAGCATTTATTCCATATAAAAATGCTTTTAAATTGAATATGGCATAGAAAGATTATATATTTTAATAGCACTTGTGGCTTAATCAGAAAAGTCAAGTCAACTTTAGATTTATTTCTGAAAATAGTTATATTTTTATTCATTAACTTTGTATTTAGGACTTCCCAGAAATCATCCTGAAAGCTACCACTCTTATATGTGGAATAACTTTTTTAAGCATATTGATATAGATCCTAATAATGCTCATATCCTTGATGGGAATGCTACAGATTTGCAAGCAGAATGTGATGCATTTGAAAAGAAAATAAAAGAAGCTGGAGGAATTGATCTTTTTGTTGGAGGTACGTAGAACATTTTGTCATTAGTCATTTGTTAGAACTTGAATTAGGTGCTTTAAATTTAACCTTTGTGTAATGTAAAGAACATCTATGACTGCCCGTAATACCCACTTATTTAGCTATTGATTTCTGTTTTACTTTATATTCATCAAAAAATAACCTTAATGTTACGGGGGGGGGGGGAATTGTTTAAATTGTGGCTTGAGAAATAGCTCCTAATCGCTGCTGAAGTCTTTTAATTACCTCTTTAGAACTGACACTTTACCACGTCTTAGAAAAGGAGTGATATGTTTCTTTTCCTAAATGATGCTCTTAATCTTTTACTGTGTCTTTAAAATTCCAACCCAGGTTTCTTATCAAATTACAGCATTAAATCTCTAAAAGTTTGCATATGGTACAAGTGGATTTTAAAATTCTTCTGCTGCATTAAATTGCTTCATTTCACCAAGAAATGTGTCAAGAATGTCAGATTTTGTTTATCATCAGCCTTTAGCTAGTATGAATTGAGCTTTATAATTATCTTAATAAGATCTAAATAAATGTTTAATTAAGTTCCACTTAAAATTTCTATGTACACATGTGCACACACACCTACATATACATGTGTGTGTATGTTGTGTCTTCCTGATCTACCATTGAAGAGAGGTGAGTCTCTCCCTTTGTAATGACAATATGATTTTCTGTCATCACAGTGAAGCATCTGAATAGTACAACTATTCATGTAAACTGAAACCAAAGTTATTTTTTGTCAGATTCTTTAGTATTCAACTAGACATACTAAAAGCTCTAAATTAACACTGGATATTTAGAGGTAGGCATATCTGTTAGATCTAGATATGTCTTATGATTTATTAGAAGATGCTCAAAATTATATGAATTAGACCTGTATTGAGGTTAACTTAATGGTTGAGGTGGTCAAGTGTTTTTGGGGTGTTTGGGTGCCATTGAGGAAAATTAGAGTATAGTTAGACAAAAACTAGCATCCAGTTTTGGCCACTTACTATTTGTAAGATCTTGGGAAATTTATTGACTTCAGTAAATTAGTTCCATATACTAATTAAGTATAATTCAGTCCTTTGTAAAATAGGATTAATAGTAACCATTTCAAAATTGATGAGAATTAACCATCTTATAATGTGTAAAATGCCTTGTGAAGTGCTTGGTATATAGTTGGTATTCCATTAAGTGTTACTCTACTCTTTGTCTCTGAGGTGTAGTTTGTAAAGTAATTTTTCCTTAATGTATTGAATGTCCTGCTGTTTTACTGACTTACCTCTAAGGATATCTGACAAGAATAAAGTTTTTCTCTTTGAGGAAATTGTTATCTACGCAGCAGAACTAATATCAGTATCAGTTCAGTCGCTCAGTCGTGTCCGACTCTTTGCGACCACATGAACCACAGCACACCAGGCCTCCCTGTCTATCACCAACTCCAGGAGTCCACCCAAACCCATGTCCATCAAGTTGGTGATGCCATCCAGCCATCTCATCCTCTGTCCTCCCCTTCTCCTGCCCCCAATCCTTCCCAGCATCAGGGCCTTTTCCAGTGAGTCAGTTCTTCACATGAGGTGGCCAAAGTATTGGCGTTTCAGCTTCAATATCAGTCCTTCCAATGGACACCCAGGACTGATCTTGTTTAGGATGGACTGGTTGGATCTCCTTGCAATCCAAGGGACTCTCAAGAGTCTTCTCCAACACCATAGTTCAGAAGCATCAGTTCTTTGGCGCTCAGCCTTTTGCACTGTCCAACTCTCACATCCATACATGACTGCTGGAAAAACCATAGCCTTGACTAGACGAACCTTTGTTGGAAAAGTAATGTCTCTGCTTTTCAATATGCTATCCAGGTTGGCCATAACTTTCCTTCCAAGGAGTAGGAAATAATATCAATTACTGCCTTAAATATAGGGGATGGTTTTTATTTGAGCAAGAATTGAAGTCAGAATCTTGCTTTTCAAAATAGAAAATATCTATGTGTTTTTTCTTTTTTTTAAATTTTCTTTAATTTATTGTGTTGGTTTTGCCATACATTGACATGAATCTGCCATGGGTATACATTTGCTCCCCCTCCAGGACCCCCCTCCCTCCTCCCTCCCGATTCCCTCCCCCTGGGTCATCCCGGTTCACCAGCCCCAGGCATCAAACCTGGGCTGGCGATTGATTTCACATATGATAATTAACATGTTTCAATGCCATTCTCCCATATCATCCCACCCTTGCCCTCTTCCACAGAATCCACGAGACTGTTCTATACATCTGTGTTTCTTTTGCTGTCCCACATGCAGGGTTCTCGTTACCATCTTTCTAAATTCCATATATATGCGTGAGTATACTGTATTTTTGTTTTTCCTTCTGGCTTACTTCATTCTGGATAATAGGCTCCAGTTCCGTCCACCTGAGTAGAACTGATTCAAATGAATTTTTTTTTTAAACCTAGATATTTTCTATATATATAGAAAATAATATCTATGTTTTAAATAAAACTTACTATTACCTCAATATTCTTGGAAAATATTTGCATTCTAGTTTTGTCAATATGGCTCAATTCTGGGATAATTATCATTTGAACCTACCAATATCAAGGCGAGGCAGTAGACATTTGAAATGTTTGAGTGCACTACTGATGTATTCTTTAAATTTTATAAACTCTATACCAAAATAAGATTAAATTACTATAAAATAATATACCTAACCTGTTCATCTTAGTTATGTCAAGAAGCATTTTCACTCACTTACCATTATACGAGAAGAGAATGGCTACCTACTCAAGTATTCTGGCCTGGAGAATTCCATGGACTGTATAGTCCATGGGGTCACAAAGAGTCAGACACGACTGAGCGACTTTTCACTCATATGATTATATAAAAAGAGCAGTTATTAAAACTTCAGTATTAAATAATGACTACATGGATAACATAAATAGTATTTTTTTTACTTTATTTGAAGACTTATTTTTTCCTGTTAATTTATTGATCTTACGTAAGGGCTTCTTGTGACAAATCCTTTGGGGTCTTAATGCCAGGAAATAGAATTTACTGGGGGAAAAAAAACTTGATAAGAACTCTTTAACTCTATTTTGTCCCTTTGCCTACTTTCCAGAAAATATTTTGGTTTAATGTTATGTTTACATTTAGTCTTGCTTTTCATATACTTCTAGTAGAACTTTCTTTTCTCCTCATAGCTTTAAGCCACTTCTTGTTTCTTTTTAGCTAAGTTTTTTGATGCATTTCCTCAAATAACCCACGTTAGTTCTCCCTTTGAAACTAATGGCACATAATCATGTTTATTAATGACTCTTACTACCAAAAATAACTTAATATTTTGTTTTTTATCCAATTGTTATCTTAAACTTCCTCTATTTCTCCCCTTGCAAAAAAAAAAAAAAAACCTACAATTTCCTTTCCTCTTCCATTAACACCTCCACTGTAGTCACTGGCTAATCCAGGGCCTGACAGTTATATTTATCATCCCAGAGACATATAATAGTATGTAGGGAATGAAGGGTTGGCTTATTACATATTAATTGGACTTTTCTCTGTTTGGAATACCCTATTAATTGGATGTGTCTCATGAAAGAATCTCATTTGATTCTTTGCCTTTGTTGATCTAGGTTGTTATCGTTGGATTTTCAAGATGAGGCTTGGTATCTGGGTCTTACCACTTACCCTTCTTTTGTTCCAGGGTTTGGTTAATAAAAACACTAAGAACTGAGCCAAATGGGATCAAAATATCAGCCTTATTGAAGGTAAAGTTGGATTAGAGATGGCAGGTTGGGCTTGAGGCTAAGAATGGGTTTGCCTACTTCTCCTCTCTGAATTGGAAATAGTAAGACCAGAGAAGAGCTCCAGAGTAGTCCACCATTGCTCACTCTGAGGAAATGGAGCAGGAGTTCCCGTCCCTCTAGGAGAAAGGAGGAAGTACACTCTCAGAAATTCTTCCTCTGATGAGAGAGTGTTGGGAGAAAGAATAAGGTGTATCATGCAATTTCTGATCCAACAATAAAATACACAAACATGGAAATCTATAAATAGGTTCTAAATGCATTATTAACTTTAAAATGATCTTAAGATAATTTGTGCTTAAAAGGTAAAAACAAAAGACAATGGGAAGATTTTAACCCACTACTTTGGTTACATGATTAGATTCTTTGATTTGCAAGTAAGGAGAATCTGCTAATGGGACCAGAAGTGAATTTATTGGAATGATTCGGGAGTAATTCACAGAGTTGATATTAGAGTTGAAAAATCATGTGTTTAGAGGAACAAGAACCACAAGCCTCAGATCACTGAAGCAGGGACTCACGTGAGCCTTTCCTGCAGTGTTATCATCAAATGCCTCAGCTCTAGATGCCTTCCTTCTTTTTGTATCCCTTGGTCAAGTTTCAGATTTCTAGAGAGAAATTCTGATTGTTTCAGCTTAGCACAAGTACTTATCTCTAGACCACAACAGTTCTGCCTAAAAGAGATGAAATATAGGGTGTTATAATTGATCTAGGCCCTGTTGTAAGGGGGTCAGAGCATGGAAAGAGGAGGGAAAAACTATACTGAACATACCAAAAAATGTTCAGCCTCCTTTCATTTAATCATCTGTTACTTATTGAGGTCCTCCTATGTTCTAAATATCAGGATATAGTCGTGAAAAAACAGTCTTTACTTTCATGAAGTTTACCTTCTAGCCCACAAAGCTATAGACATAGGGAAGAAACACAACCCAGACTCAGAGGTTTTAGGGATGTTTCATAAGGGTGTTGATATCTTAGTGTAGACTAAAAGACTGAATAAGAATTAAGCATGGTTTTTAGAGTTGATGATTTTAAAGAAAATTTGATAAAAGTTTTGTAAAAAAAAAAAATTCTGAACATTTTAAAAATATAATTTTATATCCGGAAGTTTAATTTTTGATAATTACTCATGGTCAGTAAGGAGAAGGCAGTGGCAACCCACTCCAGTACTCTTGCCTGGAGAATCCCATAAACGGAGGAGCCTGGTAGGCTGCAGTTCATGGGGTCACTGGGAATCAAACACGACTGAGCGACTTCACTTTTCACTTTTCACTTTCATGCATTGGAGAAGGAAATGGCAACCCAACTCCAGTGTTCTTGCCTGGAGAATCCCAGGGATGGGGGAGCCTGGTGGGCTGCCGTCTGTGGGGTCGCACAGAGTGAGACACGACTGAAGCGACTTAGCAGAGGCAGCAGCATGGTCAGTAAGGGAATTTGTTGACCCCTCTCCATCATGAGCCTTTGTGGTTAACTTCAGCTTTGCTGTACACTTCTGTATGACAAATCACCAGTGAGACCACTAGAATTGATCTTTGAGGACTTCCTAGTTTTTCTGGAACTCTTTCTTTCCTGTTTCTATTTTTTCCTCTAAGAAAAATAAAAGTATCTTCAGTATAGTGAAGAGGAAAGACAGAACAGCTTTACAGATCTAGAGAGAGATACATATCTGTGGTTTAAAATTCTCAAGTACATACATACTTGTTAGTGGAAACAAAACATTCGTATTAACCACATATAGGTCTGGGCTTTATGTACTAGATTAAAAGTGAATCCTATATTGTTAAAGAATTCCTTAGATTAAGGGCTTCACAGCTGGTGCTAGTGGTAAAGCATTGCCTTCCTGCCAATGCAGGAGACATGAGACCCGGTTTTGATCTCTAGGTCGGGAAGATTCCCTAGAGGAGGAAATGGCAAACCACTCCAGTATTCTTGCCTGGAGAATCCCATGGACAGAGAAGCCTGGCCAGCAACAGTCTATGGGTTTGCAAACAGTTGGACACGACTGAAGCAACTTGGCACACATTGTGCTTTGGTAGTTTGTATCTTGGACTTCCTGGTAGTTCAGTAGTAAAAAACCTGCCTGCCAATGCAGGAGATGTGGGTTCCAACCCTGGATTGGGATGATCCCCTGGGGAATGAATTGGCAACCCTCTCCAGAATTCTTGCCTGGGAAATCCCACAGATAGAGGATCCTGGCTTGTGGCAGTTCATGGGGTCGCAAAGAGCTGGACATGACTCAGTGACTAAACAGGTTGATACCTGCTCCCTAAGGTTTTCATTTCTTTCTTCCTTCAAAACCAAGTTGCTCTTTGTCATATTTTACCTTGTTGTAGCCTGGGGAAAAGTTTTTGGAATTATCTATTAAGAATCAATAAGGTATACCTATATATCATTAAATATGCAGTATATAAGTATGACATATATTTTGACCCAGAGAACTTGTGGGTTTATTTTTTTATTGAAGTTGACAGAAATCTGACTAGCAAGTAGTGTCCATGTATATAAAACTTGATTTAGTAATAACCCCACAGAGAGATTCTTGATTTTTATAAAAAGATTTACCTCCAGTTTCCTTCAAATAAGAAATGTCATTTTCTTACCTATATTTTAGAGACAGTCTTGAGTCTTAGAGCTGGTAGTAGATCTCCTTAAAGTAGTGTTTTCAAACTGTGATTGTCACACATTATTAGCTTATGAAATCAGTATGGTCAGTCACATTTGGCATTTCCCTTTTGTAAATGAAATGGAATATAATCAAAAGTAGCTTGAATGACTCCTAGTAAGGGTAAGTATTATTTCATGTGGTTCTTATTTTAATTTATTATATGTGTACTAGATTGCAATTTCAAATGTGTTTATTGCTACAGGTTAGTCAAAAAAAGTTTGAAGAAAACTATTGCCTTAGATAATAACTTGTCCAATGTAGACATTTTTATAAGTGAGGAAACTATATTACAGAGAGGTCCAGTAGTTAATTGCCCCATCTAGACTACAAACCAAGCAAGTTAAAGTGTGACTATAAAGACTACTAGGTTAGGAATCAGAAGATTTAGACTGAGTTTTGTCATAGTTATTTACTAAATTATTACCTTTGACAAGTTATATATTATCCTTGAGCATCGGAGTTTTGTTTGAGTTTAAAAAATAGGTGGGGGAGATGAGGTAAATAGATATGTAAATCTGACTGTATTACAAGATTGTTAAATATGTCTGATGTTGAGGTGATGCATGTGAAAATGCTGTATAAAGTATTATTCTAAATAAAGTGATACCTAATTTTGCTGCTATTAGAATCATGGTAGCTTAATGCTAAGCATATGGAAAATATTGAAATACTTGTTGAATCATGTAGGAACAAATATCTTACTGCAGCATTAGAAATTCAGCTATCAGATAAAACAAGGTAAGTGTGTTTATGACTATTTCTTTGGTCTTAAAATCATGTTTAACTCTGAGAAAACTTACTTTATGTGAGAAACCTTATTTACTTATGTGTATATGTGTGTATGTGTGTATTTCTTTTGAAAGGAATTGGTCCAGATGGTCATATTGCTTTCAATGAGCCAGGATCCAGTTTAGTGTCAAGGACAAGATTAAAGACTCTAGCAATGGACACCATTTTGGCAAATGCTAAATATTTTGACGGAGATTTATCAAAAGTGCCAACTATGGCTCTAACAGTTGGTGTGGGGACAGTGATGGATGCTAGAGAAGTAAGAATTAAATGTTCTTTGATGTTTTTCCTTTGATGTCTGTAGATTTTGGAGAAATTGTGGTGTCAAGTGATGTTTTGATTTAATCATATCTGCAGTATAAATTGTTGTCTAGCTTTCAGTAATTTCCGTCGGGCTCATTGCCATGTTTAGAATTCAAGTAAATTAAGCCTTTGGAGCTGGAAATTAAAAATCAGGCACCACCTCTTGAGGTACTGCTTCACTCACTTCTTCCTGTTTCACAATTTGAGGTCCTAACATCACACTTATATATAGTTTGGGGAAAGGACTTGTTAGAGCAAAGATGCAGTTCTAATTAACATTAGACTGCTTTTGGAGGCTGAAGGTAACTTAGTGTCATGTGCTTCTTGACTGTAGAAGCATAGCTTAGTTGGTTTTTAGTGGATAAAGAACCCCTCTAAGACTTGATCTGTTCTGAATTTCGCATGTTTAAGAAGGTAAGAGTGCTGAACAGTAGACTCGTTGATTTTTTAATTTGTCTTTTATTTCCTGCTCTGAGAATAACAGACCAAATTATAGTCAGCTCATGATTATAAGTAGTTAAATTATATGGAAACCCCGAAACTCCATCCCTTTCTGGCAGCAGGATTGGATAGGTTCAGGGGAAAGAGTATAGACAATGTATGGTGAATAAGTAACTGATCTTGATATAAATATATCTAGGCTTGAATACATAAACAGAACTGTCATTCAGAATCTAGGAGTTTTTTATGTGAAAATAACAATTGGTTTATGAAAAAGACCTTTCTCATAGTAAATAAATTGAAAATAATTCAGAGCAATCTTAGTTCTAAAATACAAAACTCAAAATTATGGAAAAAGATTCTTAACATTTAGCAAGATTTAAGTTATATTGCAATTCTTAGGCTAATCCTTAGGAGAGAGAGTTATTTCAGACATTTGATTTTTTTCTTTTGTTCAGGTTTTCCAACATTACATGCTGCCATTCACTTCATAGTATTTATTCCCAGCATGATTATAGAGAAAATTATGGCAGAACTACTAGGGCTTCATCTTTTTCCTAAGGGCTTTAATGCTGTATCATATATCATTCTTTTTTTTTTTTAATTGAAGTATAGTTGACCTACAATATTTGTACTAGTTTCCAGTGTACGGCAAAGTGATTCAGTTATATTTTTTTTTTCCAGATCATTTCCATAGAGTAAGTCCTTGTTACTTAACCTGTTTTACATAGTTTGTGTCTTTTAATTTCCTGTTTCTAATTTATCCCCCTTTCCCAGCCATAAATTTATTTTCTGTCTGTGACTCTGTTTCTCTTTTATATAGATTCATTTGTATTATTTTTTAGGTGGCGCATATGAGTGATATCATATATTTGTCTTTCTCTGTATGACTTGTTACACTTAGTATGATATTCTTCAGGTTCATCCATGTTACTGCAAATGGCACCATTTCATTTTTTAATAGCTGAGTGTTTAAATTTGTATTAATATTTGTGTGTGTGTGTGTGTGTGTGTACACTCAATCCCCATCTTCTTAAACCACCCCTCTGCCGAAGCACACTTGGGTTGTTCCTGTTGTCTTGGCTATTGTAAATAATGCTGCTAGATTTTTCATAACATTCTTTTGAAAGAAGTATCACATGATTATACTTAATGATTTGCTTATCTTCAATTTTAATGGGCTTAATGTGTACAGATTTTCATCTGCCAATAGTTTAAACTCTGATGTGAGTTATTCTTCATTGTCATTTCCAATAACTGCAAGTACACGTAAAATTTGGATACATGTGTGGGGCAGATGCCTCTGTTGAGTGGAAAGTAGGTTGGACTGGGAGATTAAGTCTTCAATGCATCAGTATCTTCACATTTTGGCAGCTCAGATAATGAGGACCTTCTGTACACATGTTGAAGTGACACCTGTAAGTTATTACAGATTTCTTAACACTTAGGAATTATCCACTACCCTCAATTTTCACTCCTTTCTTGCCTTGAGGCCTTACACTGATGTTAACTGTGAAATGTTATACTTTTTCTAGTCCTTGCTTGGCTAAAATAGCAACATTCACTTTTCAGCTTTCAGAGCTCCCTCTTCTGACCATAATCCTCATAATCAAAATTACTGTCTTTTATTCTTTTACTGTACTATTCTTTTTCTTTATGGCACTTTTTGCAGTTTATAATTGTTCTTTTGTTTAGTTGTTTAATATCTTTTCCTCACTAATTTATAATCTCCAGGAGTTGTTGGGTTATGTATATCTAACACAGTATACTTCCTGTCACATATAGATATTCAGTTACTGTTAGAAACAGTTTAAATGAGTTATTTTTGCCCATAATTCATTTTGGACAGGTTGGTTCTATCCGCAGCTTGGCTATCTACCTAAACCATCAGATCTGATTTTTACTAACTTTTGCCTGTTTGACGAAAGCCAAATTTACCCTCAAAGCATTAAAATTTGTTTTTACTGAGATATATTTAAAGATAATGCTTATATTTTTAAGGTTCAAAAGAAAAGACACAAAATTGTTTTAAACCATTGTAGCATCTTTAAAATTGTTATATGTAATAATTTGAATATTTATTTTTGTGATGACCATTAAAACTTAAAAATCCACTTTTGATTTTGTTGACTTACTAAATATGAGACATCACCAATGATTTCTTAACTGTTAAAACCGTCATCCTTTTACAAGTCTTATCCTACTCTGCCTCTTTTTCATCATCTATTCCTATTTCTTCTGTCATAAAACTACTGTTATTCTTCCTTTCTGACCATTCTTTCTCAGTCAGCCCTCCATCTGCCTTAGGTTCTCATCCTAGCACTGTAGATTCATTATTCCTACTTTTGGGCAGTCTTCTCAGTGACCTTTGTGTGCATGTTTTTGTTTGTTTAACACATCAATAGCAGTCTCACTTTGTAACACTGTTCTCAGTAGATTTAGTACTATTACAAAAAGATCAACTGTGCTCAATACAGTGATAACTACTAATCTTTAGCCAGTTCTTTTTCTGAAGCTGCAGAATTCAAATTTTCAAATGATTCCTTAAATTGTTCAGAATTCATCTTTCTACCCAAATTGTCTTTGCCTCCCTTGGTGAATAGCAACACTCTCCAGGAAAATTATCTGAGCTTGAAACTTTTGTCATTCTCAGCTTCTTCATATCTTATCAGTTACCACATTCCACCATTTAACTTAGAGATGAATTAAGGGACCAGCTCTCATCAGAATTGCCTTACTTCTGGTCTATATCAGTGTTTATTTTTGAGGGTTATTGCAAACCCATCTGAAATCATGCCTATCTCCTATCTTTACCTATCCTGTTCTCTATATTACAGCCCAATTTTTTTTAAAAAAGTTTAGTTATTACTTGTGCATGTAATGAGTCTGATTCCTTGCTAATTCATCACAAGATGATATCCAGCCCCTTTGTTTGTCATGAAAAGGCTCATATACCAAATTTCAGTCAGTTTTTAGCCATTTCCATTCATTACCCTATGGTCCAGTCTCAGCAAATGTCTAGCTTTTTTTGACCACCCTATAATTGTCTGAAATGCCCCCTTTCCTGCTTATCCTTAAAGACTTGGTTTCAGACAGGAGCTACTCTAAAGTCTTGTTCACACTTATTCTCTTATTCCTTGAAAATAGTGCAACAGATAAGAGTAGAAATAATCACATTAGCAACATAAATTACATTATGAGAACAGTTTTTCAATTCCTGATTCTCCAGATACGTCTTCGTAATTCTCAAAGATTATATATGTCTTATTGTAGTTGTTAAGGATGTGGTTGCTGGAATCAGACCTCGTTTATATAGTAGCCTTACCAAGACCTTCAGCAAGGTACTGAATATCTGTGCCTCAGTTTATCTATAAAATAGGAACATAAGAATAGTATTTATCTCATGCTGTTGTTTTGAGGAGTTAAATGAGATGATTTACAGAAAGTACTAAATTCAGTGTTTAATTCTGAAACCACCAAATCATCTTAAAACTCCTGAAATAATGTCCATTTCAATAAATATCTATAATGCAGTTGTCACTACATATTCCCATTTAATGTAGTGTGTGTTAAAGTTGCTTTAAAGAGACTTTTCAAATGATGGTATAAGGATTTATGCCAGATTGCATAATAATCACTTAAAGGACCATGATTCTTGGGTTCTGATTTCCAAAGATTCTGAATAGAAGACAGAGCAAAGAACTTGAATATTTTGTTGTTGTTGTTGTTTTAACTCTTGTGTCTTAAATTTCCAGTAAGGAAAACTAATTAATAAAGCCACTAATCAGTGTTGTGCTTACCTTATTATATCAAGCATTGTTAATGTTTAACAGAATGCTTTTAATTATAGGTGCTTTTAATTAAAAATGCCTTTAATTACAGGCATATTAATTCTTCACTGAGACTTCTGTACTTAAGAACAAGAAGTATCAATAAAAATAGTAGAAAACACATTTTAAATGAATTTTTGGGCTTTGATATTTTTCAGCATATAGCTTCAAAATGAAAAGTAGCAAATCTTGATAAAAGAAATACAATAATATCTGGTTTATTAATCTTTAATTTCTCTGTGTTTTAGAAGGTCTGGCAATAAAATACAAAATACATAATTTTTATGTTGTTATAGATATTTTAGAAGTACAACCACCTTAACATTCACTTTTTAGTGAACAATTTAATGAGAAAAAATGTTTAAAGATTTATTTCATAAGCTTTTAGCTTGTAAAATAGGATTGAGTTACAGACACATGTTCTTTGAATTATCTCATAGGCTCTTGGTCTTGGGACCAAGAGCTTGGATTTTTTGTACCTAAGGATGGGTCTCAATTATGTAACACATATGAGTCTTAAGAGAAAAAAAGGATATAGTTCCTATATTTAAGTAGATTCTGAATCCTTCTTTAAATCTAGTTTTGTTCCAAAATAGCTTTATATAGCACCTATTCAGTGAACAGTTTTTAGACTCTGAATTACTTTTAAAATATTTATTGTTTTAGAGTCCTTTGCTTTTCCAAAGTAGTATCTATTGCTTATCTAGACTAGACCAATTTGGTAAATCATTCCTGGTTATATAATTTATGTAACTCTGCTTTTACAAAACTGCCTTTCTGTTTCTTTTTCTTTATTCTCCCAGGTCACTTCTGCACATCACTATTATCTGTGTTAAATATCATAGGCATTATGGTATATTTAGTAATACTTCATTACCATTTTACTTTGTTTACTTGTGCTTGCCTGTTACCTTAAAGACTAGAAATAAATACCTTGGACTACCAAGAAATATGGAGCTATTTATTTTTATTTCAATCCTTAGAAAAATATTGGTGCTAAATTCTTTGTTTTATAAAACAGAGCTTCTTAGTCATTTGAACATGTTTTAAGAATTGACAAGTAATGTTCATGATTTTTCAGGTAATGATCCTCATTACAGGCGCGCACAAGGCATTTGCTCTCTACAAAGCAATAGAAGAAGGAGTCAATCACATGTGGACTGTTTCAGCTTTCCAGCAGCATCCCCGAACTATTTTTGTCTGTGATGAAGATGCTACTTTAGAATTAAGAGTTAAAACTGTGAAATACTTTAAAGGTGAGCATTGAAGTTTCAAAAGTAGATTGGGCAAATGTTCCATTATAGATAACAATTAAAACTTAATGTGACTGAATATGATGTAATTAGTCATATATATAGGTTAGTAATTCAAAAAGTATGTAGTAAGTGTACTGGTGATATTATATGAATGAAAATATATTTTTAATCTTTTTACTCTAATAACTAGGTGTTTAATATATATTAGAAAAAATATAAACTGAACCAACCAAACTTATATTTCATGGATATCATTGCTTTGACAAGGCTAACTGTATTTTGTTAGCTCTAAGACATTGCTTTTTCACATTTATCTAATTTGAAATTGGGATGTTTATAGTTGACTTCATATAGTTTATGTGGTAGCAAGTTTTCCTTAGTGGTACATAAAATAATAGCATGTCTTATACTTTTTCAGCATCTCATATTCATGAAATATAGTAATAACTTGAAAATTCAATTTAAAGGAAATCATTAACTCATGGTTCATGGAGTGTGTGAACGTCAACAAATCTTGACTGTAATACGAATGAAGTTTGGCAAACAGGGAAAATAGTCTCATTTTTAACATGAAATTTTGATCATATATAATATGAGCTTTGTATTTGCACTTAACCTGTTGTGAGAATTTTCTTGTTTTACAAATTAGTCTTCAAAAAAAGTGTTTTTAATGGCTATATGATAGATGTTGTAGTTGACTTACATTTACTTAAATGTTTCGTAGTTTACTTAGTTTTAGTTAAATGTTTCCCTTATAGTTAAAACACTTAGATTACTTTCAGTCATTTATATTTTTATCAGTTAAATTACCAGCTTTTTACCAAGTCACAAATATACCAAACTAAACTGAAAATTGTAGTTAGTAATTTGACAGATAAAAACAGAGAATAGCTCCGTTATGGGTTGTGAGTAAGATAGAGCTCTTAATGGCATTTTACCCATATATATTCCATGTAGTCCAGGTTTCATCACAACTATTAGATTCCTTGACAAAGTTAACAGAAGCAATCTTCCATATCCACATACTTTAATGCCAGTTTAGAGGAGATTCATTTAACATTGACATTTTCTAGCATGAGTAATTCCCAGATAACCCCCCTATACTTGTCTGATTTTGTCAGTCTGGTTTTTATCAGAAAATAATAATAGCCAATACTTATACTACCAGGCGCTATTTTAAACATAACATACTTAGTGATTTACTTAATTCTCAAAATTCTATGACATGGCTGCTCTTATAATTCCATTTATAGGTGAATTAATAGGCTTAGTAGGGATGTTAAGTTACTTACAAATTATGAAGCTGAACATGTTTCTGAAGAGATTCAGGACATCAGCCTCTGTCAGGATGCCTCCTTCAATATGGAGAAAAATGGATTTAAGATATTGTTCTGGGCTATGTATAGACCTCATTTTACAGTAAGGAATTTTGATACAAGGTAGAATGGTTGACTTCATAAATTTATACATGTTATAAATATAATTTTATATATTTGTCATGTCCCCATTATTATATTATTGCTAGATATACTGGAGGAAGTGAATCCCATAATTATCTTTAATTCTTCAAATACCATTCATACCACTATTCTTTCTTCTACCATCCCTTTAAAAGTGTCAACAGGAATCTTAGAGTTCTAATTATTAGCTCCTAAAGAAATCTTAAGTTAACTACATCTAAAACAATAAAAATCATTAGCAAATAAAATTTTATTTCAGTATGTATCTTTTGAAAGATATAAGTAGATCACAGGAAAACATTTTAATAATTTGTTTTATTCCAATTAAAAAAGAATAAAACCTATGTGTTATGTCCTTGAAGTAATATATTTTCAAGACATTATCATCATGGTGAACTTTTTGTTTTGTTTTATCCTTTTTAGGCCCTACTTGATAGACCTTGAATGAGTTCAGATTGAACCAAACCATAAAATCTATATTTAGCTTTTCTTCTTCAGGCAACATATCAGAAGTCTATCCATTTTTATCATTCTCATTAGAATTTACTTATTTCTATTTATGATTTAAGTGGCAATTATTTATTTTTATCACATTCTTGTGTAGGAAGTTGCATTATCTTATGTACAAGTCATAGCCAGTGTTTATTTTTTTATAAAAAAAAACTTTATGAATGAGTTGGATTTGTAATGTTTATCCTGTTTTAAATTGTGCGTTTTTAAGCTCTGCCACTTTGCTGCTTTTTACATACTGTTTGTAAACTTTTCAGTTAAGTCTCGTTTTGAATAAGATTGGTTCTATTTAGAGATAATTATCTGGTTTTCCATGAGCAGATAACTTTTGTAGTATAAAAAATTACCCTTTAATGTTCATTTTTGGGAAATGTAAATTATATTTTCCAGTTAATGTCAACAGCCAGGAAACATGAGTTACAGTGCCTTCAAATATATTGTCTCCTATGGTATTGCTCAAAAGAAGTATAAGTTTCCCTGCATAAGTAGTTAGCATTCTTCATAAAAACTGGCTCATTAAGTGATTTGAGAAAATATCAATAAAATGTAGCTCCATAAAGGTAGGGACTTTAGTTTTGGTTCACTGCCTTAGTTCGGCATCTGAAAGGATACCTAGTACATTGGAGACACTTGGTAAATTCTAGGAAGTTGGGCAGGTAGATGGATAAATACTTGACACTGATAGCATTTAAGAACTAAATTATGTAAATCACTGAAATCCAAGGTACATTAAGGAGGAGAGTTTTATATTTATATAGTACTTGAAGAAAACTTTAATTGAGCTGATGGGACTGAGAGCTGTTGAAGATGCCTAGCATTTAGTTTTCAAGAAAATGGCATAATCAACAACACAGGTACAAGGATGAACTAACAAAGTAGCAGAAAAAGTTCCTCTTAGAATAGAAAACAAAATATAGTTTTAAAAGTACAAGCTAAAATGGGGCTCGCTTATACTTTAAAAATTTAGCGAAAAGGCAAATGAGGGCTCACATGTCAGTGGCCTTTCAGAAGAATATTGGAGGAGAGGAGTTATTAGCCCTGAGAAAAATATTATTACATGTTAACATTTCTTGAGCAAATAACACATGCCAGTAAATAATTTAAATATTCTAGCTTGAGAGAGAGTTTGCATGAAACAGTCAAATGAATGAAGTGTTTGTTGGTTTGTCCACATGCTCATGGATTTTATTATAGGCTTTTTATCTTCAAAGCACTGGTAAGGGTGGAAGGGAAGGTTAAATAATTTTATGGAACTGTCACTATAGAAACATTCAAGTATTAGAGATTACATTATCTAAGACATAGAAACCAAACATTATAGGACTTTTATGCGCTATACTAAGTACCTTGCTATCTATTTTGAACTTTTGAGCAGAGGTTACTTCATTTTATATATAAGGCCAGATAGCTAAATAGCTGTCATATTCCTGAGTTGGAGGCAGAACCAATCAAGTGCCTTTATACTTGGTTTAGTTCTTTTTAGACGTAATTCTTTCATTTCTTGCGTTAATTGTGCTCCTTGCTTTGCTGTCTTCAAACTTCCCATTACTCACTTTAACCTTCTGACCCTTCTCTCTTCAGCTACGAGGAACACTTAAACTTCAATCCCTCCAGTCTTACCTCCAAGATTATAAATTTATCATTAATGATTAAGCATCCTTTCATGTCTAGCCATTTTGCCACTGCTCTCGATACCTTTCAGTCTTAAGGACCTTGAGTTACAGAATCTTGGTCTCCACTCTTTCTTTTTAACAGTATATGTTCTAAATTCATTTTATTTATTAAAAAGCTTTCCAGAAGCCATCTCACTGAACCTTCAGATTTTTTTAAAGTAAATGTTTACTGAGCTTCCACCATGTATCGTGATCTTTATAGACCCAGAATTTAGACCAGTAAATTGAAGGTCCTGAACCTGTTTATTTTCTGAGAGTGCAAATTGTTCTAAAGTGAAATAGTAGTTCATTAATAAGGTGACATTTAGGCTGAGACCCAGTAAGCCTAAAGGAGAAAATCATGCTTTGCTCAGGGAGAAGAGCATTCCCAGCTAAATGAGACAGCAAATATAAAGACCTCACACTGTGACCAAGCTTAGCCTTTCTGAGGTAATAGCAACAAAGCCAGGGTTGAGTGCAACATAAGGGGGAGAGTGGAAGAACATGAGATCAGAAGGATAAACAAAGACAATAGATTAAAATCTATTTTCTAAGTGACCATAGCAATAAGAGAATTTTAAGTAGGGGAATGGTATATTTTTTTTAATTAGACAAGGGAAAATTATGCAAATAGGGTGTTGATCTGGTCATAAGATTAGAGAGGAAAGTGGCTTCAATCAGCTGTGGAGATGAAGAAATGTGGTTAATTTGCGATGTATTTTGAAAGTAATGTCAAGCAGTCTTGCTCCTGAGTTTAAAAGGAAAACATCACCAGTGAATTTCAGTTGTCTGGTGTTAGCAACTCAGCAAAGGATAGATAATACCATGTACTAATATTTTTAAAGAAATGGTATAGAAGGGGAAAATGGGTCTGGACTTTGTTGACAAGTCTGAGGTGCTCATGAGACACTGAAGCTGCTGAGTAATTTAACATTCTTTCAACTGCACTAGTGAATATTTCTCTCAGGACTATTCCACTCCTGGTTTTTCTCCTACTACGTGTAGTAGGACTTTAGTGTTCTTTACATGTCCCTTTACTTACCTCTTAAAAATGGGTCTTCACAGTTTGAACTTTAGAGTGATTCTGCAGTCTTTTGATAAAGAGCACTTTCTTACTAGCAAGTACCCTGTGTCCTCAATCCAGTAATTCCATCTCGTAAGAAAACCACATTAGTCCCTTTCCCCAGTCTCCATGTTCTTAACAGCGTGGTAAATTTAACTGATTTCTCTGATCTCCAAATAAAATCTTTAGTTGATTAATTGGGACCATTTATTTCCCCAAAGATGTGAGTAACTGGAAGATTTCCCCAAGAAGCTTTAATAATTAAGGAGAGTTAACAAGCATGCCAATTATGAGATGAAATTTAAATTTACTTGGAAATTAATATTTAATGTAGGTTATCTTCTACATTGTTTTTAGTAAACTTGTCCGAGTGACTTGTCATTGACCCCTATTGTAAACACCCATGTCAAATAGTGAAAAATAATTTCCCAGATGAGTGGATAGGGTAATACATTGGAGAACTAACATAACAACAGTTCTGAGCTCCTCAGTAGAGTTTGACTCTACTGAGTCAAACTCAATAGACTTTAGATGTAATTAGTACTCAAATCTGTTATTTTGTCATACTGAAATTCTAAAGACAAAACTGCTTACTTTTGGTTACTTACAAAGAACCTGTACCCGATTCTATATCTGTGGTTTCATAACCATAAATTTATACTCGCTAGGTAGTTTAAACACTCCAAAACATTTCTATTTGCATCTTTCCAATAAATACAACTATTTTGTATTGGGGGTTTCCCTGGTGTCTCAGACAGTAAAGAATCTGCCTGCAATGCTGGAGACCCAGGTTTGATTGCTGGGTCAGGAAGACCCTCTGGAGAGGGGAAAACTAAACAGTCTGAAACATTTCTGTTTGCATCTTTCCAATAAATACAACTATTTTATAGTATTAGGTGGGAGCTAATATACATTGTATTTTATTAAATCTTTCTAAAGTAAATGAAATACAGTTCAAATTAGAAATAAAACTAGAAATGTGCTTTTTTTCTTTAAGGTTTAATGCATGTGCACAATAAACTTGTGGATCCACTGTTCAGTATGAAAGAAGGAAATTGAAGGAGATTGGATCAAAATTCTGCTTGAATGAACAGAACACTTTTATACATATATGAATTTTCAGCTATGCAATATGATTAAAACTTGGGGGATTTTTGAATTGTCATTTTTGAAGTCTAATATCTATGTTAAACATTCCATATTTACAATGTGTCCATTTTATACTAGGGTTTAGGAGAAATAATTGGCTCTCATGGTTGATCAACTACTTGTTACAGAAGCCACATTGTCACTGTAACACCACAGAAATGTCTGCCTGTTTACAGATTTTAAATCATTTTAAAGGTGACTTCTGTACATCAAGTATCATTCATATGACTCCGGTGGCATTATTAGACTTTAATTTTTTAATAACAGGATGACACTCCAAGTCTTTATACTTCCGAATGCTATCTTTATTTTCTCTGCATTACACACAAGCTTTCTGCACGTGATTGCCTTGGTCATCTTTCTATAGTAGCATCTGGACATCAAAAGTCCTGTTATATATTGTTGGTACAGAAAATCTGAAGAGATGGCAGTGCCTGAAAGTACAGTTTATGTCCTTTTGGAAAGTATGTATCAAGTGCATGTTTTTTGTGCACCATCTTCTTTAGCACTTTTTTTCTTTTTTTACAAATGTGACCTTAGTTTTATTTAATGACTTGGTTCATGCACTCAATATTAAGTAAAATTGGCAGTTATAAGCTTTATACCTAGAAACACACTGAAGGAATTTTTTTTAAGAAAAATTATTATTAAACCTCTTAAACGATTAGCTTTATTCCTTACATATATATATATAATGTATAAAAGGATATGATGAAATATAAAAGGAATTACTATAAACTATTTTAGATTGCATAACAATTTGCATCATTAAATTGCAAATAAAAGTATATTGTTTTCTATCTTTAACTCAAATAAAGCTTGTAATAAACAAATATTAAGTTATCTAAATTTTATTTCCAGAAATAAAGTTGAACAAATACAGCTGAAATATTCTAACAATTAATAGTAGCTATGAGATTGCATTAATACTTTTTATTTGTTGTCATCATGCAGTTAAGAGACAGTGCCTCTGCCTATATAACTAATTCTGCTGCTTAGGGAGTAAAAAATGATTCCTTTTCACTCTGCATATTTTGCTTTTTATAAACCCACCTAGTAGAAGCATTACTTATATACCTACTTAATCGCCTATGTGATTGAAATATATTCGTAAAAATATTTAAATAGAAAATTAAAAAATAAAAATAAATAGGACTGTTAGGATGAAATATGCTGCTTTAATTCTAGATAATGAAGTTTTAATAGACTTGAGTATTATAAATGGTTTTTGAATAATTGGTGAAATCAGTATTATCTCCCAGTCCCATACCTGGTAATTAAGAAGTCTATTGAAGATATTTCCACAAGAGGCAATAAAGCACGGTAGCTAAGCATTGTGGTCTGAAGAAAGAAACCACTGTTTTGATGTTGGTAGGGAATACATAAGTCTGAGCTTCTTCCCCTATGAAATAGGGTAATAGTGCCTGTACCTCCATTGTTGTGTAGATTGAATGAGGGAATGTATATAGAGCTCAGCACAGTGGCTGTCAACATACTAAACTCAATAAATGGTGGCTATTGTAATACTAGTAGTTTGATATTTTAACGTACAGAAAAATCTTAGTAATGTAATTAAGGTCTTCTGGGGCAGTGTCCCCAACTTCTGAGATCTAATGCCTGATGATCTGAGGTAGAGCTGATGTAATAATAGAAAGCGTACACAATAAATGAGGGCGGCCCTGGTGGCTCAATGGTAGAGTCTGCCTGCCAGTGCAGAAGAGACAGATACAACCCCTGATCCAGGAAGATCAACATGCTGCAGAGCCCAGGAGCCACAACTATTGAGCCTACAGTCTAGAGCCCAGGAGCCACAACTACTGACCCCTGAGCCTGCATGCTAGAACAAGAAAAGCCACTGAAATGAGAAGCCTGCACACTGCAACTAGAGAAAAGCTCATGCAGCAATGAAGACCCAACAGAGCTCCCCCAAAAAATAATAAAATTTTATAAAAAATGTAATACGCTTGAATCATCCCCAAATCACCCCCCAGGAATTGAAAAATCTTCTCCCAGGAAGCCTGTCCCTGGTGCCGAAAAGGTTGGGGACTGGCTACTCTGGGGGAATATACAACTCTAAATCATGTTTTATCAAAGTGGCCAGGGAGAGAAGAGTATGCTAAAAAAAAAAAAAAAATCTGAAAAATACTTTTTATTCTACTACCCAAAGTAAAACTGTTTGCTAAAACATCAAGAGGTTAAAGGGAAAAGAAAAAGTATCAAGCTGTACGAATACTTTTGTTGTTCAGTTGCTCAGTTGTGTCCAACTTTGCGACGCCACGGACTGCAGCATGGCCAGGCTTCCCTATCCTTTATTTTTGGCCATGCTGCCATCTCATCCTCTGTCTTCCCCAGCATCAAGGTCTTTTACAGTAAGCATACAAGTAAGGCAAAAATACTAAACAGCAGACACACAGTACATACTATGTGCCAGGTACCAACTTCTAACTTTCCCCTGGCCATAATGGTATGACAGAACATCTCAGAAATTATATTAAAATAATACTGTCATGAGATCTCATAATCCATCTGATCTATTAGAGCTAGAAGAAATGAAGATGATGGTTGAATAATTTATGTAACTAGGACTAAGCCACATGTTACTTAACCTCTATACACAATTTTAAGAAAGTCGCCACTATCAATTTATAATTATCTCATAACAACCTTGTATAAAATTTATCATTGACAGTCTTATCCTCATTCAATTCATTCAAGGTAAAGGACAAAAATCAATGGCTAAATTATCTTACTATAATACAATATGCCCTCATTTATTTACTAAGACGACATGCTTTGAAGTAAGACAGCCATTTACTGACTGTGTGACCTTAGTTAACTAAGTTATTTAAAGCTTCAGTCAGTCTCAATTAGTCTCAATTATTAAACCTAGACAATAATTATTAGACTGTCATTAATGACAGTTGCGAATAATATCAAACATCAATCCCTTTACATAAACGCATTTTAATTCTCAGAATAAGGCAGCTCATATCCTTATTTTAATTTATATGTAAAAACTATCTGGTTTCAAAATAACATTTCTAAAAATTTTATGAAAAACTAGATCACAGGTCTAAATACTATGTTATTTGACTTTAACAATAGATTCATATATATCATCTAAATATATCCATCCAACAAGCTTATTGTGGGATTGGAACAAGATCAAATCTTTAAGTACAAGGCCTTTTAGTGTAAAGAATATGCTTGAAAACTAGTAAGATTCACTTAACATTGACTATGTGTCATGTAGTCTTCTGAACATTTTAAACATTCTATTTAATACTGACAGCCTATGAAGTAATAGTATAATCCTGATTTTACTAAAGAGTAAATAAAGAAAGGGTAAGTTGTTCAAGGTCACCTTGCCTAGTGACTGGTGGAACAGAAATGTAAACCCAGGCAATATGGTTTCAGAATCTTAAGTTCTTACCCACCCATTACTGTCTTTCAAAGAAAAACCAAGAGGTTATTTAAAATTGAAAACCTTGAAGGTAACAAGTAAATTTTATAGTTTTCCTTCTGTTGTGTTCAACATATTACAATTACTAAGGAAAATTAAAAGATAAACAATTTTTAATTTATGAAAATTCCTTATATTTTCCCACCAGTTATTTATCAGATTGTGTTTTCAGAACTTTTATAAAAGCATCTTTTGGAACTTCAACATTGCCAACTTTCCTGAGCTTTTTCTTTCCTTCTGCTTGTCTCTTCAAAAGCTTCATTTTTCGGGTAATATCACCACCATACTGAAAAACATTAAAGAAAATTGGAAGTCCAAATCACTCCATAGAAAAATAATCCTACAATTAACTAAAGATATCAATACAATTACAACTTTATAGTTATTATCCATGAAGTAGACACTTGGAAAGTTACCTCTAAGACCCTTCCTAGCAGATCTTAAATTTACTATTAATATCTTCTCAAAGAATGATAAGTGCTTTATTTGTTTTTGAAGGAGATGAAGATTCTCAAGGAAGCCCAGTACTATATTATGCAAGTCAAGAAAAGCTATCAATCTTACTGATTCAAGGCCTTGAAATTCTGGATTATATAGCTGTAGTCTAATACAGAAACTTGCATAGGCTTAAATGTGTCAGCCCCAATGTCAAAGATTTAGAAAAAGCATTATCATCTAATTCTCATAATAACTGAGTTTTAAGAATCTTTTTTTAAAAGAAGAAACAGCAAACTTCGCAAATTAATGTAGGAGAGATGGATTTCAATTTTAACTCCATTGTAAGACAGTTATTGTCTTCAAATTCTTCCTTAAAAACCAAAACATTATCCTGATCATAACTGTTATACAAAAACATTCTTAGGTAGTTCCACATAAGGAAATTTTAAAAAATAAGATAGGAAAATACTTAAGAATGTGAGCAAAATACTTAAAGTCAAGCTGACATTACCTATTTAAAAAGAAAACATAGATGAGATAAAAAGTATTATAAAAACCAACAATGGAAACCAAGGTATTTATACTCTTTCTGATTTTAAACTTAAAAAATAAAGAACACATGCAGATACATACACATTTTGCCAAAACATTTTTCCTATAGGCTTTCACACTGTAAAAGAGAAAATTTTCCTTAAGTACACAATTATACTATTTAAAAGTACTTATTTTCAAAAACAATCCCCCCCTTTACTAAAGATAGTAAGATCGGGTCATACGTAAAATTGCCAAAAGACAATCATTAAATAGCTTACATGCGCTTGTATTTCATGTATCTGGAATAAAATAAGACAATTCAAAATGAATATCAACAGATTTTATTATGAATAAAAAAAAAAGGTTTGTGGATAGTCTCGAGGCCAAAATAAAGACTGGTGTGACCTTGATGAAAATTTTATAAGGGCATTTCTAGTTCAATTTAAAAATACTACTACTTTCAAAAAAACTAAAATGGATATTATCTCATTACTGACTCTATCAAATGTGGGTCAAGAGTGACTAGGAATATGAATAACAATATATTTTATAAAACCCATTTCAGGGGAAATGAAATAATTTTAATACAGCCATTCAAGCAGCTATAAACTAATCTATTTCCATAACGTATCTGAAAAATATGGAGGATAAACTCCACTCTGCCTAATCTGAGTACTTATACAACACAAAATAACTAACACAAAATAGTATTAGGAAATGAAATTCATTGCAAATACCTGCACACAACTTACCCAAAGACCACTGCAAAGCCCTGAACCCTAACATGGTATCAGCATTCCTCTCTCACCTCTATGCACTGACTAGCTCTAAGGAAGTGATATTAAATGCTTCAAATGAAAATCAATTTAGTTTTCTCTTTTGGAAGAATATCTCCAAAACCTAATTTTTCATTCCAGTTCCTACTGGTATCTACTTGAAGAGATAAACCATAAAAACTAGACAGAAATTCCTTAACCAGAAAATTGAGTGAGGTCACTGAATGAGTGGAAATAAAATTCCTTAAACCAAATACATTAGATTAATAACTGTAAATAATTATCACCCAAAAGTGTCATATAAGTGATTCAAAGTAACAGTCATCACTTAAAAGTGGAATTGAGAGATTAGCATTTCTATAAGTAGGAATAAAGTTTAGGACAATGTTAAGTTAAATTTTATAATATTCTTTCATTTTTTATGTATATCATTGCTAAAACCAACCAAGGAATAAAAATGAATTTCAACTCACGTTTCTCTTGCAATGATTTTACTTCCAAGAGCAGCTTGAATTGCTATCTCAAACAGCTGCCTAGGAAGAGAATCCTTCAGACGTTCACATATGGCTTTTCCAACAGAGTATGCTTTGTCTCTGAGACAGAAAAAAATGCAGCTATTCATATATCCAAAATAAAAGGAGTTTTCTAGTTAATATACATAATCAATGTAAAGGTTATTAAGGAGGTGCAAATAGAACGTGTTTATCATGTTGTTGTTGTTTAATCGCTAAATTGTGTCCAACTCTGCAATCCCATGCACTGTAGCCCACCAGGCTTCTCTGTCCATGGAACTTCCCAGGCAAGAATAATATTGTGGGTTCCCATTTCCTTCTCCAGGGGATCTTCCCAACCCAGCAATTGAACCCAACATCTCCTGCACTGGCAGGTGGATTCTTTAATAAACACCACTTAATCTCTGAATCATATGTGACCTCTGACAGCAAAAATAACATGATCTCTTACAGAAAATCTAGAAGAACATAGAGAATAAAAACCATTCTTAATGCCCTTCCCTCACCCACAAAATACCACTGTTAAACACTCTAGAATATTTTTTAAACATATATCCATACTTATTTTTATGCATACATATTTATATTTGTTTTTTACAGTTTGGATCACAGTGTTTGTGATATAGTCTACCTTTTTACTTAATAGACATTTTTACACCACAAAATATTGCTATACAATATACTTTTAATGGCTTAAAATAATAATTATATGGGTGTTCCATAATTTATTTTACCCAATCTACTATTTCTTAAAATGGAAATTAAAGAAAAACCTTTTATTTATCAATTCTAAATCTACCATAGTTTAGAAAACATTTCTTTCCATGACACTATCCTTTCTGACTATTTTAATTCTATTCTCCTGTCAACAGTTTGGTAAGAGAAGCATGGAAAAAGAAGGAAAAACTAGTACATGGAAATTAATTACACCTTAAAAATTTCAAAATGTAGCTGTCAAATAAAAATGAGCAACCAATAATAAATGAAAAAGTAAAAAGAAATATCTACTTGCACATTCTATAATTAGTTACTATTCAACTTACTTGTGTACAACAGTTACTAGCTCTTCTACAATATTTCCATTCAGTAGAATATCCATTTTTACAAGTTCTGCAGTCTGGTAGCCTGCATCTTCATAATCAAAACTAACAAAGAAAAATGTCCAAATTACACTATATTTCCCAAGAGATTAAATTTTTTTTTCTTTTCAAAATATCTTTTTTCTACCTCCTCTGGTATCACTCCCAAAAGATCTAACTTCCAAACGAATTACATATAAATTTCAGATAAATGGACCGACCTGATCACAGTAAAGAACAAACTTCCTTATCTTTTTACATTTATGAAATCAGGTACAAAAATCAACATGCTCCACTGAGGGATGGGAAAAAAACTGATAAACCAGGCTAGTACATCATTTCTTTCAATGATGTACTTCCCAATGTTTCCTCCTAGACGCTGGCTGGCTGTAGACAATATATATACTAGTGAATGTATATACATTCTCAGACTCATGAGCTGGGTTTCTGTTAAGTTTTCTATTACCAGTTAAATAAATGCTAGGGCAGTGCTAAGCAGCTATTAATAAATGAGACTTCTGAATTTCATATATGGTTCTTTCAGTATAAACCTTCACAGAGCATTTTTGGTGATGAGTTAATACATGTACCTAGAACATAAAAAATGTTAAGAACAGAGCCTACCTAAGCACAATAAGCATTTAATAAGTCAACTATTTTTAACAATATGGTCAAAGCTTACAGTAATAATCAAAACAGACAGGTTTTACAAAACTATTGTCTGATGGGAAAGAAAATTTCAATTATGCTCTCGTGTCTTTGCAGTTATGGATGAGAACATGTGTATTCCTACTGCCATAATTCTAAAACAAACCAGTACCTATAGTTGCAAATGTTTAGCTTCAAAAGGTTTTCAGCAGGAAGGTCGCAAGGTGACACTAATAGTTTCTAAAACCTGACTACTGTGTTCCCCAAATCCTTTCTTTTTTCAATAAACATTAATCATATACTACATAAAGGTACCATGTTAAGTACTATGTAAAATATAAAGAGACAAGACAGACATAACCCTGAGATTTTTCACTTTGTTTACAGCTTTAAAATTTTCTATGCTCCCAAATTTTATAATTTCAATTTTTTTAGAATACGAAAAAATATCCTTGTGTGTTCCTGAACATAAGGACTACTTAGTTTTGGAAGTTGGAATTATTTTTAAATAGTTCAAAATAAGCCATGTTCTCTCAATGTGAAAGTTGTTTCCCAGCTAAAAGATTTTAAGACCACTTAACTCAGAAAGTGGTACCCAAATGCAAGCTAGAATTCAGACTGTTGTTAACTGTTATAAACACTTAGTAATTATCCTTTTAATTATAGTAACTGTTAACAACATGCTGCCTCAATTCATTTTAAATTACATTGCTACTTACTTGTTCAAGGTCTTGTCTGAAAGAAGACATAAAAAAAATTGGGTGACCAATTAGAAAAAATAACGTTGTGTCATGAGTTACGCTGACTCGCTTCACTGAAAAGCTTGTTTCACAAAATAAACATCCAGGTCACTGCAGCATATTCTTCAAAATGCTGGGATTTTTCTTTGAATGTTAATTTTAAGTATGCATGCACACTCATGTATGCATGTGTTTTATCAGATGTGAACATTCATTTTTTTCTGTCAACTTCCCATTATACATTTCCTTTATATCCTAGTATATGCTATCTAGTAATGTAAAATTTTAGGACACTAAGGGCATCTAGTTATTTGCCCTAACAAAAAACACCCCCACAATGCTATACTCTTCCTTTAATTTTAACAGGCTGTTCCTCCATGTACTTTTATGGGATAAGATAATGGGGTTTCATGATGCAGACTACTTACTCCTAGGAAGACCAAGTTATTGAAGTGTTCACAAATACAGGGGCACACCTAGCATTTCTCTAAACAAGTACTTCTATTTTCCAAATGTACACAGATACTCCTAGGATTACTTAACATTCAAATACATTTTAAAAAGTGCCACTTAGGTCACAGTAGCTTTTTCAAATGACATGCAATTTTTAATCAACTTACAAGAGTACATCTCCTCTCATGAAGAGGGCACTAAAATTTCTGTCACTAGATCACCAAGATTAAGTAAGTGGAAACACCTGCTGGTCAATACTTGAAAAAAAAACTGTCCAGATATTTGAGTTTCCCATTAAATTTTTACCTAGCATATCCTGAAGACAGAGATTTCAAAGAATCATAAAAATCCACCACAATTTCATTCAAAGGGAAGAGATATTTAAGCATTACTCTATTTTGATCAATATACATCATATTCTTCTGAACTGCTCTTCGAGCCTGAAAAGGGAAGGAAAAATGGCTTGAATGATAACTTATTCACATAATGATTTATTTTAAAAATAAAGACAGATGTAGAGTGGGCAAAATGAAGGAATATTTCTTTTATGGTCCAATAAAAACAGCTGACCAATATTTATAATACAGGGAGAACCATTTTGTATTTCAATTATAATATACTTCCTACCAAAATTTTTAATCTTTTGTTTTTAATCAAATAAGTCTCCTTTTTAATTATACAATATTTCACTTAACAATAAATCAAATTAGCTACAGGTGGAGTCAAGTTCTGATTTCTTATTTTACAAATAAAAGAAATTTAGATCCAGAGAAATTAAGTGACTAAAGTTAAATGTTTTGGGACAAGACAATAAAAATTCAAGTCCACTAGTCATCACTTGAGAGTTCTTTCCAATATATCAGAATATTTTAAATATGTACTTTCTGATGACTATGATTATATCAAATTTGTGGATTAAATCATTTATTACAACGTGGCAAGAACTAAAGCAAAATGAGGAATACCTTTCAATCAAACATCTCTAGGTACTGTAATTATCTTTCAAATAATACCCAATTTCAAATAGTCAAAAAAGGTGAAAGGAAACTATATTTTTAGCTACTCAAAATGAAAAAAAGCATCAAATTTCTTTGCTTTAAGCTAAAATATAAATTCAAGATGATCAAAAATTCTGGCTCTGTTTTCTTATTTAAAAGTCAAAATACTATAATTATATGTATATATATCTAAATATTTAAACAGATAAAATATATAAAGATCTTTATGAAAATTGCTTTTATTCAATTTGACAGGCTCCATAGAGACAGAAACCATTCAAAACCTAAGCTGGGTACCACTGTTTGAGAAGACTAAAATGTACTTTTATATCAAACTGTATTACATTTATACCTGGCAAAGCATCATTATTTTCCCAGTATATTCATCTGGTGTGATAATAGTGCCCAAAACAACTGGCTCCAAATATTCTGTTACTTTTGACTTATCAGGGAACTGTGCAGGATTGATGATTGTAATTTCCTTTTCTCTGTATTCCTAAAAAATAAGAAAAGTCACCAGTAGTTAAAAAGAAATCTTAGTAGTTACCATGTTTTTAAATTTGCTAGTAACATAGATTAGAATTTTTGTTACTGAATGTGTTGGAATTAATAAATAAAAGAATTCCTAAAGGTTAGAATATTATCTTAACACACTTCAGATTAAAAAGAGAAAAACTCACCAAAATAATATTTAATAACAATTATTAACATATTCTGATTGATATTTACTAAAATCATTTTATACACCACTTAGAAAAAATATGATGTAGGAATACATTTCAATCTGTCCCATGTACGTCATTGTAATTAGTTTCCTAAGTTAATTTTATTGGAAAATATTTACAGATGCCAAAGTTAATATTTGTTTAAAACAAATATATTGTAACCTAGATTGAATACAATATTGTTTCTACCATTAACCTGAAAGCTAAAATTTCCCACAACCATATAGGAAAGACTGCTTTACTAATCATAAGATGAATTACTTATGACCAAAATCACACTCTTATTTTTTGTGCACAATATTTTCAGAACTAATTCTACTTTTTACTCTTAGTAACAGACAAGTATTGATAATGTAGAGATTTCATCAGGTTAAGAAAAATATGCATAATTAGTTCTGAAGAAACTTGTCCATCATAAGGTAACTTAAATTTTATTACTACTAATCAAGAAATATTTAGTTTTAATAGCTAGTCAGCTACTGGTATACTAAAATGTTTCTCATATTCTGCATATACATACACACACATATATTTATTTAGTTTTCTTACGTATGCTAGTTCACAACAGTACCTTTATCAATTTTGCTGATGAAAGAACAGCCTTATATGGAACAGTAGGGGTTGTCAAAATAACAGAAGCATTATATTCTTGTTCTAGTCTCTGGTTGAAAACTTCCATATGCAGAAGTCCAAGAAATCCTAACCTGAGGGAGAAAAAGCCAAACTCCAAAATGTTTATGTCTCATGGGCTCTATTTTCTTTGATTTGATATTACTATTTTGTGGGGGAGGGGTGGAATCAAAAGTCATTCAATCAATTCACATCATAATTAAAAGCTAACATAAATTCATTGTATAAGAAAATCTTCCATTGGGATTCTATTTAAAGTAGCTATAAAACTGGTCCATACAATACGCATCCACAGTGAGAAATAGGCAGACATGTTTTAGTTCATTTTACACTAATATGAACTGATCTTCAAAAATGGTCAAGATCAGTAAGCCATTTCAACTTTATTTTTCAATGAAAAGGGAATCCTACAACATAATTGAATCTTACCTCCAGCCAGCACCCAGAGCAAGGCTGCTATCTCGATGAACCGTCACACTGGAATCATTTAGTGTCAGTTTTTCTATAGCACTCTTCAGGTTATTATATTCAGATTGGTCGACAGGGTACACTCCTGGGGACACAATGATTTCTAATTACTACATGTGACACTCTGCCCAGAAAACCTAACATGCATTTCTGCAAAGTTCAAAATTAATCAGTTAGCTTTTAAATTGCTTTCTGTATTTCACTGACCAAAATATTGGTTTGCTAAGAAAACTATGACTATTAAATTAAATTGGCCTCAAAGTATTTTGCAAATTTCATACACTTTGAATTTACCACTAGATTCATATTCAAAGTTATATTTTTGCTTTTGCAAAAAGTATAGGGAAAACAAAAAAGAACAATGGGAATTACATCTATCAAGAAAAATACATCATGTTTATTTTTAGAAACAAAAGTGCAAGATATCCCACAACCACAAAGAAAATCCCATTAGCAGACAAATAACAGGAAGAAATTAAAACAAATACTGATTCATCAGTTTCTTTTTCACATCAAACCCAAGTCCTCACCACTTTTAAGTCCTTCAAACTCTAAATGACTGACTGACTGTGTCTTAACAGAAGCATTAATATTAATTACAAATTAATATTTGTAATTCCCAATGAGATACAAAAGGAAGAAAACAAGGACTGGATACCCAGCACAGAGTAATCTGATAACCTTCAATCAGGTCTTCCTTTTTCAAATGTCTGTAATATCACACAGAAGTAACAGGTTCTGAAGTTATGTATACATGAGGTGACACTCTTCTCTGCTGTGTCGACACTAGTACAATAGCACAGTATTAACGAAAGGCCAGCAAAGGGGAAGGCACTCAGTAAATGTCCACTGATAATTAGTAATGAAAATACCCTATACAGAAGAGTATTCAAATATAATGACGTATTCCCTAGTGAAATAAGAAGGAAATTCATATTACCGTGCTCCTCTAATTTATCACAGGGCTTATTTCAAGAGGTTATTTTTTTAAGAAGTCCTTAAATTTGGAAGGAAATGATCTCCCATATCATACATATGATACAGATATGTATGTACATGCATACATATGATCATACATATGAGCTGTATCATACATATGTAATTAATTGGTATATAAATATCACACCCACAAAAAATTTTTTAAAAACAGAGTAGCCGTTATTTAAACAGGAATTGATTGTTATTTAAAGTATCCCTAATAATTATTATTTCAGCTTAGAATAAATTGGCCCTTATCCTTTGAATATGTGAGCTCCTCACCTGCAAATACCATTGGCTTCGCTGATTTAAACCCAGGTAAGGGCTCCACTGGTTGTTTATGTAAATATAATGTATCTCCTATTTGTGCTTCAGTGACATCTTTCATCCCAGCAATCAGATAGCCCACCTGTCCTGCATATCTAAATAAAATTATTACATGGAAATATTTACTATTTTAATGTTTCATGTGCACACTCACAATTAGCTCTACTTCTCTAAGAAATGATTGCACTTTCCAAACAAAACCTCACCAAGCTGAAACGAGGTGCTGCATTCTAGTTAATTCTCTAATTCTCAGCTCTAAGAACTGTCAGCAAAAGAACATCCCAAATCTTACAATCCATGACCAAGGACCTCTGCAACACAAGTTTAGGGACCTTCTTCATGACTCTGCCCATCTCTGCATATAAAACAATAGTGAAACTGATAGATACAGAAACAAAACGCTCCTTGTGATATTTAGTAGTGTATCATATTACAAACGTCCTTTAAAAAAGGAAGAAAAAGCAAAAACAATGTTTTTAACCTAGCAAATAAAAATGTGAACTCTACAAATCTCATACCTATTTGATGTGCCTTTTGCAGGAAAAGAGCAAATCCAAAGATTTCAGAGTTTTAGCTTTTTTTTTTTTTAAGCAAATTTCCTATATGATAATTTCCATTTAGGATAAGATGCAAAAATCGTACTGAAGGTGCAATAATGATCAATATATGTGACAGAATATAGACAGACTTTGTATAGCACAGGGAATTACAGCTATTATCTGTAATAACTTTTGATGATGTATAATCTATAAAAATACTGAATCACAATGCCGTATACCTGAGATTAATGTGATACTGTAATGATCAACTATACTTAATAAGAATATAGACAAACTTTAGAAACAGTTGAGTAAAATTACAATAAACCTTATGACTTTCAATTACATAAAAAAATGACAAAATAATGGTAGTTTTAGACATACAACATTAAGCTATCAAGTGAGACCTGGTTCAATCTTAAATTTGACCAATGAGGAAATAAAGACCTTAGAAAACTATGTGCCCAAGGTAATCAATGTTATTAGTATCTACAGTACTGATGGGATAGGCATTCAATAAATACTTTATAAGTAAACTCAGAACTCAGTTTTATAATGTACACTACTATGCTAATCTCACATCATAAATTCTAGTTAATCAAAGTTTTACCATGAATTCCGCACTAAACAAATTATTGAATTTTCTTCACTATTCTATGCTGAAAATCTTACTACAAAAAATTAAATATCAAAAATTGATACCAAGTATGGATATTCATGAGAGAACTATCTCTTTCACTAATCAAATACATCAGTGTTGGACTCAGTCACAACTGGAAAATAAAATCAGTTATGGCCAAAAAGAATTAAAAACACATCAAATTCCTACTGTCTCTAACCCATGAGATTCTGAAAGAGCATTCACTACATAGTTGCACTAAACAATCAAGTTTTGTTTTCTTAAGTTACCAAATTAGGATCTTACATAAGCACACCAAATTAAGAAAAGCGGCAATAGAAACACATACCCAGTGTCTTTTAATTACTAATGCAGATTACTTACAGTTTATGAGTTGGCTGCTCATTAGGATTCAGAACTCCTACTTCATTAACTTCATATGTCTTTTGAGTGTGTGCAGATACAATTTTATCTCCTTTCGAAACCACTCCATCAAATAATGCTACATTGGCAATCACACCCCTATACTGGTCAAAGGTGGAGTCAAATACCAAAGCTCTCAGGGGATTTCTGCAATGCGCTTTAGGACTATTAAAAATAAGTAAAGAATAAATACTAATAATTTAAAATTAAATGATAAATTAAAATCTTAACAAAATGCCTAACTCAAATATTATGCTTAATTTACTCTAGAACTTGAGAAAGATTAACTGACAGCCCAAATAAAAGGCCCTTTCTGAATTTTGTCAAAGGCTTTCTCTGCATCTATTGAGATAATCATGTGATTTTTATTTTTCAATTTGTTAATGTGCTGTATTACATTGATTGATTTGTGAATACTGAAGAATCCTTGCATCCCTGGGATAAAGCCTACTTGATCATGATGTATGATTTTTTTAATGTGTTGTTGGATTCTATTTGCTAGAATTTTGTTAAGGATTTTTGCATCTAAGTTCATTATCTCAATAGATGCAGAGAAAGCCTTTGACAAAATTCAACATCCATTTATGATAAAAACCCTCCAAAAGCAGGAATAGAAGGAACATACCTCAACATAATAAAAGCTATATATGACAAACCCACAGCAAACATTATCCTCAATGGTGAAAAACTGAAAGCATTCCCCCTGAAGTCAGCAACAAGACAAGGGTGCCCACTCTCACCACTACTTTTCAACATAGTTTTGGAAGTCTTGGCCACAGCAATCAGAGCAGACAAAGAAATCAAAGGAATCCAGATTGGAAAAGAAGAAGTAAAACTCTCTCTGTTTGCAGATGACATGATCCTCTATATTGAAAACCCTAAAGACTCTATGAGAAAATTACTAGAGCTAATCAGTGAATATAGCAACGTTTCAGGATACAAACTCAGCACACAGAAATCCCTGGCATTCCTATACACTAACAATGAGAAAACAGAAAGAGAAATTAAGGAAACAATTCCATTCACCATCGAAACAAAAAGAATAAAATACTTAGGAGTATTTCTACCTAAAGAAACAAAAGACTTGTATATAGAAAACTATAAAACACTGATGAAAGAAATCAAAGAGGACACAAACAGATGGAGAAATGTGCCGCGTTCGTGGATTGGAAGAATCAATATAGTGAAAATGAGTATACTACCCAAAGCAATCTATAGATTCAATGCAATTCCTATCAAGCTACCAGAGGTCTTTTTCAGAGAATTAGAACAAATAATTTCACAACTTGTATGGAAATACAAAAAACCTCGTATAGCCAAAGCAATCTTGAGAAAGAAGAATGGAACTGAAGGAATCAACCTACCTGACTTTAGGCTATACTACAAATCCACAGTCATTAAGACAGTATGGTACTGGCACAAAGACAGAAATATAGATCAATGGAACAAAATAGAAAGCCCAGAGATAAATCCACACATCTATGGACACCTTATCTTTGACAAAGGAGGCAAGAATATACAATAGAGAAAAGACAACCTCTTTAACAAGTGGTGCTGAGAAAACTGGACAGCCACTTGTAAAAGAATGAAACTAGAACACTTTCTAACACCATACACAAAGATAAACTCAAAATCGATCAAAGATTTAAGCATAAGACCAGAAACTATAAAACTCCTAGAGGATAACATAGGCAAAACACTCTCTGACATAAACCAAAGCAGGATCCTCCATGACCCACCTCCCAGAATATTGGAAATAAAAGCACGAATAAACAAATGGGACCTAATTAAAATGAAAAGCTTCTGCACAACAAAGGAAACTATAAGCAAGGTGAAAAGACAGCCTTCAGAATGGGAGAAAATAATAGCCAATGAAGCAATGGACAAACAATTAACCTCAAAAATATACAAGCAACTCCTGCAGCTCCATTCTAGAAAAATACACGACCCAATCAAAAAGTGGGCCAAAGAACTTAACAGACATTTCTCCAAAGAAGACATAAAAATGGCTAACAAACACATGAAAAGATGCTCAACATCACTCATTATCAGAGAAATGCAAATCAAAACCACAATGAGGTACCACTTTACACCAGTCAGAATGGCTGCCATCCAAAAATCTACAAGCAATAAATGCTGGAGAGGATGTGGAGAAAAGGGAACCCTCTTATACTGTTGGTGGGAATGCAAACTAGTACAGCCACTATACTGTTGGAGGAAAACAGTGTGGAGGTTCCTTAAAAAACTGCAAATAGACCTGCCATATGACCCAGCAATCCCACTGCTGGGCATATACACCGAGGAGACCAGAATTAAAGAGCCACGTGTACCCCAATGTTCATCGCTGCACTGTTTACAATAGCCAGGACATGGAAGCAACCTAGATGCCCATCAACTGACGAATGGATAAGAAAGCTGTGGTACATATACACAATGGAATATTACTCAGCATTAAAAAAAAATTCATTCGAATCAGTTCTACTCAGGTGGACGGAACTGGAGCCCATTATCCAGAGTGAAGTAAGCCAGAAAGAAAAACAATACAGTATACTAACGCATATATATGGAATTTAGAAAGACAGTAACGAGAGCCCAGCATGCGAGACAGCAAAAGGAACGCAGATGTATAGAACAGACTCGTGGACTCTGTGGATGAGGGCAAGGGTGGGATGATATGGGAGAATGGCACTGAAACATGTTAATTATCATATGTCTAATCAATCGCCAGCCCAGGATTGATGCTCGGGGCTGGTGCATCGAGATTTCCCGAGGGGAAGGAGGAGGGAGGGGAGAGGGAGGGGGGTTCTGGAGGGGGAGCATATGTAAACCCATGGCGATATCATGTCATTGTATGGCAAAACTAATTAAAAAAAAAAGGCCCTTTCTGTAAGGTATAATGCCTACATTTATATTCATTTTAATTCACTCTTGAGTTTTAAATACATTTTGTTAGTCTTAGTTGCTCAGTTATGTCCAACTCTTTGCAACCCCATGGACTACAGCCCATCAGGCTCCTCTGTCCATTGAGTTCTCCAGGCAAGAATACTGGAGTGGGTAGCCATTTCCTTCTCCAGAGGATCTTCCTGACCCAGGGATGGAAGCCAGATCTCCTGCAATGCAGGCAGATTCTTTACCATCTGAGCCACCAGGAAAACCCTACATACATTTTAAATAACCATTTTTAAACTATTTATGAAATGGATGAAATATATTTGTTCAGGATTAAAACAAAAACAATAATTACCAATGTATTCAAGTCTGTTACAATAATTAAGAGATCCCTATTATCTTTTTTTATCTGTATTTGCCTTATATGTGTTACTAAATATAAATTAAAAATGTATTCTCACTGATCACAAAGTATATTTGTCATAACAACTAAGTTAAAGTAACAGATCAAATTGATGGACTTTTACTATTAAAGATAAACAAATAATATACAAAGAGCACTAGAATACTTACAAGGGTATCCTTTTGATGACTGCATCAAGAACACTTTCAACATTAGTTCCAAGTTTAGCAGAAATCTGAAAATATGTATGTGAAACAAACACTTAAAAAGTTAAGACTTTACTTTTCCATCCTGGGAATGAGCTGTACGATTAGAAAAAAGAAACAACTCTAAAAGTCATCAATTTGCTTGAAAAGCTTGGTCAAAGGAAGCACACACCATATTATCTATTGACAACTGTCCTTCCATTACGGTTAGTTGATTCTCTGTTACTAAATTACAAAAGCATTCTGATTATGGTACTAAAAGAGCACTGGACTAAGAGTTCAAAATATCTGGATTATAATCATGACTCTACGTGTAATACATGACTTTAGCCAATATGTGTTTTCTTCAAGCTTCAAGTTCTTCATTGACAAATTAAGTGATTATTCATCTTTTACATAAACCTCAAGGCTGCTGTGTGAATAAACAATATATGTGGATGGCATACAGCTAAGGCTAACTGTAAGGTATACTACCACTATTGTTCTTACACTGAAAAGGCAGCCAAAACACTCAAAACATGCTCACCTGACTCATCTTTGCCGTTACCAGTAACTGAACTATCTCTGAAATCTTTATTCAAACTCAGTTCCCTGAATTCTTCCTCCTGCTCTTCAAAGTCCCTCTAGATCAGAGTTTCTCAACTCAGCACCAAGGACACTTTGACCTGGATAACTCTTTGTTTGGGGGGCTGTTCTATGCGCTCACTGCAATACGCATAACAGCATTCATGGATTCTCATCCACTCACAAGATGCCAGGAGCACCTATTCCCCAATGTGACAACAAATAAAGTCTTCAGACATTGCCAAATGTTTCCTGAGAGGCAAAACTAATAAGAACGATGCTTTAGACTCTAGTACACGCTTTGCAACAATCCTTTAAGATCACAATTTCTAATTTATTGAATGGACTTTTTTTTCATTATTTAGCCCCCTGCCTCTTTTCCCAGCTGAGACTCCAAGGGCCCACTATTTGTAATCATTCCATTCAACTACTTTCTATTATCTATCATAAGCACTTGGTATTAATAAAACCTTAACTGCAATTACATCCAACTATGTGCCTTTTCTATGCTTATAATCAGAGCAGCACAACATTACTGGACAACAGTCAAGTAACTGGTCTGGATGGTTTCTGTAAGTTCATGACACAGATCTCAACGTGCAGTTAAGATCTGCTGGCTGTTCAAGGACACATCCTTTACTAAATTCACATTAACACTAATTAAGATAATTCACACCACCTTCCTTTTCAATCTACACACTTTCCCTGTGGCCAGTTCACTCTCACTTGATAACTCTGCCTCTTACTTCATGCAAGCAAACGGAAGACATCAAAAACTCCTTTATTCAAACATACAAATCCATCTGCACTATATCCACAACCTCTTTGCCTTCTCTCCTGCTATAATCTGTTTTCCCACCTCTCTGAAAACTCAATCCTCACACTCTTGTCTTCTGAATCCTACTCTAACCCTTCTCAAATTCGTATTCATAAGAATTCTACAAATTGAGAATAATGTAGAATGGCTTCTAGGATCTCTTTTCTACTTACACTTTCTCCCTAAGAAATGGCATCCATTCCCATGGCTGCAATGCCACATACACACTATGACCTAAATATCTCTGACTCAGCCATCTCCACAAATGCCAGAATTGTGTAGATTTATGTAATATCCTACTTAGATGTCTACTAGACATTTCAAAAACACTATGTCCAAAAGAGAGCTTTTCATTTTCCCACTATCTCTGTTCTTCCCCAAGTCCTCTCTGCATTAACAGATTACCAGTATTCAACCAGTTGCTCAAACTGAGGCTCATGATTATTCTTTATTTCACTTCCTTACACATATAAGAAAGCATTCCTCAATGATCAGTGCAAAGAAATAGAGGAAAACAATAGAACAGGAAAGACTAGAGATCTCATCAAGAAACCAAGGGAAAATTTCATACAAAGATGGGCTCAATGAAGGACAGAAATGGTAGGGACCTAAGAGAAGCAGAAGATATTAAGCAGAGGTGGCAAGAATACACAGAACTGTACGAAAAAGATCTTCACGATCCAGATAATCATGATGGTGTCATCATTCACCTAGAGCCAGACATCCTGGAATGTGAACTCAAGTGGGCCTTAGGAAGCACCACTACAAACAAAGCTAGTGGAGGTGATGGAATTCTAGTTGAGCTATTTCAAATCCTTAAAGATTATGCTGTGGAAGTGCTGCACTCAATATGCCAACAATTTTGGAAAACTCAGCAGTGGCCACAGGACTGGAAAGGGTCAGTTTTCACTCCATCCCAAAAAAAGGAAATGCCAAAGAATGTTCATACTACCACACAATTGCACTCATCTCACATGCTAGTAAAGTAATGCTCAAAATTTTCCAAGCCAGGCTTCAACAGTACATAAATTGTGAATTTCCAGATGTCCAAAGTGGATTTAGGAAAGGCAGAGGAATCAGAGATCAAACTGCTGACATCCAATGGATCATCGAAAAGGCAAGAGATTTCCAGTAAAACATCTACTTTTGCTTTATTTACTATGCCAAAGCCTTCGACTGTGTGGGTCACCACAAACTGTGGAAAATTCTGAAAGAGATGGGAATACCAGACCACCTGACCTGCCTCTTGAGAAATCTGTATGCAGGACAGGAAGCAACAGTTATAACTGGACACAGAACAACAGACTGATTCCAAGTCAGGAAAGGAAAACGTCAAGGTTGTATACTGTTACCCTGCTTATTTAACTTATATGCAGAGTACACATCATGAGAAATGCTGGGCTGGATGAAGCACAAGCTGGAATCAAGATTGCAGGGAGAAATATCAATAACCTCAGATATGCAGATGACACCACCCTTATGGCAGAGAGTGAAGAAGAACTAAAGAGCCTCTTGATGAAAGTGAAAGTGAAGTCGCTCAGTCGTGTCTGACTCTTTGCGATCCCATGGACTGTAGGCTATAATCCATGAGATTTTCCAGGCAAGAATACTGGAGTGGGTTGCCATTTCCTTCTCCAGGGTATCTTCCTGACCCAGGGATCAAACCCAGGTCTCCCGCATTGTAGGTAGACGCTTTACTGTCTGAGCTAAAAGCTGGATTAAAGTTCAACATTCAGAAAACTAAGATCATGGCATCTGGTCCCATCACTTCATGGCAAATAGATGGGGAAACACTGGAAACTGTGGCAGACTTTATTTTGGGGGTCTCCAAAATCACAGCAGATGGTGACTGCAGCCATAAAATTAAAAGACACTTGCTCCTTGGAAAGAAGGTTATGACCAACCTAAACAGCATATTAAAAAGCAAACTTTAATTACATGGCCAACAATGGTCCATCTAGTCAAGGCTATGGTTTTTCCAGTAGTCATGTATGGATGTGAGAGTTGGACTATAAAGAAAGCTGAGCCCCGAAGAACTGATGCTTCTGATCTGTGGTTGTTGGAGAAGACTCTTGAGCATCCCTTGGACTGCAAGGAGATCCAACCAGTCCATCCTAAAGGAGATCAGTGCTGAGTGTTCACTGGAAGGACTGATGTTGAAGCTGAAACACTAATACTTCGGCCACCTGATGCAAATAATTGACTCACTGGAAAAGATTCTGATGCTGGGAAGGATAGAAGGCAGGAGGAGAAGGGGACGACAGCGGATGAGATGGTTGGATGGCATCACCAACTCAATGGACATGAGTTTGGGTAAACTCCGGGAGTTGGTAATGGACAGGGAGGCCTGGCATGCTGCAGTCCATGGGGTCCCATAGAGTTAGACAGGACTGAGCGACTGAACTGAACACATAACACACCAGCAAAATCTACCATATCCCAAAACACACACCAAATTTGGCCACTTATTAAAATATCAGCATCACATACTTAGCCGCCACCACTTTGCCCCTGGACTACTACTGCAAACTGGTTTCCCTGTCTGTTTTCTTACCCTTTTCTAGTCCATTCTCTGAATGACCAGTTTTCCTGTCTTGCTTTATAATCCTTTCATTATCTTAAAGTTTTCAAACTCTTTAGCACAGCAAGAATCCCAGAGTAACTTGACCTCTGCCTTCCCTACAAAGCCATCTCATCTAACTTGCCTTCTTTCTGTTCCTTAAAAATGTCGAACCTTCCCAAACATTCCAAGCCTTTACACTTGCTCTTTGCTCTTTCAGAAATTACTTCTCCCCATTCTTCTTTTCTTCAAGTCTCAGTTCATCAGAGAAAAACTCCCTAAGTTACTCTGCATCATAGCTCCTCTCTAAGAAAAAGACTTGTTTTCATTGTTAGGTATGGTAATTCTACCTGGAACAATACACTCTGTTGAATGTTCCTTCACATTGGTCTCACTCACTAATTAGTATCCTTATTTCTTTTTTCATTTAATGAGTCACTCCCCAAGTAGAATATAAACACAACGAGACAGATGTCTTGCCTGTACTGTTCACTGCTGCATTCCTAGCTGGCACACACCAAATTAAGTGTATGAATGAATTTTCAGCTAAATATATTTTAACATAATTCCAGTCATGATACCATAATTTCAGGAATGCCTTACAATGAGGTCCCTCTTCATAATTTGTTTCTTTTTTTTAAACTTTTAACACACTGGTTGGTTATATACAACTTGGAAAAAGCATTGCACCAATGTGTTAAAAGTTTAAAAAACAAACAAAAAATCCACTTCATCAGCTGAAACTTGCTTTTTTAGCAATTAAACAAGCTTGAAAATAAAAGCTAATTATTACACTGATATACTTTTTACACAAGCATGTAGAATAGCACAGTTTAGCTATGGCTATTTAACAATCACTGCAGATGGTAACTACAGCCATGAAATTAAAAGTTGCTTGCTCCTTGGAAGAAAAGCTATGACCAACCTAGACAGCATATTAACAAAGCAGAGACGTTACTCTGCTGACAAAGGGCTGTCTAGTCAAAGTTATGGTTTTTCCAATAGTCAAGTATGGATGTGAGAGTTGAACTTATAAAGAAAGCTGAGCACCAAAGAATTGATATTTTGAACTGTAGTGTTAGAGAAGACTCTTGGGGAGTCCCTTGGACGGCAAAGAGATCATACCAGTCAATCCTAAAGGAAATCAGTACTGAATATTCATTGGAAGGACTGATGCTTAAACTCCAATACTTTGGCCACATGATGCCAAGAACTGACTCATTGGAAAAGACCCTTATGCTGGGAAAGACTGAAGGCAGGAGGAGAAGGGGAAGACAGAGGATGGTTGGATGGCATCACTGACTTGATGGACGTGAGCTGGAGCAAGCTCTGGGAGTTGGTGATGGACAGGGAAGGCTGGTGTGCTGCAGTCCATGGAGTTGCAAAGAGTCAGACACGACTGAGTGACTGAACTGAACTGATTTAACACTCAACTATCATTTAAAAGATAAATTGTAAAATCTTAATTTAAAATATTATCAACTTTGATTTACATTAAATATAGTTCTAAGAATGATATGTACAATGCCTTGAAATTAGTCTGACTCTACTCTTCAAGGAGACTATTTCCATAGAGGCAAAATAGCATATAAGAAATAATATTACAAAGCGCTGCATTTTAGTCCTGGCACATTAGTTAAATAGATCTATAATATTAAAGTGGTAAAATCTTTCAGTTTTCATCCTTTCAACTGTATCATAAGAGAAATTTCTATCTATCCTATCCATGTAGTAAGGATTTTTGGCAAAGATCAAATGAAATATCAGTAAAAAGAACTTTGTAAAACTATAAGATTATAATTACACAATAATGATGTGCTATCAAATACTATGAAATTTTACTTAAGCCAATTACCTGAGATTTTGGAAAGTAAAATCAAGTCTTCTAAAAAAAAAATTTACCTTAATACATTCATCACCTGGAATATCAAACACCTTTTCAATTTGTTTTTCAACCCTTTCAGGATCAGCATTCTTCAGATCTATCTTTAAAAAAAAAATCAGCACATCTTAATATAATGAAATTAAAATGTATTACATATTAATATTTGGAGACAGATGCATACTGGCTTTTGAACTATCTGACCTCTTAACAATTTTATTTTCAAAAGTATTAAAAGAAAAATAATGACAAAAAGGTAATACAATTTTAACACTCGTGGCCACTGAAATTAGAAGGCAGTCAGCAAAGCAAGCAAGAAATTGAGGTCATTAGCTACTCAGAGCAGAAGAGATCACTAACATCATGTACACTGATTTTATGTGTTATATATAACTTATAACAACAAACTGTCTTTCTTTGCTTCCTTTAAACCTATCTTCAATATCAAAAAATAAAACAATGCAATGCAGATTTTTAATTAAAATTCTTAATTTATTAACTTTAAAATATAAAAGTTAAGCTTTATCAACACTGTTCTCAGTTTAGCACTTAACTGTTAAGCGTCCTGTGTTGCACTGTTTCATCCTACTTTATAAGGTCCTTTTCTGTTCCTTTACAGTTTAGTTTAACAGACTATTTGGCCTGCCCTGCCCTTTCCTACAGAAACAGCCCCCCATCATTCCATGTAGTTCAGGGAGACTATCTTCTCAATGCCAGAGTAGAGGAGTTTGAGTTGAAATTTTATTATATGCAATTCAAAGAAATCCCAGTATACAACTGACCTTGAATAACAAAGAGTTTCAACTGCATGGGCCCACTTATATGCAGCTTTTTTTCAATAAATATGTAAAAATACACTTGTAGAATATCAAGTGCAAGACTTGTATTGAGGTAGATAGCTTATCCCTAACAAAGGCATAAGTGATATTTAACATAAAACTAATAATGTGTTGGCTTTCTGTTTTATAACTTTGCTTTCAAAGAATTACATCACCATACAGTATGCCTCTCATAATTAGAGAAATTGCATATTGGCCTATAATTACAGATAAACATTTTTTTACTGTAACAATGTTTATAATACTGTTATGAATGTGACTATAATATTGTATACTATAAAAACTTTAATGAATCTTTCCTTAGTGTATACATTAGGTTACCATGAAGCAATCACATAATGCCATAGCATAAAGCAGTATTTCTGCTTCATTGTTATCAATGCATCAATCATTTACCTGTAAATAAATGTGAAGTTCCTTTTCATGTTATCTTTTAATTGTTGACATTTAGTGTCAGTAATACATATACCATCTATGGTGTTTTGTTACCACATAAGACAATACTGATGTTAAGTATTGAGAGATGATTCACCTTATAAAAGATGATGTAATCTCAGGGTATTGGTAAACAGAGTACTGTGAATGTGTTTTCTCCTCTTTATGATTTGATTAACATTTTCTCTATCTTATTGTAAGAACACTATATACAATACATATAATATACAAAGTATGCGTTAATAGACTGTTTAAGTTATTGGTAAGATTTTAGTCAATAAGAGGATATTAGTAGTTAAGTCTGTGTGAAGTCAAAAGTTACACGCAGATTTTTGACTGCACAGGGGTTTTGTGCCCTTAACCGCCATGATGTTCAATAGTCATTTCCATTTAATAAATACCTGAAGACTCCTCATATAAAAAATAGTACAAGTGATATTCAAACACTAAATTTACCTTTAGAAAGTAAACTATAAATGGCACTGTTGTGCTAACAAATTACCTTGTTTATAACTGGAATTATTGCTAGCTGTGCTTCAAAGGCAAGAAAGAAGTTCGCTACTGTTTGGGCTTGAATACCCTATGAAGGAAAGCAGACAAGAAGAAGACACAAGACATTAAGATAATCATTCTATTACCTATCACAAAAGCTGAAATTCAAGACCATTCCACACATCTTCATCAAAAGCAAAGATACAAGGCAAACTATGGAACCTATGCTTCCATGCATCTGGATCATTCCCTGTGAAAATTCCTTTCAGTTCTAGAAACATTTTAGAGGGTACTGTGTTAAGCTTTGGAAACAAAGCAGTAATACATGGATCCTTAAGGACCTCGAAGTGTCCTAAAGGACTGTGAGACACATTTTATAAAGCCAAGTGTATGTATGTTAAGGTAGAGATTGACTGTCCTTGACAGGATTAGGGAGGATTTAATACAACAAAGAAATCTTTGGGTTTGGAATGAAAAGTCCATGAAAACTGAAGTATGTCAGAAGCTTACTATAAATAGTATATCATGGCTCTTACACTTTCATCTCAGTATGTTTTTATGGTTTTGTTCACAACAGAGAACTTGGTAATGTTATCTATCGACATGTTTCTTTAAATGTAACACTTCTCGAATTATTACCTTAAAAACACCCAAAATGACTTCAAAGATAGATTTTCTAGTTCTGCTAAAAACTGAAACCACAGATTAAGAAGTGCTTAAAACTGGGGGTGAGGTGAGGGGTTGGTAGGATGTATACATGACATACTTCAAAAATCTTTTGAACGATTCCTCTGATCAGCTTAAAAATTTTAAAGGATAAACTAGTCAATTTCACAGGCCATTTTAGTGTAATAAAACTTAAAATTAACAGGACCAAAACATAATTTTGGTTAAATAACAAAATAATTCTTACTTTCTTCAAACACAAAAATTCTATTTCCAAACATCTTAAGAAAAATCTTGGAACAACTAAATACCATATCACATCATATAAAATTAAATGTACCTACCTCATTTGCATCAACCACAAGTAAAACACCTTGGCAAGCAGAGAGTGACCTGGATACTTCATAACTAAAATCAACATGACCCTGAGAAACAAAAAATATTAAAACCTCTAAATGTTAAGAGTTTAAATGTTTCTTATGGAGAGGCATTTTGGCAAATCTACTGATTCCACTGAATACAAAGTTATTATGCTTCTTTTTAGCCTGTTCTTGTGAAATAATTTCACTAATCTAAAAACACTGAGGAAAAAAAAGCAAAGTGAAGTGTTTAATGTTCAGTTTAAAAACTGAAAGAAAAAATTTGTTTGCACTATTAATACAAAGCTGACTTTAACAACAGAGACAAAATTGATATTAAAACTTACCGGTGTATCAATAAGATTTAAAAGGTACTGCTTTCCTCCATAGTTATAGAAGAGAGACGCCGTCTGTGCTTTAACAGTGATTCCTCTTTCTCGTTCCACTTGCAATTTATCAAGAACTTGTTTATTATTTTTTGTTTTATCAATTGCCCCTAAAAACAGAAATGTGTATTGATATTTCTGTAAGCTTTTAAAAACAGACAATGCTACATATAAACTTAAAACTAACATTTTAAAAAGCATAGTAAAAGCATGCTAGTAAAAGTAACTATCAATTACTCATTGCCATTAATTAGGTGTAGACTATAAAATGAAAATACCTGTTAGTTCCAAGAGCCTGTCCGCTAAAGTACTTTTGCCATGATCCACATGTGCAATGATACTGAAATTTCTAGTGTTTTCAACAGGAAAACAAGACATATCAATTTTTTCCTAGAAAAGGGGAGGGAAATGAGTATAAACTGTCTATATTATGAAACAAGTACACTAAATAAAAGAATACTCTTTTAGTCTTCTTAAAACAACTTTATTTCTAGCATTTATAGTTTATATTATTTCTCTGACAGTAAAGATATGTATGGTTAAAGTCATACTACAATCAATGGATTACAACAGGGCCCATCAAATACATTAGTTTCACTGTCAAAGGCTATATGACCATATGCAGACCATATGGCTAAATAAAAGTCCCTTATAATATGTGCACCATTTCAAACGCCACTGAGGAGCAGAATGTATTTTGACAAATGGAGAACACAAGATACTTAGAACTCCTCTACAGCCTTAGAGCACCTGGTCTAACAAAATTTCTTGAAATAAAAAAGCTACAGAGAAGCTGAAAGAAAAAAAAAATTTTTTTGCCCCCATCACATATTTAACCAACAGAATCAAGTCTACTTAAAAATTTGTGCTCCTAATAGAGCCTTCAAAAGTTTAATTTAGATGATTTTGTTACTTAACAACTTCTCTGGAGAAAGAGAGGAAAAAATTATATTATCAGGGAAAAAAAAAGGTTCATTTTTCACTTAAATTTTTAAAATACAAGTTAATGATTTTCAGTTGCACATAGGAAATGTCATTTTTTTTGGACCAGATGTTTCATTTTTCCAACCAAATTTATATCTCATAATGAGCAAAAAAAACCGAAATTACAACGAAATACAAAATTTTCATGAGGTTGTTTCATTTTTTTTTCCCAGTGAGCGCTTCAATACAAGTACAACTATACCCGAAAGATATTTCGCAAAAATCTAAACCTGAATTGTCTGCCCTGTGATTTTTCCATCCATCATTCAAAAGGTACTGCACCATTTTTAGTCTTAACAATTGCAACATAAATCCATTCCACAGGCATTTTAGAAGAGAGTAAAACTGAATAATTATAGTCTTTTTCTTTCTCCAGTTCCTCATAACTTTCATTCAAGTACTTTATTTTACTGCCTAAAACTGTTTGTCTTCACAGTAATAACGAAGTATAGTTTTAAGGTCGCTGAGGCTTCCCAGGTGGCGCCAGTGGTAAAGCATCCGCCTGCCAGTGTAAGTGACACAAGAAACGCGGTTTCCACGCCTTGTTCAGCAAGATCCCATGGAGTAGGAAATGGCAACCCACTCCAGGATTTTCGCCAGGAAAATTCGTGGACAGAAAAGCAGGCGGGCTACAGTCCGTGGGACCGCAGAGTCGGTCGCGATTGCGGAGCAAAAACCCCACCGCCTCCAACCACAGAGACAGAATGAGCACGCGTCTGCTCTAGCTGAAGTAAGACGAAATAATAAAGAGAAGCTAAGGCATACCCAGCACTTTTTAGATTCTAGGTATTGAACTGAAAGTTCTATGCCTCACTTCGCGCAAGTCTCACAGCCACTCAACGTGTTTTAAAAGCGTATCATTCAACAAATGAAGACACAGAGAAAGGTCAGGTAACTTGCTAGGTCACGTGGCTAAAAAGTCGCAAGAAAATGGAACTCAATACGCTTTTAAAACTAAATACATGCTGAGAACAATCCCTCGCATAAACCAAGAATCCCGACATGACCAATGAGGAAAGTGAGGACACGACTTGTCCAAGGTCACACTGGTGAGCACTGGAGTCCGAAAGCGAAGCGCACCCCCGCGCTCCGAGCCCTGCCTCCCTCACAGCAGTGCAACCTGCATTCACAAGTCAGTGCAAAGAAGCCCCCACAAATTCACCAGGGGCACCCTCCCTAGGTTTAAAACGTGAATGACAAGAGCCTCAAGGCGGTCACCTTGCGGGCTGAAGAGCTGTAGCACCGGTCCGGAGCCCTGGACTCGGCTGCAGTCCCCGGGGCCGGCGCGAGGTGAGGCCAGAGCAGCCCCAGACGCGCCGCCTCGGCGACCCAGGCCGCGAGCGCGCGTCCGCGCCACCAACCCTGACCCGCAAGCGTCCACATTCCCCTGCGCAACCGAGGCGTCAGGAGAAGGTCCGGGGACGCAACGGCGCCATCACCCCAGGCTCCGTTTCCTTCAAAACTGCCCCCCGCTAAGAGCTGGCGGACAGGATTCAAACACACTTCGGCCAGCGGCAGAAAAAACGTGAAGAGGCAACACCTCACATCTAGCCGCTGGGACCGGACAACCGAGAACAGCGCCGCTCGCCGACGCGTGCACGACGCATTACGTCGTGACGTCTGCATACGTCAGCGCGAAGCTGGAAGGAAGTCGCGTGAGCAAAGGATTAGCGCGGTGCAAGTTGTCCTCTAACCAGAAGGTTGGTTATTAACTGACTGCCAAATGGAAAAATACAAGAGTAATTTTTAAAATTACTGCTGCATTCTCCACGTTGCGTGCAACATGGCTAATGTTGAAGTGCTTTTGAATGGAAACGGGCAGTAAAATTGATAGCAATAATATATCCTAGGGCTTCCCAGGTGGCTCATTGGAGAAGAATCTGCCTGCTAATGCATGGGCGGCGCTTTCCATCCCTGTGTTGGGAAGCTTCCCCAGAGAAGGAAATGGTAACGCACTCTATTATTCTTGCCTGGGAAACCCATTGGACAGAGGAGCCTGGTGGGCTACAGTCCATGGGTTCGCAAAAGAGTCAGACATGACTTAGCAACTAAACAACAACAATGTATCCTAGGAAAATTTGGACCAGAAGTGAAGGTAGAAAAAAGTTGCATCCTGAAAGTCCTGGAGTTTTTGTGACCTTTGGGTTACCAATTAAACAATGTTTACTTTGCAGGGGAGAGAGTTCTGGCTGAGGATAAAGAAAAGAGATAATAAGACAACATCTAGTGTCGCTCCCCACTCCCATGCTCTTTTTTGCAATATTCAGGAGAAAAAGGGGCAACTGTTGAGTTTACCATTGTATTGTTTCTAGTTCATGCAGGGACTCCTTTATGTTAAAACAGTAACTGTACATCACAATTTGCTAGTCTCTTCTTTGTTACAGGGTGAACTTAAGAACCACCTGGAGATGTATTGAGCACAATCATTCCTAATATAGTTCATATAAGTTAGTTGCCCGAAACCTCAATAAGTTGCTGATTATCCTTAGTGATTTTCACCATATCCTCACACCTCTATTATATACATAACATTTTTCTTTAAATCAATTTACCTCTTACACTTAAATGGGCTTCTTTTAAAAGAAGAAAAAAAAATTGTATTATTTTGTGTAAGTGGAAAAAGCGCTGTTACCTGTCCCAAATTTAAAAGTAAAAATAAGTATAATTAATAAAAAATGTGTTTCAATTTCAATAGATGTTACCTGACAAAGGCACAGAATCTTTCTTGATTAAAACTGGAAATTAACAGGCATTAAGGAATTTTAAAACATAGTACCAAAGTGAGAGTTTTCTTCTTGACATAATCAGCAGTACTGAAACAAAATTGAAAGGAAAGAATTACCTCTGTATGGTTCAGTCTCCTTAGTGCCATGTCTGTGTCTCACATAAAATTATCTTGGTACCTTCACTAGTCCCACACTTTGGGAATACTGCAGTATGTTAGGTAGTTGACATTATACTCCTAGATCCACAGATGAAATACGTATTTACTAGAAAAATACTGAACATCACTGTGTCATGTAATGTGCTAGATGTGGAAACTCAGACAAATTAGACAAATTGTCTGAACTTGTAAAAACCAAAGCTCAAACCTCTATAATACCTTTAATAACACAAGATGATTTAGCATTCAACCTGGGAATAAACAAGAAGTGGAATCACTAAAGTTTCAGAGTTCAGGTTTCTTTTTTTTTTTCTGAGCCTTGAAGTTTATAAAGTTTTTCTGAAAGAGATAACTGGAGCCTAATCAAGCAGAGTGATCATTGCCAGCGTAATTGCATGTACTATTTTTCCAGTACTACTCTACACACTTTGTATATATCATCTCATTTAATCTTTACAGAGAACGCTAATGCAGGTACTCGTATGATTCTTTTTGTAGTACACATATCTGAGAAAAAAAATGTGGGGCTAGCTTTTTAAGTAACTGCCTAAGTATACACTTAGTTACTGGCTTCAGTTTCTACACTCTTAACCATGCCAAAAAAAAAAAGCTCTGCTGAATGGGTATAAATGAGTTAAAAGGTATGACATATTGAGTTAATAGTGAGAAAAAGAACGTGGCCAGAATTTGGAACAGTGGCATTTTACTTGAGGCCAGGATTTCTGAAGAGCACACAAAATTAAAAACTCACTTAAGTCAAGGTTTATTTCCCCATAGAATGAATGTTTAATAAGGAAGCTACAGTCTTGCATAGTACACTAAACCACAGTTGTTTTGTTTATGCCTTTAAAGGCATTTAAAGGGTCTATTTGTTTGCTAAGGCTGTAATAACAAAGCACTGTAGACCGGGTGGCATAAACAAAGAAATTTATTTTCTTACAATTCTGGAGGCTACAAGTTCAAGATCAACGTGTCAGCAGTGTTAGTTTCTTCTGAGGCCTTCCTACTTTGCTTATGAATGACCATCCTCTCCCTGTGTCTCCATGCAGTCTTTTCTCAATACCTGTCCATGTCTTTATCTTTTCTGATAGGGATATCAGTTGTACTAGATTTGGGCCCACTCTAATGACCATTTTTTAACTTAATTACCTCTTTAAAGACTTTATTTTTTTAATGAAAATAAATTTGTAGGAGACTTGGAAACCACAGAATAAAGTTACATACAGTTGCACTATATATTGCAATTATTTTTTAAGCAGATAGATTAAGATTTTTAGTTGGAGTTTTAGTATCAAACTCTCAAAAATTAATATAGTGAAAATACATAAAAGTAGAAGGGTATAGTAGACCCAAAAATACTATGAGTGAATTAAACATAATTAACATTTATACAGTTTTCACACAACAGTAGGATACAAATTCTATTCAAGTTCCCATAGACTGTAAACTAGGAGACACTGGAACATATCCAGGGATGTAAGACCAGGTACAAATAGTTGATGGTCTAAAGTTATTGAAATCATACAGAATCTGTACTCATATCACTTGGAATTATGTTAGAGCGCAATATCAAAAGATTTTAAAATAATCCACATATTTTCAAGTGCAGTGTAACCTTTAGTAAGAGCAATCTTTAACTAAGCCATTGAAATCTCAATAAAGTTAGAAGACTGAAAAAACAGAGTGTGATTGCAGAGAAGAAACCATTTAAATGAGAAATTAATAACAAAATGAGAAATCACTATCAAAAATACTTTAAAATCCCATGTATTTGGAAATTATGTCCATTTTTAAATGATAGCTGTGTCTAAGATGCCACAAGGAAATAGAAAATATTTGTAATAGAATGAAAATATAAAGAGAGTAACAGAATTTGTTGCATACAGCTGAAGCTGCTCAAGGCAATTAAATGCATTGTGGAGTCTTAAATAAGGTATGAAAACAAATAATGGACACTAGCATAAAATTTTTTGAAATTTGAACAAAATCTGTACTGTAGTTAATAATATTCTATCACGTTAATTTCTAACATTTTTTTTTGCAACATGGTATTTCTTTATATTCTCAGAATTGGATTGGAAATTTTAAGCCTCATTCAAAAATTTTTAAAAATCATTTAAGATAAACTTTCTAGGCATCTAGCAGCAATACTAGATACCAAAATACATGGAACTATAACAAAGTTTTGAGTGAATATAAATTAGATATCTAGCATTCTGTCCAAACTAAATCAAACAAGTAGAATCAAAATGTCATAAGTGTTTTATCTAGGCAAAAATTCATAAGTTTTCTAAAATATATATATTTTACATACTATTTATATACATGTGTATGTATACAAAAGCTTTTCTACTATACTTGATAAAGACTTGAGAGAACATAAAAAAGAGAGATGGAAAACATAAACTGAATGTAATAGAAGCACTGAATATGAAATAGAAAAAATCAAAATAGGTAAAAGATCATCATATAGTCTAGTTGTTTTTAAACATGGCTGCTCATTAGAAACATGTGGATAGAGAGCAAACTTATGGATGTGAGGAGAGGGGAGGAGAGGGTGAGATGTATGGAAAGAGTAACATGCAAACTTACATTACCACATGTTAAATAGATAGCCAGTGGGAATTTGCTGTATGCCTCAGGGAACTCAAACAGGGTCTCTGTATCAACCTAGAGGGGTGGGATAGGGAGGGAGCTGGTAGGGAGGTTCAAGAGGGAGGGGACATTATACCTATGGCTGATACATATTGATGTTTGACAGAAAATAAAAAATTCTGTAAAACAATTATCCTTCAACTAAAAAGTAAATAATTTTTTTAAAAAAGAAACATATGTGGAGCTTTGGAGAAAAAAAAGCAATACCTGGGTATTTGTATTCTTCAGAAAATTCCAAGATAATGCTGATATTCCTCTGAATTTTAAAAAGTGAAGACAGATTTTTCTACTAAATGGTAGTTTTGGTGATATAGAATTCTATTATTTTCTGTTAACCAACCATGATACAATGGTATTAAGTGAATAATAGTTAAATAATCACAATAGTAAAAGATGTTTATTAGTTTTCATAATCAATTGTCAGACAAAATATAAAAGATAATTGTAATTGCAACCCATAATGGAAACATGCCTAAACTAACTATATAAAATAAATACATACAATTTGGGGTATTAAGTAGGTTGCTGTGGCAAGTGGAAGTGCATACATGCACATCTTTTTATCTGCCCAGCCAGTCTATGTCTTAGGATTGGTGCATTTAATCCATTTACATTTAAGGTAATTATTGACATGTATGATCCTACTACCATTTTCTTAATTGTTTCGAGTTCATTTTGTGTAGGTCTTTTCCTTCTCTTATGTTTCTTGCCTAAATAAATTCCTTTAGCATTTGTGGTAAAGCTGGTTTGCTGGTGCTGAATTCTCTTAACTTTTACGTGTCTGGAAAGCTTTTGATTTCTCTGTCAAATCTGAACGAGAGTCTTCCTGGGTAGAGTATTCCTGGTTGTAGGTTCTTGTCTTTTATTACTTTAAATATGTCATGCCATTCCATTCTGGCTTGTACTGTTTCTGTTCAGAAATCAGCTGATAACCTTATGGGAGTTCCCTTGTATGTTGTCATTTTTTTCCTTGTTGCTTTTAATGTTTTATCTTTGTCATTAATTTTTGTCAGTTTGATTACTATGTGTCTTGGTGTATTCCCACTTGTGTTTATCCTGCGTGGGACTCACTGCACTTCCTGGATTTGATCAACTATTTCCTTTTCCACATTAGGGAACTTTTCAGCTCTTATCTCTTCAAATATTTTCTTGGATTCTTTATCTCTTCTCTTTCTGGGACTCCCTATAATGCAAATGTTAGTGCATTTAATATTGTCCCAGAGGTCTTTTAGACTGTCTTCTTTTTTTCCCCCATTTTCCCCCCTATATTCTGTTCTGTGGCAGGCAGTGATTTCCACCATTCTGTCCTCCAAGTCATTTATCCATCCTTCTGCCTCAGTTATTCTGCTATTGATTCCTTCTAGTGTATTGTTCATCTCTGTTTGTCTGTTCTTTACTTCTAGGTCTTTGTTCAACATTTCTTGCATCTTCTCCATTCTGTCTCCAAGATCCTGGATCATCTTCAATATCATTGTTCTGATTTTTTTTTTCTGGACAGTTGCCTAGCTCCACTTCATTTAGTTGTATTTCTGAGATTTTATCTTTCTGAGATTTTATGTCCCTTCATCTAGAATTTATCTCTAAGTTTTCATCCTGATTAACTTTCTATTATGTGTTTTTTGTTCTAGCCACTGTAGGATTGTGGTTCTTCTTGCTTCTTCTGTCTGCCTTCTTGTGGATAAAGTTAAGAGGATGATATAAGCTTCATGATGAGAAGTACTGGTGGTGGGAAAAACTAGGTTTTCCTCTGGTGGGCAGGGCGTTGCTCAGTAAAACTTTAATCCAGTTATCTACTGATGTGTGGGGTTGTGCTCCTCCTTGTTAGTTGTTTTGCCTGAGGCAACCAAGCCCTAGGGTCTACAGGCTCTATGGTAGGGTTAATGATGATATCCAAGAAACAGAGAGGACTTATACCAAGCTGAATCTTCCAGGGGCTGCTGCCAGTGCCCCCATCTCTGTGGTGAGCCTCTGCTGACCCACACCTCCACAGGAAACCCTCTGACACTAGCAGGTAGGTCTGGTCCAGTTTCCTATGGGGTCACTGCTGCTTTCCCCTGGGTCTTGGTACATACTAGATTTTGTTTATGCCCTCTAAGAGTGGGCTCTCTAATTCCCCCAGGCTTGTGGAAGTCCTATAATGAAATCCCACTGGCATTCAAGATCATATTCCCTGACGATTCCAAGTCCCTTTGCCAGATCCCCATGCTGGGAAGCCTGACGTGGGGGCAAGAACCTTCACAACAGTGGGAGAGCTTCTTTGGTCTTATTGTTCTCCAGTTTGTGAGTCGCCCATGTGGCAGGTATGAGATTTGATTTGATCATCTTTGTGCCCCTCCTGCCATCTCTTTGTGGCTTCTTCTTTGTTTTTGGATGTGGGCTATGTTTTTTCTGCTGGGTTCTAGCATCCTCCTGCAGATGGTTGGTCAACAGCTAGTTGCAATTTTGGTGCTCTGGCAGAAGGAGATGAGCTCATGTCCTTCCACCCTACCATTGTGAACTGGAAGCCCTAAGAATTTGTCTTTAAATGTGGTCAAGTTCTTAGCTGTACTAAGGATTAAGACTTCAACATATGGACCTTAACACTCAGTTCAGCCCATAAGAAAGGAAATAATAAAAAATAACATGTAAACAATAACTTTATCACCAGTAAATTCTGTTTCAAAGTTATTGATATTTGGAGCATTTTAACATTAGTAATGCCATTAATAAATATTTAATAACAGCACAAGTGTTATGACAGGCACACACACAAAATTAGAGTAACTTACCATGATGTTAACAAATGATTTCCAGTACTGCTGTTATACAGCTAAAATAGTGCCCTCAAGTGTCTACAGTGGAAAATACAGCTTGGAATTTATGTTTCAGGTGGTTTTTAAAACATTCTATGATTTTTTTTTTAATTTTAGAGTTTCTTTTTTTTTTCTTCAAGTTTTGGACATAAATTAAGGCTTTATAAGCAGTTTTATATCAGCAAGTGTTTGGGGAAGCAAGGAGGAATTGCCAGGAGTTACATATGGGAAGAACAATTTCAGCCAAGTTTCTAAAGGTCCTTGAATAGAGTCTTTGTTATGTATCATTTCACTCTCATCTTGTGTAGAAGTTGTGGTAAGGAGATAACACTGGTTTTCTTTATACAGTGATGTATAAATGAACTGAAGAGGAAAGTGAATGGAATGATGAGAGAAACAGAGGGAGGAAAGTCTTGGATGTTATATTCTAGGTGAGACACAGTGGGGGCCTTAATGAATCACTGGAGAGAATAGGAATAAAGAAGTGATTGGTAGACATTTGGGGATAAAATTAACAGTCAGTTTGATGTAGAGAGGGAAGGAGGTGTCCACATTTTCTGGCTCTGCTTGATTGCAGAATGTAATTGTTGTTTACCATAATGTGAAGCATAGATAGTAAATATCTCACAGGTAGTTTTAAGGGTAGGTTGAGAAAATTTCAGTGCTAGAGTTCTGAAAACCATATATGAAAGCATAATAATAAAATGTGATATTAAATAAGTATTTGAGGTCAGAGAGTAGAAAATAAAGTAGTTGAGAAAAGAACTTGTCACATCTTAGGGTATCCTTTTGTGAAATGAGAGAAACAGACCTTATAGTTATGGAATAGCTTGTATGCTAACATTTTTCAGAAATTTCCTTAAATATTCAAGAGTACAGTATTAAAGCCACAAGTATACAAAAATGAAATAGATATGATTTATTTATATAATTTATAAAAAGCTTATGATCTGTCACATGCTCTTCTAAGCACTTTACAAATACTACCTCAGTTAATCCTCAAAACAATCCTATGATTCATATTATTGTCCCTGTTTCACCCTTTAAATGTATCAAGTAGTCTCTGATTTCCACTCATCACAGTTATCATCTATTGGCTTGAAACATTAACTAGGACCACAGGGGAAGAAGCAGCATTTCATTCTGTTTTGCAATGTTAAAAATCTTGTGGTAGTCTTGTCAGATGAAAATCAACTCGATTACTTTCTAACTTCATGGGATATTGGTCTTTATGATTTAAAAAAGTCTTTAAAAGCAAAGCATATTGCTCACAAGTTTCTCAAGGAAATGTTGATTCAGGGATTTAGAAGTAACTAAAATGACTTGTCTTTGGCAATCTTACTTTTACTCTTTGGGGTGTACACAAACCTATTTGATGTTCCAGATTAAAGTCTTTGACCTGCTGAAATGATACAGTGCTCCAGCATCAAATTAGGTCACACTTGAATGGTCCAGAGCTTTGGTCCTCAGTCAAGTGACTTTCATAATCCCAGGGGAATGCCCAGTGCTCTTTGGACTGTCATTTGTTTGGGAGCACACTTCTTCACTGGGAAGAAGGTGAAAGCTATGTCTTCTTCCAAAAAAAATATCAGTGAGCAGCTGTATTTCATTTAAGATGGACTTCGTTAAGAGTTTCGATGGATTTTGTTATTAAAATCAAATTACTTCTGAGTAATATAATATGGATGTTAATGTATATTTTTTGCTTTCATAAAATATGGTGAGTCATAAGATTAGAAGTATTTAAGCTTAAAAAGTATTCTAATTCAACATGTACAACAGTAGCAAAATAAGAAAGTTAAAAGTGAAACTGAAAGTTTCTCAGTGGTGTCTAACTCTTTGCAACTGTATAGTTCATGGAATTCTCCAGGCCAGAATACCAGACTGGGTAACCTTTCCCTTCTCCAGGGGATCTTCCCAACCTAGAGGTCTAACCCAGGTCTCCCACATTGCAGGCAGATTCTTTACCAGCTGAGCCACAGTGGAAGCCCAAGAATACTGAAGTGGGTAGCCTATCCCTTCTCCAGCGGATCTTCCCAACCCAGGAATTGAACTGGGGTCTCCTGCATTGCAGGTGTATTCTTTACCAACTGAGCTATCAGGGAAGTCCCCAGGTGAAGTCAAAGTCACTCAGTCATGTCCAGCTGTTTGCGACCAGGCCAGAATACTGGAGTGGGTAGCCTTTCTCCTCTCCAGGGGATCTTCCACAACCCAGGGATTGAACCCAGGTCTCCCACAATGCAGGTGGATTCTTTACCAACAGAGCTATCAGGGAAGCAAAATAAGTGGGCAACAATAAAAGACACGTTAGGGATTTCAATGTTTCTGCCAAGTGTGCTGTCATTCTAGTCAGAATCACATAACTCACAAAGTCAGCAGGGTGTTCTCCAAAGGAAAATCTAGGTGCTGACAGGAAAGAAAAATGCTTTCCAGCAATAAATCCCCATTACAAGAATAAAGGAATAAGGGATACAGCCCAAGAAAGTGCATTCCTAAGTGCACAAATGCCAAGAAAAATAGATCTTTATTCCTGAAGGGAATTAATTTTTCTGACTACATTTGTCTTAGAAAATCACATTAGCATCTAGTTTTCATCTGCTTAATTTTTGCTTCTCTGACATCTTTTATTCTTTCTTTGTGAATAATTACTTGCTTATTAAATTTTCCCCTTCTAATTGCTTTGATTCTTAACATTAGTTTTAGATTTATTATTAAACTATTAAAGTTAGTTATGTTAGGAGCAGTATCTTCTCCCAAATGCTGTGATTATTTCTCTTTGGCAGTTGTGGAACATTTTATTTCTTGCTCCCAAGGGAAAAATTGTCACATTAAAGAGAATAAGAAGAATAAACTCTTTTAAAGTTATACTAGGAAGATGAAAAAATATATAACTGTTCAAAAAAAAAGTTTAAGCACTCTACTGAAAAGAATCTCTGTAGATTGCAGTAAACTTACAATCAAATGTGTGAGCAGAAATTATTGTTGTTGTTAACAAGTGTAATAATAACAATCATAACTAATAATATTTATTGAGTGTTTGGAACTTGCCCCTGCCTGTGTTAACCGTTCCTGTTCAAAATTCTGTTTAATCCTCACATTTTATGCACATTTATATATACATATATGTTATATTTATTTTGATTAAGGTATATTATGAAGTTTAGGTATATTATGAAACACAGGGAAAAATAAAATTAAGTTGATGAGACCATGATAAAATACATACTACCTAAGAGATAGGTAAAAATATTATTTTTGTTTTATGCATGAGGGAGCTGAGGATCCTTGTGGTTAGATAACTTGTGGCAGAATATATGTAATTCCTAGGAAAGTTTTCTATAAAAATTAATTATATCAGGAGGGTAAATTTATATTGTATAAAAATTTATTACATTTTGAAATTATTATTATAATAATGTATAAATTAACTACCACTCATATCAGTTTTCATAATTTCAGGTGTATATTATGTTTTGCTAACTTACTTGCTATCAAACTGAAAACTTGTAAGTGTTCAGTAATAATTCTGCTAGATTCCAATTTTTCTTCTAAGACAAAAGTGGAAGCTAACAAGAAATAAGCAAATTAAAAGTCAAGGATAATTATGTTTATATTAATGAAGGAAAACCCTGTAATTTTATGCCCATGTAATAGGACATATTGAACTCTTTAAAATTCGTTCAGTGAAGCAGAATTTTATGCCCACTTTCATGTGAGTGTGGCTTATAAAATAGAAGCAGCATGGTCTTTAAAGGGCAGATAATCTTGAACAAATCTTATGTGGTATTAGCAAAAGGAGCATGTAGAGAACACTGAGAAAAATATATTTTTAAAAAATTAATGGAACACAACATGTATTTTTCTGCCTTAATAAGAGTAGTAATTTGTAGTATAATGATATTAAACTGCAATATAGACTGCCAAAATAATTACTTGATAAACACAGATAAAAAAACAACCCATTTCTCTGTCAGCAGAGGTAGAAAATGATGACATAACCTCTTGGCTCATTAGCAGCTCTGTGTAGCTGAAAAATATTTGCAGGAGGTTATGAATAAAAATTGTTTATTATTTCCAAACAGATACACCCTAACGTCGGCACTTTAGATAACCATAAGTAGTCTTTTAAGAATAGAAAAATAATGAAAGGAAATGGGGCTGAGAGAACTGATTTTCCACATTGGATCTGTTACTTATTAAATGTGTGACTGTGCAGAAGTCACTTAACCTCTTGGAGCCTCTATTTTTATACTGAAATATTGCCGTAATGGATGTCATAATCATACATTATGCTTATATTTACACAACTGAAACACTGGTTTCTGAGTAAGCTAAATTAATAGTAGTGATCATTCATCCATCAATGTAAACCTTCATCCTTTAATTTAACATAAATATGTATGCATAATTGTCAGATAGAAGGCAACTTGTTTCAGATATGGCTGTTGACCAACTCACAGTCTTTTGACATTTGACAGGTCACCAGAGAGAGAGGTTAAGAAATTACAGATGGAAATTCTTCTCCTTATTCCCACTGCAAGTTGCAGTCAGCAAGTGCAGAAGAAACTTTGTCCCTATTTGGCAAGTTACTGTTCCATTAATGGTATGAGTTTTACAGTCTTGATTATATAGACCTTATGACCACCTACTGGATCTGCTACTTTAAAAGGAGTATTTCACTTTATTGAATTGAAGTCTAAGTGGGAGAACAGAGGCATATACATCAGGGTGATGGCAGTTGAGATGGAGAGAATTAGTTAGTGGGAGATATGTTTTAGAGATAGCATCTATACAGTTCACCAAAGGATTAGATAATTTCTGTTTTGAATGAGTGGCTTGTGATACCATCTCCTGAAATGGAGAAAACAGTGTTGGGTTGGAGAAGGTAGAAGGTAAAAGAAAAGTTTGGATTATGTTAAGTTTTGAATTGTCTATACGATATGAAATAGTTTGAAGCTGAGAAGATAGATAAGGGCTGCATATGTGACTTGAGGAACTCTCTCTATATAGATGGCCTATCAAGCCAGGGGAGTGGATGAGATCACCTTAGAAGAGAGTTTAGAGAGAGGACAGAGAAAAGGGAGGAAAGACAAATGGAAGGAGAAAGGGAAGGAATAGAACCTGGCTGTGAATAGAAAGTGGTGCTCCTTACATCAGGAGAGAATCCTTATTCATATTATCCAGCTGTTTTGATCATTCAGAACCCTGAAATAATTAAGTAAATGAACTAAAGTAATCCATTTATCAATTATAATATAAATTTCAACTCTGTCCTTCAACATACATCATAACAATTGGACGATTCATTAATGGAAAAAGATTTAAATGCACATTTTATATACATATGGTGTCACATGTATAAGAGTAGTTTCAAAGTATTCTGATATATGTACTAAAGGAAATGACAGAGGATGAGTTGGTTGGATGGCATCACCAACTCAATGGACATCAGTTTGAGCAAACTCCAGGAGACAGTGAAGGGCAGGAAGCCTGGTGTGCTGCTGTCCATGGGGTCACAGAGTCTAAAGTGACTGAGCAACTGAATGACAACAAAAGTCACTTGTCAGGAGACTGAAGTCATTTGGTCTTCAATGTTTCATACCTTATAGCTCACTTGAGGTTTAGGTTAATTTCGTTTTTGTATGCCATTTCAGTTCACATTTTTTTCTGCAATTCATCTAATCAAGCTGGTTTCCATAAATAAAAAACTAAGTTGAAAAATACAAAACCACAAAGTAAGTTTAAAATTCAACTAAGTGAACTAAGATTGAAAATGTAATTATTATCTTTGGCAAACTTTTCAGTGATTTTATATATCAAAAGAAAGACTGTACTCTGAGTCCTTGTTGTCTCAGGAAGGGACCTAGCTTCTCACATAAAGGCCTTTGAAAGAAGAAATAGAAAGTATGATAATCTAAATTTGGCTACTATATAACAGTCTGGCCTTTTTCCATAACCTTGATGACTTATGATGGGGAATTCATTAGGATCTATAAATTATCTTAAATAATTATCCCTCCCATCTCCCTCTTGAAAGTGAAAGTTAAAGTCACTCAGTTGTGTCTGACTCTTTGCAACCCCATGGAGTATGCAGTCCATGGAATTCTCCAGACCAGAATACTTGAGTAGGTAGCCTTTCCCTTCTCCAGGGGATTTTCCAAACCCAGGGATCAAACGCAGGTCTCCTTTATTGCAGGTGGATTCTTTACCAGCTGAGCCACAAGGGAAGCCCAAGAATACTGGAGTGGGTAGCCTATCCCTTCTCCAGTGGATCTTCCCAACCCAGGAATTGAACTGGGGTCTCCTGCATTGCAGGTGTATTTTTTACCAACTGAGCTATCAGGCAAGCCCAAGATGGAAAGAGGGGCAGTTTGTCTTATTTTTTTAAAGGTCCACCTAGTCAAAGCTATGGTTTTTCCAGTAGTCATGTATAGATGTGAGAGTTGGACCTGAAAGAAAGCTGAGTGCCAAAAAATTGATGCTTTTGAACTGTGGTTTCAGAGAAGACTCTGAGAGTCCTTTGGACTGCAAGGAGATCAAACCAGTCAAACCTAACGGAAATCTGTCCTGAGTATTCATTGGAAGGATTGATGCTGAAACTGAAACTTCAATACTTTGGCCACCTGATGTGAAGAACGGACTCACTGGAAAAGACCCTGATGCTGGGAAAGATTGAAGGCGGGACAAGAAGGGGATGACAGAGAATGAGATAGTTGGATGGCATCACCGATGGACATGAGTTTAAGTAAGCTCCAGGAGTTGATGATAGACAGGGAAGTCTGGCATGCTACAGTCCACAGGATCACAAAGAGTCAGACCACGACTGAGCTGAACTGAACTGAACTGAGTCACTCAAGCATGCCTGACTCTGTGACCCCACAGACTGTAGCCCACCAGGCTCCTCGCTCCATGGGATTTCCCAGGTAAGAATACTGGAGTGGGTTGCCATACCCTTCTCCAGGGGATCTTTCCCACCCAGGAATCAAACCCAAGTCTCCTGGATTGTTGACAGATTCTTTACTGCCTGAGCTACCAGGGAAGCCTCTTAGCCAATAGAAACTAAATCCTGTAAAAATCTTCTTCCCAAATATCTTTTGTACCTGGTTGGTCCTCTTCACCTGCATTGGACCTTTCCCAGTTCAGACAACTTCACATCATTTCCCAGGAATGAGCTGTCTTCTTAGTTCAGCACTTGTCAGGTCCTGATCCCTTCAGTTCATTCTTCCCTCAGCTGCCAAGACTTTTCTTCCAGTTCTTCCACTTCCACCGCTACCCTAGTCCAAGCTACCTGTATGTCATGCCTTTGTTACTGGCACAGCATCCTCCTAATGAGTTTCCCTTTTCAATTTCTGCATAAGATTGATCATATCTCATGCTTAAAACCCTGCAGTGGCATCTTATTTCAATTATTATAAAATCTATACTCCTTGCCAAGGCTTTTATGATCTGGCCTCTACCTCTGCCTTTAACCTCATCTTCTTCAACTTTCCTTTGATTCAAAACCATAACCTAGTGGATTTTTTCCTAAGCTGCTGCTGCTGCTAAGTCACTTCAGTCGTGTCCGACTCTGTGCGACCCCATAGACAGCAGCCCACCAGGCTCCTCCGTCCATGGGATTTTCCAGGCAAGAGTACTTGAGTGGATTTCCATTGCCTTCTCCTTTCCTAAGCTATAAACTGCCAATTCCTTGCCACTGCAGAGTGTTTGCTTTATACCCTCTTCACATAGTCTTTCAAATAGCTTCTTCTCATCAACCAGGTCTCAATTCAAATGACTTTCTTAAGAGGACTTCACTGAATACCTTAATTTTCACCCCTTTGAGCTCTCCATCTTAAAAGTTTATGCTCACTTCTTGATAGATTTTGGCTAATTCCTGACATTGTTTTGCCTATTTTGACCATAGGCAGTTAATTCAACATCCCAGCTCTCTTCCCTCCTCAGAGATTGAGAGTGGGGTTGAATGTTCCAACCCTTTATTCACGTTACTGTCTCCACTGGCAACCAACCCTCATCGTTAGATGAGGTCTCCAAATCCCCTGATTAACATACCAAGAGACACCTTTGTCACTCTCAGCACTTAGGAAATTCCAAGGGTTTTAGGAGCCATGAGTCAGGAACCATGGACAAAGACCAAATATAAGAAGAAACATGTTTTGGTCAACTAAATTACCAGATATATATTTTCCTCACAAAACACAATATCATGGATGTCTTTCAGTGATCAAGATTAGCTCAAAGATGGGGCAGAACATGCCCTATGAATGAGGAGTGCTCTAGATCATATTAGTGTATCCATCTTGGGCTGTGAGAATTAAGAAGCAGGGAAAAAATCAGACATACACCATGGGGAGTCTTTCTCAGTGTTGTTTATATAAATTGAATAGTTCAGATTTGGATAAAATTGATCACATATTTTCAGATTGTTGCTAAGATTGTTAAGTTCATGTACCATATGTTGATTTTTACCACATGTTATTAGAAAATCTTGAGAAGGCTGAATATATTCTTCCAGGCTAAGAAGCAGAGGGAGTATTAGGCCTTTTTATTGTTAGCCTCAAATAAATGATTTTAAATCAGAGTTCAATGGTACATTAGTCACACAAGGAAGCTGAATCTACCATTTACTTTATCAAATTGTCTCTACAACATTCACTGTGTTTGTACACTGTAACAAGTGTTATAAAATACTGTGTTTGGCTTTTGGCAGGCTTTTTTATTTTGGCTGTAGCATCTGTTCAGAGTGTCAGAGCACAAATTTAGAAGCTTATATATAGACTCAGCAGGTCATCTTTTCATGAGCTGATTTGTTAAAAATTTCTCAAGTAAAGCTACATTTGTTGGAAGATCTTTCAACATAAAATAATATAAAGGTATGTGTCTGATGCTTTTAAAGAATTTGGCGTTTAAACAAAGTACAAATCTAGGTTATATGAGGACTGCAAAACCAATAATCATATTAACATAAAGCTTTGCATGTTCTGAAAACCTAGTGTACTTCCAGTAAAACTGTTGCCTATGCTTTATAATAACATATTTTCATTGACTGAAAAAGTTATGCTCTTAAATTCTAAATTTTTTAAATGACAAATTATTAAAAGATTTTACACTCTCCTAGTCCTGATTTTAGTTTACATAACTTATAGCTACTTTTATACATATTGCTAATGAAAAATCTTGATTTATTATATCAAATATATGAGTCTAATTTTAGAGCAGCTTGTTGCATTTTTACTGAGCTGAAAATTGATATATTTGACAATTGTTATTGAATATTTCTGATTAATGAGACCCTTAGAACTCAAGCTGATTATGTAATTTCATTTGAAATGTAATATAAGTAGTATGCCATAGATTATTATATGAACTATTCCTAGTGATTTTCAAATTCTTCTTTTGAAACAGAAAGCATTTCAAAGGAAAATAAAGGTTTAAATGTTGAGTTGGAAAGATTTTTTACTCCATTTCTCTAATTTTCATCCAAAGAGACACTATTGCCCACTTTGCTATTACTTTCTTCTCCCACCTTTTTCTCCTCTCAAGTCTTTCTTTTTCCCTCTGGTATTCTAGCCCTTAGGTCTCAATCAAGGCTGTATGCACTGCTCTTCACTCCCAGTAGAAACTATGTAGAGAGTGTATGGAAAGACAGGCTCTTTTCCTGTAGCCAAATCAAGCCTTTCTTCCTCTGACTCAGCAGAAGCCCTGATGCAGCAGACAGGGCAAGAGAAAAGGAAAATGTTCCAAACATCATTTAAGAATTAGAAAGTAGAACTTGGAGATTAGTTTTGAGGGTTTTATCTTTGTTTTGGGGAGTAGAGAGGCTGTTAGGACACTTTAAAGCTCTATGAATAAATCAAACTTAAATACTGTTATCAGCCATTTACTTCCTGGCTTTGCAGAGTACAGATAGATAATGCACACACACACACACACACACACACACACACACACACACACACACACACGCTATTAGGTTAGTGCAAAAGTAATTGCAGTTTTGCACTGTTGAACTTTGCTGTTTGATATTGGAATACATTCTTAAATGTGACTATGTTATACATTATTTTAATGTGAATTTATTGCTTTATTTCTTTTGCTAATTACATTACTTTCATTTTATATATATACAAATATATGTGTATATATATGTATTTATATATATATACAAATATATGTGTATATATATGTATTTATATATATACAAATATATATATATGTGTGTGTATTTTATATATATACAAATTGGGCTACAAAGTTTTGCCTCATCTGCTATATTCACCTGACCTCTTGCCAACCGACTACCACTTCTTCAAGCATTTCAGCAGCTTCACATGGAAAACTGGAGAAGGAAATGGCAACCCACTCCAGTATTCTTGCCTGGAGAATCCCAGGGACAGAGGATCCTGTTTGGCTGCCGTCTGTACAGAGTCGGACACAACTGAAGGGACTTAGCAGCAGCAGCAGCAGCAGCATGGAAAACACTTCCACAAGCAGTAAGGGGCAGAAAATGCTTTCCAAGAGTTCATTGAACCCAGAAGCACAGATTTTTATGCTACAAGAATGAACCAACTTATTTCTTGTTGGCAAAAATGTGTTGATTATAATGGTTCCTATTTCAGTTAATAAAGATGTGTTTGAGCCTAGTTATAATAATTTAAAATTCAAAGTCTGAAACTGCAATTACATTTCTCCCAATCTGAAGTGAAGTGAAGTGAAAGTAGCTCAGTTGTGTCCCACTCTGCTACCCCATGGATAGTCCATGGAATTCTCTAGGCCAGAATACTAGAGTGGATAGCCGTTCCCTTCTCCAGGGGATCTTCCCAATCCAAGGATTGAACTGCATTGCAGGCAGATTCTTTACCAGCTGAGCCACCAGGGAAGCCCTCGCCCAAACCTAAATATGTATAATGTGTGTGTGTGTGTGTAAATATATACATATATATATATATATATATATATGATATATATTTTCTTGAGCTCAAAAATCACTACAGATGGTGACTGCTGCCATGAAATTAAAAGGTGCTTGCCACTTGGAAAAACAAGTTATGACAAGCCTAGACAGCATATGAAAAAGCACAGACATTACTTTGCCAATAAAGGTCCATATAGTCAAAACTATGGCTTTTCCCATAGACATGTATGGATGTGAGAGTTGGACCATAAAGAAGGCTGAGTGCCCAAGAACTGATGCTTGTTGGAGGAGACTCTTGAGAGTCCCTTGGTCTGCAATAGAATCAAACTAGTCAATCCTAAAAGAAATCAATCCTGAATATTCATTGGAAGAGCTGATGCTGAAGGTTCAATACTTTGGCCACCTGATGTGAAAAGCCTATTTATTAGAAAAGACCCTAATGCTGGGAAATATTGAAGGCAGGAGATGACAGAGGACAATATAGTTGGATGATATCACCAACTCAACCGACATGAGTTTGAGCAAGCTCTGGGAGATGATGAAGGACAGGGAAACCTGGTGTGCTGCAGTCCATGAGATCTCAAAGAGTCAGACATGGCTGAGGGACTGAACAGCAACAAATATATATATGTATATATATATGGATATGTATCTGTATATCTATCAATATATGTATTTTTAAAGTGTGAGGAAAAAATGTTATTTAAGCGAAAATCTTCAAGATGTATGCTGCTGCTGCTGCTAAGTCACTTCAGTCATGTCTGACTCTGTGTGACCTCATAGACGGCAACCCACCAGGCTCCGCTGTCTCTGGGATTCTCCAGGCAAGAACACTGCAGTGGGTTGCCATTGCCTTCTCCAATGAATGAAGGGGAAAAGTGAAGGTGAAGTTGCTCAGTTGTGTCCGATTCTTAGCGACCCCATGGACTGCAGCCCACCAGGCTCCTCCGTCCATGGGATTTTCCAGGCAAGAGTACTGGAATGGGTTGGCATTGCCTTCTCCATCAAGATGTATACCAACATTTAAACTTTTTCTCTTAAACTGCTGAGAACGAGGTATTAGGTGAAGAATTTTTTTTTTTTTTTAGATAACTAAAATCAATTTTGGAGAAGGAAATGGCAACGCTCTCCAGTATTCTTGCCTGCAGAATCCCATGGACAGAGATGACTAGTGGGCTATGGTTCATAGGATCACAGAGACAAACACAACTGAAGTGACTTTGCACACTCACAGGCAAAGTCAATTTAGTCACAGTCCTGCTTAGTGAAAACTTCACAAAAGTTAATTGAAGGTATATAGGTTTTGTAAATGACTTTCTAGCATACATTTCCATACTCTTCCACCATTCAGAGAATACCTTTGTTTTCTAATAGGAATCTAGCCATAATCATATTGTCTATTGATCCTGTAAATACCTCAAAAGAAATCTGATTGATTCCCAATCGTCTCCGTTTTTCACTCATATTTTTCAGGATGTCAAACTTGGGACAATTTGACTCTGACTTTTACCAATCTAATTACACCATTGATAATCAGGAGCAGACTTGTAATAATTCTAATGCCTGTGGAAATCCTTATGGATCTAGAGAGTAAGTACTTGACATGGAGAAAATATGTTCTCATTTTAAAAAGTCATAATATTTTGACATGGAGTTTCAGGTAGGGTGGTTTCCTTGGGGGAAGATAAACCTTTCCCCATTATTTCTCAGTAAAATGTCCAAGAAGAAATGTCAGGAAAGGGCAGGGAAATGAATTCAGTTCTCCATGAATGCCTTTGATTGCTGCAGGCCCATTTATAGGTAAAGGGCTTGTCTCCTCTTTTCAAAATATCACTTAACACGGAATGTGAATACAGGCCCTGGGCAAACAAAACATTTTCTTTTTACCTGATATTTTCCAGGACACTCCTCAAGAAACAGCTTTTATTCCATTTAATAAATATTTATTTAGTGCCTCCTTGTGTGTCAGGAATTAAGGAAGGTGCTACAAACCCAAAGATAAAGAAAAAAATCCATAATCTTTTCCCTCACAATATTTAAAAATTTATGTTAAAGGGGACAATTAAATATGCTATTATAATGCAATGTGGCAATTCCTAAATGAAATCTAGATATACATAATTCAGAATATGTTAGCTGTTTAGGTTGATAGTTCAATGTGAGTTGAAAATAAATTTAAAGATGATTAAGAATTTAGTATTTATCCTTTACTAATGCCCCAAATAGGGCAGGTAGGACTAAAATTTGGTTTAAGTTCTGGCTCTAGCATTCATTTGTTGTCACATTAAGAAAGACAACTTCCCTGACTGAGTGTCTTAAACTGAGAAATAAGGATATTAATAATGGGTTAATAATAAGTTAATTCTCTACCTCATGAGAATTATCTGAAAAGTGATTGTGAAAATGTGTAGTAAAGTGTGTGTGAAGGTAAAACTGTTATAGAAATGTTATTTTTTCATATAACTATAGTTTGTAGAGGCAATGGACACTTTATTGCCAAGTCACTTAAACACTGTATTTGGTTATACAGTTGCCTCTTTAAATGTTCTGTGGGTCTAGATTAGTGAAAGGTAAGAAGGAATACAGAGAAATTAAAGAGCTTTTCCAAGGTCACATAGCTAATAAAAAATGAGGTTAGCCTACTAGCCCCTTGGTGTTGGATTAGACCCAGAACTAAGGTGGTCATATAATTTATTGTAAAATTAAGACATTTTGAGAGTAAAAATGTATGTTATTGATAACAATGTTGATACAATAAGAATAAACTGGATCATCTTAGAAAAACTGGGATGTGTGTTTCTTTTTTTGGGGGGGGGGAATGTGTGTTTCTTATTGCCATTCCAACAAGTTTAAGGCAAAAGACTTCAGTGCAAACATTTCAAATGTATTAATTCTTGAAGTTTATTTTTCACACACAGATAAGTACCTTGAAAACTTCAGAATAAAGAGAGAAAAGAAAACAGAATAAATACAACTGGCAGTGGTGACCCTTGTGTTCCAACTACACCCAGGACAATCCTGCCATTGTTTTCGTGGGCTGATGACTCCCACAGACACAGCAGATGCATGCTGTTTTCACAAGCTGTGTCCTAAGGGCGGCTGCTGCACGCCGCTGTAAAGCGGTAGGGAAAGCCATTGATCCATAAGGGTTTCTGAAAATGGTTAAAGTTACATATCTGGAATTTTATCTCATTTATGCCCCGAGTCTGTGTTGTCTAGCCTTAGTCAAGTTGCCATAGGAATTTCTTAGAATGAAAAACATCCATACATCTATCTATGAAAGTGAAAGTGTTAGTTGCTCTGTCATGTCCCACTCTTTGCGACCCTATGGACTTTAGCCCACCAGGCTCCTTTGTCCATGGGATTTTTCAGGCAAAAATACTGGAGTGGGTTGCCATGCCCTCCTCCAGGGGATCTTCCTGATTTAGGGATCAAACCCAGGTCTCCTGCATTGCAGGCAGATCCTTTACCGTCTGAGCCATCATATCTGAATATTACCAGGCAAATTAAATATATTTAAAATATTTATAAGAAAAATAAGGGAGAAGGAATAGGCTGTATAGAATTGGCTCATTGCAGAATTCAACAACAGAAAAAGAACTTTATTTCATTTATGATTTACAATTTGCAGTCAGAAAAAAACAGAAAAGTATGTGATGGCACAGGAAGTAGTTTGAGCATGAAGGTAGGAGGGTAACTCAAAATATATAATCCACACGAGAGCTATCTAACAGGGTTTCTCAGCTCTTTGCTCCTGTTTTATTGAAAGAATCCAGTGACCTGCTGTTTCTTTTCTCTCTTTTCCAGATGGGATAAGCACCTGGGTAGGGTCTACAATCTACGTTTTCAGACTAAACAAAGCTAAAATGTCTGATAAAATAGAGACAAAGCTCTCTCCTTAATCAGGGACTCATACTAGAGCCTTCTCTTCTACCCTACCCTACCCTTTTTTCTTTTTCCATTTGATTGCCCATATCAACAGAAGTTGAGGTGACAAGAAGATGAAAATTAATATAACCAAGTGAGGACAAGTTATGATTACATTATCAAGTTGATGGCTTAGCCTACTTCAGATGCTTAGCATTTAAATCCAAGTCCTGATTTGAATGTGGTAACCTCTAAATTCCAACCCATGCTTCAAGTCTCAGAAATTAGAAAAGGGTATATTAACTGTGGTACTTTTATGAGGTACATAAAACATGGAGTCAGGTCAGTGATTTAGTGGTTTGTATCAAATGGCTTGATATTTGATCTTTTATTCATATAGTGAATAGTTCAGTTAAAATATATCCCAAATCAACAAGATGCTGACCATACTGGCAAAAGACCTAGGAATCCAGTAGTAGGTTATATTCAATATGTCTATTTTTCTCTTTCTGCCCCCTGCCCTATCCTCTCCTCCCCAATATGAAATCACATCCAAAAAATAAAAACTTATTTTGCTCAACAAATGGCATTGTGATCTGAAGCTGGTTGAATGTTTTTATTATGAATAAATATATTTGTATGAAGTTTTCTTAGTTTAATGTGGAGTTTTCTCATTAAAAAGCTTAACTATCCAGTTATTCAGATAGGCATTATTTCCAATGCTTGCAGCCAATTATCTAGGCTGTATTTTCTCACTGTAGTTTTCCAGTTTTTGAAATGAGAAATCTCTTCCAGTTATTTAGAATAATAAATTGTGGTTTCTGCAGAAAGGTGACAACAACTGGAAAACTCCCTTTAATAGTTTCAGGAGGCCTTCAGCAAATACATACTGAATCAGCTTTTCTGTGTCCCTAGAGATCTTCCTCTAGTGTTTCAAATATAGTTAATGGCTCTGTCAATGCCACATAGCTATGTGTATCTGCTGACTGAGCCAGGATCTGGGCATGTTCAACAAGCCAAATCCGCTGGCCACCGTATCCTAAAACACACTGCCATCAAACTCACCCTGTACAATCAAGGGTACTTAGAATGTCTGTTTACTGGCTTAACTGAAGACTTATATAGATAAAATGTTTCTGGGAGTTCAGACTGAAGTTTTTTAACCCACAGATAATTTTGTTGTCATGCTATTTCAAGGGCTTACCTGGTGGCTCGGTGGTAAAGAATCTGCCTGTTAATGCAGGAGATGTGAGTTTGATCCCTGGAGAAGGAAATGGCAACCCACTTCAGTATTCTTGTTTGGGAAATCTGATGGACAGAGGAGACTGGCAGTATTGGGTCGCAAAGAGTTGGACACCAATTAGTGACTAAACAACAATGCTATTTCAAATGATCTGTTGCAAATTCTGAAAACTTTCATAGTCTCAGGTTCCTGAAGAAGTATAATGTCACCCAACTGTGTGAAAATCACACATATTTGAATGTTAGTCCAAATGGGGAGATGGACTTACAATGAAGTATGCTTGTTTGATGGTATATTCCTTACCACCTGATTTACACTCCAGCTTGCCACACGACACTGGGAGTCAGTGCACCACCCCCATCCCCCTGGGATCAGACTGACAAAGGAAAGTAGCATCAATCGACCATCACGATAAAACTCCATATAGTTTTAGACTTCTGTCTAATAAAGTATGTAGCTAGTGATCATCTGATGGGACACAGAAAACTGACTACAGGAAACATAATTCTGCAACCACAAAAATTATAATTGAGCCACCTAACAGTGATCTTCTATCTTCCATGTTTACACTGGAAGGTGAATGTTAAGTCCTATTGCTACAGAAATAGGTAAAAATATTTTCACCATGGAGGCCATGCCATATCTCAACACAATATCATCTAAGTAAAGACAAGTCTCTTCAGGCTGGTTGGAATTGTATAACCCCAGCTACAGGTGGTGAAAAGGGGAGTACTAAAGAATTAGTGAGCACTCAGAGGGTTTGTATATGGACCAGGTATGGCCATTGCTTCATGGGTTGTGGACAGAAATCCTGGCATGCATGTAGTAGAGATTCTCCTGCTAGGAAAACACAGGTTGGGTAGTATATTGTGAATGTCAGTGTGGGTGTTCCAGGGGAATTGAATTGGGAAAAAGCTAGAGATGATCAGCACAGAAGGAATACAAACTCTTGGACTCTGATTAATGTTGTTTCCCATGAGGAAGTGGCAAACTGGAAAATGACTACTTACAAATATAGAAGATGCTGTTGCAGGGAGTGAGGGAGGTGTCTAGAATGCTTAAGAGTCAGTCTCAGGAAGAGAACATAAGACCACTTAGCTAATGTTTATTAATTGCTTCTTATATGCCCAACACTAATCTAAGTGCTTTATTTGTTTCATATAATTTAGTTCATAATAACCTTATTAGTTATATTATTGTCCTCATTTTACAGATGAAGAAACAGGGGCATAGGAAGTGAAACAGTTTGCCTAAGAGTATAAAATTGGGATTTGAATGCAGGCATCTGGACTCCAGGAGTCCTGTTTGCTAACCACTCTACTTGGTTCAGAATACATCCCACCATGGGACTATCATTACAGGCAGAAATATAATACGTAGAGTCAGAAAGTAAAAGAAGGGAAATGTGACCAAAAATGTTGCCAGTTGTTCTAAAGGAACTTTTTGCAGTCACTTCACAGTTGTTTGAAATGATTTTTAGAAGAGATGCCTGCTAACAAAGCTAATGTTTAAATCCCACCTTCCAGAGTCCAGTGTTTATTTTGGTCTAATTCAGTAATTTGGAATAATGTATTGGGTTTTAAATCATCAAAATTTTAGTGTTTACCTTTCCAAAGGGCTAACTAAGATGCTCTGTAATCAAGGACCATTCTTTATGTTTCTTTCTTTTCCTTTAGTTAAAAACAATTTGAAATGACCAATAACGTTGCAGACTTCTTTCTTCCTTCCATTCTCTAGCTTTAAGAAGTTATTTACTAAGATGGTTTTTCTCACATAAATGGTAAAATAAAAAACAAATAAAAGCACAAGCAAGGAAATATTGAAACATTATGTTTTGACAAAACTAAATGGCATATTTCAAAAGAGGAACAGTGAAGCCAACTATGAAAGACTTTTAGTCTGGAACTCAAAGATAATTTGATTGGAAATAACTGGGAAAGGCCAGAGCTTTTCTATGTCTGGGAGTCTATTTCTGTTTTGTAAATAAGTTCATTTGTTAAATTCCACATATAAGCAATTTATGTGATATTTGTCTTTGTCTGGTTTGCTTCACTTAGTATGACTGTGATTTTTTAATTGCTATTTGTCTAGATTTATAGGGAATGCCCTATTTGATGATAGCCCCTGAAAATCAGTGGAAAAGCAGCATCATGTAGGGAGAAGGGCACTGCTCAGACAGACAGCTTCAGTTCACTCTCCAACACTTGAATGTTAGTGTGTGTTACCAGACAATCATTCAATCTCCATGAATCTGTATTTCTTTTTCTGTAAGATGAGATTAAAACTATGGCTTTTACTTTGCAGAGTGTTAATTATGTGAGAAAATATAAAGTGTCCAACACATTGCAAATAATCAGTGCATGTTAGTCAGTATGGATCATTCTTTTAGAGAGTTTTCTCACAACTAGTAACTTTTCTTTCTTTCTTTCTTTTTTTTGTTTAGGATAAACTTCAAGCAAGTTAATTTTTTCATGGATGAATAGTCATAAAAACCAGGAGAAATTATAAAAGGAAAATTGTAGTTTTCTTCCTCTTTCTTAGATGTATCAGTATCAATATTTTCCTTTTTCTAGACAACAAGCCAGTAAGCAGCCTCAGCCTGCCTTTGTCCCAGCAGAGATGCTCGTGACATCAGGTTATGCAGGACAGTTTTTTCAGCCAGCATCCAACCAGGATTATTATTCACCATCTTCTTACATTGACAGCTTTGATGAAGAGCCTCCTTTACTAGAAGATAAGTTAAGGAAGTGCTATTAATGTGTGTACAGCTTGAAGAATAATAGCAATAATCAGCACTTAATGCACACTATCAGCATGCTGCATATAGGGTTTTATATGATTGTTCCACGTGTAAACGAGAGTCTGCCGGACAGACACATTTAAACCAATGGGAGTTTGTCTCCGGTTTGTGTGCGGAAAATATGAAGTATTTATTTGCTAACACTATGTTGGTCTTGCAGTTTTTAAATGTTTCTTCACTGTTTCTTACATGTGGACTCCCTGGCCATCTCTAGACAACAAAGTAACCACTCTTCCCACCCAGTTAATGAAGCTACTTTATAGCAGCATGTTTTACTATTTTCTGCTCTGCTTGCCTGGGGGCAACAGGGATAGTTTCTCAATATTCTTTTTTGTTATCATGGAGAAGTGAATTTTTTTTTCTCCTTCCTGGCTCATGTGATCCTCCTCATCTCATCTAGGTATGACTAAGTGAGGAGGAATATGACTCCAGTAAGTAGCATTGCTGGTGGCAAGGAAACCTGGGGACCCTTGCAGATGAACATTTCCTCCAAAAATTTCGGGGATCTCCCACCCATTGATTTTTTTTTTTATTTAAAAAATTTAAAAATTCAGCCAATTTATGTCTGCTACTTTTGTTCCTATGGCATGTCAACATGATGCTAGAAAACTAAAATTCAAGATTTAAATTTGGGAGCCAAGGAGAAATATTCACAGGCTAACTGCTTTCTTTCCTATGTAGTCCAATGAAAACAGACAGGTTAACATTCCCAGTATTTTGCATCAAAAGATCATTGTTTGAACACAGCCAGACACCTGATATTAAAACATTCTTCTCTCTTTGCCTTCAAAATTAAGAAGAGGATAAAGATTTACACTATTCAGAAAAGTACAGAGAATTATATAATCAATTTGTTGGAACTTTAGGGGCCAGTTAAATTTTTGTGTCTTTTATGCTTAACCATGCATTCTAAGTTGCCTCTATAGCTGATGCCTACCACCTGAAAGTTATAAGCTATTTTCATTAGGCATTTGCCATGACTCTGCCAACATCTCTACTTAAAAAATAAAAAAAACTATTGATTGTCTAATTATGAAAGTAATCTATATTCAAAAATAGAAATCTGGAAAATATAGAAACATATGAACAAAAATATAAAAAGTCACTGAAAATTTTGTTTCTGAGACATGACTATCATTAATGATTTGATAATATTTATTCCAGCCTTTATTCCATTTTCTATGAATATATGTATATACACACACTTAAAATGAAATACTGCCTCTCTTTGAATATATATATATATATATTTGTAAATACTTAAAAATTGGATCATACTATGGATATGAAGTTTCGTGTTTTTTAAAGTTACCTTATAAGCATTTTTATATTTGCATTCTTTAAAGTCATTAAATGTTATTTGAAAACATTATCTATTATATACAAGTGCATGCATGGTCAGTCACTAAGTCATGTCCAACTCACTGTGACCCTATAGACTATAACCTGCCACACTCCTTTGTCCATGGGATTGTCCAGGCAAGAATAGTAGAATGGGTTGTCATTTCCTTCCCCAGGGGATCCTCCTGACCGAGGGATCAAACTCATGTCTCTTGCACTGGCAGGCAGATTCCTTACCACTGAGCCACCTGGAAGTCCATTATATATAAATATCATAATTTAAATCTGGCTCAGCAGTAAAAAAATCCATCTACAATGCAGGAGACACAGATTCGATCACCGAGTCAGGAAGATCCCCTGGAGAAGGAAATGGTAGCCTGCTCCAGTTTTCTTGCCTGAAAAATCCCATGGTCAGAGGAGACTAGTCTGTGGGGTCTCAAGAGTTGTACATGACTTAGTGACTAAACCACCACCATAATTTACATCTTAAACATTGTTCCTTTATAATAGATAATGCTTTGGGGAACATCACATTAGATAACTTTGACCTGTACAGAATCTGTTCTCAGGATCAATCTATAACGTTGGGATTGCTGGGTCAAAGGCATACACTGTCAGACTCATCTGGAAAAATGATGAGCCGATAAACCTACACAGTAGAATAGTAAATGTCTTTGTTAATTTGACAGGCAAAAAAGGCAAAAAAATAATACTTTTTATTTCTTGGTTACTAGAGAAGTTAGACTTTCTTTTCATGTTCATTGACTTTTACTTCTGTTTTTAAAATCTTAAGGCTTTTCCCTTCTTTTTTATTTATAGAGATATTTATATGGTAAAGAGATTTATTATTATCTGGAATCATGTATTTCATGCTTTTTTCATAGATTGTATTTGCTACTTAATTTATTTATGGGATATTAGAGCATATAGACATTTTAATATTTAGGTTTTCAGCCCTACAATATTTTTCTTGGTAACTTTTTTCCAATTGTTCTTTGTTTAGACTATATTTCTTCAACTCTAAAGCCAGAAAGATATATCCTCTTATAGATTCTTAAATTTTTTAATTATCATTTTGTTCTGGACTTAAATTTTTGATTCACTGAAAATTGTTTTTGGTTAATATGTGAAGTAAAATTTAACTTTTTTATGGTTAATCAATTTTTTCTATAATATTTATTGAATATAATCTTCTCTACTTGTCTCAAATACCTCCATTCTGATATTCTAAACTCTAATACATTCTCCTGTGATGTCATCTCAAATTTCAAATAGGAAATAGATTAGATTTCCCCTCTTTCTTTTTACAGCTCAGAGAAATTCCTAGAAGTTTTTTCTCTTTGTGATTATACTCACCAAATATATATTAGAAATGACAGTACCTAATATAATTTTGCATTTTGAGTCTATGAAATTTCTGGACTCTGATCCAATATGCTCTTCAGCCAAGGTGACTTTGTGAAGCCTCAAGCCTTATCTGTCTAAAAGGTATAAAAAGACCATATGCATGATTTCTAGGATAAGATTATAAATGACATTTGCTAGTTTTTATTGAGCATACACCAAAACAACCAATAAAATTATGAAGCTATAATAATTACCACTTGCACAAAAACATGCTATTTTAAAATGTGTTTGTTTATTCCTCAGTTTGCTGTCTAAAAAGCTCGCTTTCGCTTGGTTTTCTGTAAGAATGATAACTTTTGCTATGTGATAATGTGTAATCAATGTGTTAACAAATGCATCTTGATAAATAATAGTCAATTCAAATCTGTCAGACTAGAAAAATTACTGTGACATTTGGTATTTATATTTGTAGCATAGCCTGATGTTCATATTTGAAAGGCCAATGCCACAATTTGCATAGAAAACAAAGATATTAATTCATTTTTATAGCATATATATTGTATACTTTACTACCACTAGATGACAGCAAAACAATAAATTTTGCATTCAAATTTCATAACAGTTTCATCTTTTTTATCTTGTAAAATAAAGTGTTATATTAGAGTACTACAATTGATAAATACATATAGTCTCATTTGCATACCATAAAATAAATTTTAAAACAAAATATTATGGAAATGTATTTTGGTAAAAAACATGTAAGATATTTTTTCTTATGAAAAAATTTATTAGGTCTTATGTTCATTTACTGTTTCATGACTAAGTGTTGAAACGTGCAAAAGTCAATTATGCCATTAAATAAGTGCCTGAAATCAGTAACAATGTCTCGTAAAAAATTTTCATCTGTGTTTCTTCAAGCATAATAATTACACTTTTTGAGGAAAAAGTTATTTTGAATTAAAAGTCACTTTATTGTAGTAAAAATTGAAAGCATATTGTTAATGTAAATGTCTAAATTGAAGATGAAATTTTAAAACAGCATAAGTTTCAGGTGACATCAACTTCAACTTAAGCATTTGTCTATTTTTAAAATCTTCTGCTATTTTAAATATCACATTAGACAGCCTAACCTGTTTTAAATTGATGAACTGCTCATATTTTCCAAAGTATATGTTCACTAAGAAATATATAAATACACTGTAAAAGTAAAAAGAGAAGTTGAAATGTAAAATTATTTGCTCACTATTAATTTAATTCAAATTAAATTCATATGCTTTCTTTTCAAGTTTGGGTGGCTAGTTTGTCACCCTGGATGTGGAAACAGTGAAAGATACACCTTCTATCCTAATTCAGGCCATGTCTGGCTGATAGTCTGAAAATGTCTAGGTCCCTATTGGAGCAAGAATCCTCTATGTCATGGCAATTATTGAAATTTCATCTGATACCCTGTGTGAAGAATGTTAGCTCTGCAAGGTGTTTAGGTGGTACATGCCACTATAGAAGAAATTGAACTATACCCTGTCTTTGACCAAAGAGGGTTACTAAATCCTGTGAAGGGAAGTTAAATGCCAGGTACCAATGATTTGGGAATACAATCCTTCACATGGGACAACTGAGCTCACTTAAAAAAAATACAAACATTATGAGATTAGAAGCACACTGACTCAAAGCTATGGTTAAAAGGATAGGGTCTTTTTCTGCTTTTCTAACGTTTTACCAATCTCTTCCTACTTTCCCTACCTTCATATCCTCACCAACAGTTACTTCTTTTCAATGTTAGCCATTTCTAACAGGTGTGAGATGATATTGTGACTTTGATTTGCATTTTCTTGATGATTAATGGTGCTAAGTATGTTTTCATGTACCTGGTGGCCATTTGATGTCTTCTTTGGAAAAATGTCTTCAATTCCTCTATCTACCCTTTAAATTGAACTATTATCCATTTATTTATTTGAAAAGTATGAGTTCTTGTGTCAGATTCTCCAGTGCTGGAAACTAAATTTTCTATTCCTGGCTTTGTGACTTTGGAAAACTTACTTCATCTCCCCAAACTTCAAGCATCTAATGCACAAAGTAGAAATAAACTAACAGTACTTGACTCAGTGCATGTCACAAAGACCAACACATGTAAATCTTTTAGGTCTTACAGCAAAATTCAGTAAAAACATTCAGCTAAAAGATTTCCAATCTTTTCATCTGAAATGTATGTGCTTTATAGTAGTTTAGCTTCAGTTTTTCCTAACCCCCACCTTACTCTTATTCAAATTTAAAATGATAGTAGGAGGTAAATTAGCTTAATTACTGGTTCCCAAGTAGTAAAGTTACATTCTTCTTCCTTATAAATATTCCTTTTTCTACATCTTAAAGTTAATTGGAGTGGTAAGAAAAGTAACTGATGTAATGCTGGAATTTATTTCTATATTCAATGTATGTCAAATGTCTGGGTGTTTTTCTTTTCTTTTTAATGAAAAATATCTAAGAGAACAGAACTAGCAGAGCGGTATGTAATATGGCAGCCAGAATTCTTTGAAAAATAAGGCACTGGAAAAAAATTAGAAACTTCCAAATGCGTTTAGAATCACAGACACTGGGCCTCAGTGATTTTGGTTATTTTATTTTACCATCACTACTCAAAAAAGAGAAAGGTTAGCTGTCTCAAGTATTCAGTCTCTGAATACACGGACTCAACAACACAGAGCTTTGGCCTGATTAAAATATGTGTGCACCCATGATTGCTGTTATGTGCTGAAAGAACCATTACTTTTCCTCTTCTGTGGAGTTTCACATAGTTAGCATAGCATAGCTCATTAGAAAGAGTGGAAATAAAATACCAGACCTGGGCTAAGTGTCTTCAGATTAAATAACACTGCTAATTGAAATTAGATGTCCTTTTCATCATAGGGGACGAGACTGCAAAAGTAGGAAGTCAAGAGATACCTGGAGTAACAGGCAAATTTGACCTTGGAGAAGGGAATGAAACAGGGCAAAGGCTAACAGAGTTTGCCAAGAGAACACACTAGTCATAACAAATACTTTCTTCCAACAACACAAGAGATGACTCTACACATGAACATCACCAGATAGTCAATACCAAGATTAGATCATATACTCTGCAGCTGAAGATGGAGAAGCTCTACACAGTCAGCAAAATCAGGACCAGGAGCTGACTGTGGCTCAGATCATGAACTCCTTGTTGCCAAATTCAGATCTAAATTGAAGAAAGTAGGGAAAACCACTAAATCATTCAGGTGACCTAAATAAATCCCTTATGATCATATGATAGAAGTGACAAATATTTTCAAGGGATTAGATCTGAGAGATAAAGCACCTGAAGAGCTATGGATGGAGGAGCCAGTGATCAAAACCATCCCCAAAAAGAAAAATGCAGAAAGGTAAAATGGTTGTGTGAGGAGATCTTACAGTTAGCTGAGAAAAGAGAAGCAAAAGGCAAAGGAGAAAAGGAAAGATATATCCATATGAATACAGAGTTCCAAAACATAGCAAGGAGAGATAAGAAAGCCTTCCTAAGTGATCAATGCAAAGATATAGAGGAAAACAATACAATGGAAAAGACTAGAGACTCTTGAAGAAAATTAGACACACCAAGAGAACATTTCATGCAAAGGTGGGCACAATGAAAGACAGAAATGGTATGGACCTAAAAGAAGCAGAAGATATTAAGAAGAGGTGGCAGGAATACACAGAAGAACTATGCCAAAAAGATCTTAAAGACCAAGATAACCACAATGGTGTGATCACTCACCTAGAGCCAGACATCCTGGAATGCGAAGCTAAGTGGGCCTTAGAAAGCATCACTACAAACAAAGCTAGTGGGGGGTGATGGAATTCCCGTTGAGCTACTACAAATCCTAAAAGAGGATGCTGTGAAAGTGCTGCACTCAATATGTCAACAATTTGGAAAACTCAGCAGTGGTCACAGGGCTGGAAAAGGTCAGTTTTCATTCCAGCCCCAAAGAAGGGCTATGCCAAAGAATGTTCATACTACCACACAATCGCACTCATCTCATACTCTAGCAAAGAAATGCTCCAAATTCTCCAAACCAGGCTTCAACAGTAAGTGAAGCAAAAAGTTTCAGATGTTCAAGCTGGATTTAGAAAACACAGAGGGACCAGAGATCAAATTGCTAACATCCAGATCATGGAAATAGCAAGAGAATTTTGGGAAAATATCTACTTTTGCTTCATTGACTATGCTAAAGCCTTTGACTGTGAGAATTCCAACAAACTGTGGAAAATTCTTCAAGAGATAGGAATACCAGGCCACCTGACCTGCCTCTTGAGAAATCTGCATGCAGTTCAACAAGCAACAGTTTGAACCAGACATGGAAAAATGGAGTTGTTCCAAGTCAGGAAAGGAGTACGTCAAAGCTGTATATTGTCACCCTGCTCATTTAACTTAATGCAGAGTACATCACGCTAAATGCCTGACTAGGTGAAGCACCAGTAGGAATCAAGATTGCCAGGAGAAATAACAATAACCTCAGATATGCAGATAATTCCACCATTAGGGCAGAAAGCAAAGAGGAACTAAAGAACCTCTTGATGAAAGTGAAGGAGGAGAGTGAAAAAGCTGGCTTGAAACTCAACATTCCGAAAACTAAGATCATGACATCTGGTCCCATCACTTCATGACAAATAGATGGGGAAACAACAGAAACACTGACAGACTTTATTTTTCTGGACTCCAAAATCACTGCAGATGGTGTCTGCAACCATGAAATTAAAAGACTCTTTTTCCTTGGAGAAAAAGCTATGACTAACGTAGACAACATATTAAAAAGCAGAGATATTACTTTGCTGACAAAGGTCTGTCTAGTCCAAGTATGATTTTTCCAGTAGTCATGTGTGGATGTAAGATTTGAACTATAAAGAAGGCTGATAATTTTGAACTGTGGTGTTGAAGAAGACTCTTGAGAGTCCCTTGGACTGTAAGGAGATCCAATCAGTCCATCCTAAAGGAAATCAGTCCTGAATATTCATTGGAAGGACTGATGCTGAAGCTGAAGCTTCAATCCTTTGGCCATGTGATACGAAGAAGTGACTCATTTGAAAAGTCCCTGATGCTGGGAATGATTGAAGGCAGGAGGAGAAGGGGATGACAGAGGATGAGATGGTTGGATGGCATCACTGAGTCGATGGACATGGGTTTGAGCAAGCTCCGGAAGTTGGTGTTGGACAGGGAAGCCTGGTGTGCTATAGTCCATGGGGTCGCAAATAGTCAGAGCAACTGAACTGAACTGATTTGAAAATGATGCATGTTTCATAGAACAAGCTTTCAAAAGTGTTAGCAGTTGAAAACGCAGGAAAAAGAAATATCTAAATGTGCGATAAGATGGGATTTTTGGTTTGTTAGCTACCATTATATTTTATATCTTTACTGAAAATGTTCATTTCTTCCCTTTTGGCTAGATTTTAACCATATATTTGCTGCAGAAGGCAGGAATTTTTTCCTTGACTATATCTCTAAAATATATCTTTTAGGACATTGTGTGGGAATATACATTCTTTTTTTTTGTTTTAAGGTTACTCTGTATTATGTACATTACATAGAACTTAGGACTATGATGATGTAACAATCATATTAAAGTGCTGTGTAAATTAATAAGTTAACTTTAATTAAAGAATATTACTCATGCTTATTTTTCTGTATTTATGTTATCTCTTTTTCTTTTTCTTTTTGCAGAACTTGGAATTAATTTTGATCACATATGGCAAAAAACCTTGACAGTGTTAAATCCAATGAAGCCAGCAGATGGCAGCATTATGAATGAAACGGACCTCACTGGGCCCATCCTTTTCTTCGTGGCTCTAGGAGTCACACTACTTTGGGTAATGAACAGCAGGAGGTTCTAGATTTTTTTGTCTTTTTTAATTGAGGTGACATTGGTTTACAACATAATCTAAGTTTCATGTTTACAATATTGTATTTCTGCTTCTCTATACACGACAGCCAAGTATCAGATTTTAATGTATGCCCTTCCAAATGCCATTTTTTGAAGTCGTCTTTGTAAATACAGAAAGAAGCATATCATTTTATAAACTTAAAATTGTTTAATTCATGATTCCATTTTTTTGGTTAGAGAAACATATTTACTTGAACCGTAATGGCAAAAAGAAACTGTCATCATTTCTTACAACAAATAAAAAAAAATGTAAATTTAAATAGAATTTTGAAAATCAAATCACCAAGTCAGATTTTCAACAAAGCAGGAAATCATATAAATGATTTTATTATTTTTAAGCCTTTTCCTGTTGTTTAGAAAAGACTATTAATCTGAAAACATTGAAGGAACATATGGAATTTGGAAAAAATATGGCTGAAATTTTATTTCTTGTTTTCTGTGTGATTTCTGTCATAACACTAGACAAATATCCCCTATTTACTCATTATTTTCTTTTCTGGGTTGTGTCTTCAGACTATTGCAAATATTCTGTGAGGTCTAAGATGAGTCTCCTTGTTCCTGGTTAGGCTACTATGAATAGACAGACTTGCAATGATAAGCAGTGATTTGTTATTTTGACCTGTATATTTCCCCTGTCATTTTAGTTTTCTGTTTTTTATGAAGACATTTCCCCTCACCGACTTCACTATTTGTCTTGTGTTTGGGTTTCTTCGTTCTTTAAATTTGGGAGCAATGACATTAGAAGTCACCAAAAAAGAACATTTTTCCTCCAAAGTAAAGTTTAGAAGACATTCTAGCTCATACTTTAGAAAAATGTTTTCTCCCCCTCAAAAAAGGAAAGAAAAAGAAGAAATAGGAAAGGTCTGATTTTCCATTAAGGAAGTAATGACAGCACATTAAAAGCAGAGGATGAAAAAGATGGTCAAGCCAGTCTGACAAGTACAGTTTCATTAAGGCACAAAACGGCAAACTTGGCAAGAGAGATAATATAGAAAATTTAAGATGCTAGGAAAAATCCTTAAGTTAATTATTCAGTTCACGTCCGTTTCTTAAGGCTATCCACTCCCCTAATGTAGCTATACTTCTCAAAAGTAGCTATGAAATGTATTTGCAACTAAATTAATTTTCACTTTGCATTACTAATTACATAATACTAATCAAAATTCTGATAGAAATCTAGTTTCTGCATTGTAACTTGGTCAATAAGTACACCATGTTTATCCAATACAATAGTACTAGTTATGGCATCTTATTTCTTCCTGTGAACTATAGCAAATGCAAATACTCTGCAAATATAATACTATATCAACTAGAGTTTTAATTTAGTTTCAAATGTTCCTTCTGTCTTTGCCACAGTAATTTGATAATATTAGATTAAATTGCAAGTAAGACCATGTCAATTAATCAAATAGTCAGAAACAATTAATTTAACATATTAACTCTTGTTTCTTTTTCAGGTAATTTGTAATATAACAGCTGTTTGTTTTATCCTAGAAAATATTACTATTACCATCTCCTAAACGAAAAAATTAATCCCATTAAGATCTTTTTTGGGTACATAATGTTAGTTGGAATTATTTAAATATCCTCAATTTTAAGTGTAAAACAGTACAAAGAACTCAACTGAGAGTGAGAAATTTGGATCTGCCCCTAACTTTGCCTCCAGATGAGATCCTGAACCTTTTACTTCTTATTTCTAGGCCTTCATTTTTTTCACTTTGAAGACAAAAACAAAACAAAAAAAAAACGGCTTATACAAGTGATTCTTAAGGTTCATTTCTGTTCTGAAATTTTGGGAAATGTGTAAAAATGCATATTTTCTCAAAGATTTTAGGCAGCTATTTTCACTTCAACTTTACCATCACATGCGGTTACTCCAGAATTGATTCTGATACATGTAGAACAATAAGGACTGAAAAACTCAGCTGGATATTAATAAAGCCAGATTTAACTCAGAGTCAATTTGAGGCTGGTAACCTTGTCTAGGATATCTGAAATTAAAATGTAAAAGATGATTTTATGAGCTGGTAGTGCACTATACTAAAGAAAGCAAGACTAAATCCAGAATCAATATTCAAATCTGTTCATTATCTCCAGAGGTGTAATATTCATATTCACATGCTCATTATTTTTATGATTTACGTTGATATAAAGCACAATATCTTTTAGTGGACTTTCTTCACGTTGCAGAAAGCAAACCAGAAAGAACAGCTTCAACACTTAATACAGATTTAATTTTACTTTTTCTTCCTCTTAAAATTATTTAACCCCCAAACCATAAACACAAGTGTCTTAAAACTATAGCTCCATTTAATTTTTCTAGTAGAGCTAAAAGTGTGATCTGGAAAGGGGACCTGCATGGCCAATATAAAAGCATAATCAAGAATAAGAAGTATTTCAAATAAAAATGTAGTCATGGTACAAGGATGATCTCAAAAATTTGAAATGTAAAAAGAAATTGAACATTTATTTTCCACTTCAATTAGAAATCCTTATTAGACTTTGAAACAAATTAAAAAATGAGAATGACCCCTGCCAAATGAAATTAAGCCTCAACTGGATAATCTAACAAGAGAAAGAGATAAAGAGAGAAGTCAGCAACTGATATGAAAAAGGACAATTTTACTACCAAATTAATTTAAGTTTACCCCATTCACAAAACCGGTTAGGGTGGCGGGCCAGCTATGTGTCCTTTGAGTGTAGGGAAGCTGTGTGTCACCATTACAAATATTTGTACCTCTGAATTATCCCATCCAATTAAATATCAAGTAAAATGTTTCTCTAATACATGAAAGTTATTTGAAATTGTCACTATTTTCCAAGTGGAACAAACTCACCCAATAGTGAAGTACATAACGGATGTGTTTCTTTTAGCATACCCATTAGCATAATCAGAATTACTTCACAAAATAGCCAAAAGGACTTATTATGGCTAATGCAGGAGAGAATTCTGCAGCATAGCCCAGGGACATTTTGTGAAAGAACTTAGTAGTGATCAATTTCCCTAACTACAGAGGAAGAAAAATTCAAAATAGCTTGACAGTTTTGAACAATAAAATGGTCATGATATTCTGTGTTAATTGACTACGAAATAAATATCTCTTTGTTCTGTAAGATATAAGGACTTCATGAATAACAACTATGGAAAAGAAAAAATGACAGCTAAAAAGCTCTCTCTCTTTGAATCAATTTTGTTGGTTTTGTATAATTTCCATGAAAATCAGAGTCAGCCTCTTCAATCTTTATCTAGAATTTCTACCCAGCTTAATGTATATATAAAAATGACATGCATTTTTTTTTTTTACTGGAGACTTGGCATCCTCAGATAGCAAACATTAAAATATCTTCTGTTGAATCAACAATAGTTTGTGACTTTCCCTGGATGAGTTTAATGGCGCTGCTTCAGCAACAAGTCTCCAGTATTGTGTGGGTGATGGCTATCCGATGAATCCTCAGACCAGTGGTCTATCCTGAATACTTCAGTCTGACTTCCTTTAACAATACCTTTATGATTCACTTTTTCTTGCTTTATTGAAATCAGTTTTTCCTAAAGTCTGTTCAGTTAAGCTGGTAATAGGAATCATGAAAACACAGGATTCTCTGGTCAGATAAGTTTGGGATATGCTAGCTTGCATGTGTGTGCGTTCTCAGTTGTGCCCACCTCTTTGGGATGCCACGGACTGTAGCCAGCCAGGCTCCTCTGCCCATGGGATTTTCCCAGCAAGAATACTGGAGTGGGTTGCCATTTCCTCTTTCAGGGAATGTCTCTGACCCAGAGATCGAGCTCATGTGTCCTACATCTCCTGTATTGGAAGATGGATTTGTGGCTCAGCTGATGAAGAATCCTCCTACAATGTAGGAGACCTGGAATCTATTCCTGGGTTGGGAAGATCCCCTGGAGAAGGGAATGGCTACCCACTCCAGTATTCTGGCCTGGAGAATTCCATGGACTGTATATCCATGGGGTCACAAAATGTCAGACACGACTGAGCTACTTTCACTTTCTTTGCTACTGTGCCACCTGGGTCCCCTTGTTTTGTCACTTGTTAGAGCTTCTGCAGGTACTAAGGGCCTAAATTGTAGAGCCAGACTGCCTGGGTTCAAGCCAAGCTTCACTGCTTAGCATCATTTTACTTTGGTCAAGTCTCATAATCTCTCTGCACCTCAGTTTCTTCCTGTGTATAATGGGTACAACAGTGATACCTACTCATTATATTGTGTGGATTAAATAAATTAATGTATGTGAAATCTTTAGAATAGGACCTAAGATAATAAAGGCAACAGATGTTTGCTAATATTACTATTATGTCTTATAAATCTCCAAGACCAAAGTGGAATTTTTTTCATTCATTTATTCATTCATTTAATTGTTCAGCAAATATGGAAAGAAAATATATCCTTACCTATGCCTAGTACCCCAACAGGCAATCTGTAATAAAAATATCAATCTGGGAATATAAACATGCTTGTGCCATCCCGTGCATAGAGAAGGGGATTGTTTTCATGACCTGAATTGATATCACAATCAGTGTTTTCTTTAGAGCTCCCAATCTCCTGATGCTTGTACTCCAAAGACAAGAACAACATTGAGCTGAATGACTCGAAAGTATTCTCTGCTGTGTTGACAATCTGATTTCTTCTTGATGTTCCTTGTGTATCCAAACTGTTTTCTTCCCATTGTTTCAGGCAGGAAAAGTCCAGTTTGGTTATGTGTACGGTATGAGTGCCATTGGCTGCCTAGGTATTCATGCCTTACTGAACTTGATGAGCTCTTCAGGAGTGTCCTATGGCTGCGTGGCGAGTGTGCTGGGTTACTGCCTGCTCCCTATGGTCATCCTCTCCAGCTGCGCCATCTTCTTTTCACTGCGGTAAGTGTCTGTGTCACTAATTGACCCCACATGCACAAACATTACTGAAGCTTGCCACATCAGTGCAACAGTTAACCTCTTTCTGATCATTTTATTAGGAAGACTGGGGAAACTGGCTGTTAAAAGCTGCATACAGTTTCAGGAAAGTAGGTCGGTTTTGGCTCAGGTGTTCCTATTTCAATGATTTAAAAAATAAATTAAACCAATTTTTAAAATTGGTACTTCGTTCGTAGTCACATTCTTCAATATGAACTATTGCCATGGGTAATATAACCAACTACAGAAAATTCACTTGTTTGAATTAGGAAGAGTAAGTGCCTGGTGAACCTTGACAAATTGCTTCACTCCCAGGCACTCTGCCTTCTAGAAGGGAAGCAACTGTTCTTTCTCAGCTGGGCTCCTTGTAGTGCAGAATTTCCAGCAACCCTGGTGAGGATATTGATGCTAGAGAACTTGATAGCATATACACTCAGTCAATATTTTTTTTCTTTTTTACTTCCTGGGCAGTTAGTATTTGTAATTCAAAAATATGTATAAGGATTCAGTGAATACACTTCTGTTGGGCACTTTCCCAGGGCATATACAGAGCACTGCCACTTTGGGCTGGGGAGATCAAATAATTCCATAGTTCTTTGTCACCTCCTATGCTCCAAACCCAATTAGAAATAACCATTTGCCATCAGTGCTTACTTTTGCATATAGACACAATTCACATTTTTTTCTTGGACAATCCAAATTTTAGGTTATTAACACTATATTGGATAGGTTATTATATAAAGCCTTTGTCAATGCCAGATAAATATTTTACAAAGGTTAATATTTTTGTTTAGATATAATCTCAGATACTTTCTTCATAACATTATGAGAATTGCATAGATGGAAATGATTTTTGTTTTAGTATGGTTTCATTTTGTCTTTTTTTAAAAAATTATTGTAGTATAGTTGACTTACAATGTTGTGTTAGTTTCAGTTGTACAGCAAAGTGAATCTGTCGTACAGACATCCACTATTTTTTGCATTCTTTTCCCTATGGGCCTGTACAGGGTATTAAATATATCTCAATAAATATACCTCTGGCTCACACTGTGGTCTTCCCTTTCCAGGGAAGGAGGAAAGATTTCCCTCTACAGAGCAGAGTTCCCTGTGCTGTACAGTAGGTTCTTATTAGTTATCTACTTTATATGCAATAGTGTGTATATGTCGTTCACAATCTTCCAATTTATCCCTCCCACTCTTTACCCCTGGTAACCCTAAGTTTGTTGGAAGTGACGGTCTTCAGAATAACATAGAGCAAATTCTTACTTTACCAGTGAGTACTCAACACTTAAAAAAGAGGAATACAATGGCAAATGAAAAACTTGAATGTGTAAGTACAATGTGAAAAGTGAATGAATGTCACTCAATCATGTCCATCTCTTTGTGATCCTGTGGACTGTAGCCTGACAGGCTCCTTTGTTCATGGAATTCTCCAGATCACAATACTGGAATGGTTAACCATTCCCTTCTCCAGGGTATCTTCCCAACCCAGGGATAGAACCGAGGTCTCTCACATTGCAGGCAGATTCTTTACCATCTGAGCCACCAGCGAAGCCCACAATGTGAGTTAGGTGTATATTTATTGAGTCTTGTCCCTGACTTTTGTATATCATGTTCTTTTACTAGCTCTTCTGTTTACTATGTTGTTTGATATAGATGTTTGACATGTTACTACAGAGTTCAGTTTTACAATTTCTATTTTGTCAGATGCTTTTGCCAAAGAATACTGTAATGATCTGCCATTTAAAAATTTTTGTGTTTTAGACATTATTTCTAGCAAAGTTGAGCTCAATTCAGTTCAGTTCAGTCACTCAGTTGTGTCTGACTCTTTGCGACCCCATGAATCACAGCATGCCAGGCCTTCCTGTTCATCTGGATTACTAGAAAAAAAATAAAAACTATAACTCGAATTTTGAGAATCATCAGAAGTTTGATATTTTTCATTAGATTTTCATTCTGAAATGTAAAGGATGATTTAATAATCCATTAAGTCATATTAATAAGGAACAACTAACTGATCCCTAAAGATCATGAAACTGAAATTACCTTTTTGGGCATATCACTATAACATTCAAATGAATCATATATAATCTCACATTTTTGTTCACAAAAACTGGTTAATTGAATCCTCTAAATTTTATTTCTAATAGGTATTAATTAAACCAATAGACATAATATTTATTAGAGTGCTTTAAAATATGTTTGGTTTATTTATAATCTAAGCCATTGCAAACTACACAGTACACCTTTTCACTTGTTTTGCTTTGGTTCAACTATTAAGAGTAGGTATTTCTGTCATTCTCACAAATAATAAGCACAATTCTCAATTTAAGATTCAACCAGATCAAGTGATGCAGTGTAGTTTGATGGCAAATAGAACAATATGTTGCAAGTTAGCAGCTCTTGACTTGATGCCCATCTTACTTGCAGTTTTTGTCAAGTCACTTCATTTCTTTTTCTTCCTAAAGAACCAATTGCCTTCACACTTACTCTTTGAAGATACCAATTTGAACAAATCCATTTCAATATTATAAAAATCTACACCTACACCAACCAAAGGGATCTTCAGCAATGAGTTGGGAGGCCACACACATCTGTGCCTTCCTGCTCCATCTGTTCCCTCCCAGAGCTGTGTCAGGCTTTGCTGTCTCAGACAAAAACCCAGGACGTGGTCCTGGAACACTGTGGGATGGGAACCCCACCGGAATTCAAGTCCAGTCAATTTTCTGCTCATACAGTGGGTAAATTTAGGAAGAAAGCAGGGAATAGAAATTTGTAGTTATAAAAGAAGTCTCTAAACATAGTTCATATAAAAGAATTTAGGTAATTGAGATTTTGACTTATGAAAGTGACTGCAGGTCAATCCTATTTCCAGTAATCTGAGTTTTTAACCTACCTATGAAATATTTAGCTTTAATGGTGAACTCGAATCAAAATTGTAACTGGCTGAGGCCTTTAGTTCCTATGATCCTTCACCCTCATTTTACAAATGGAGGAAATATACCAAGGACATTTTAGAGGCAGCTGTTATTCAATAACCTCTTTCTCTCCTAGTATAAGATAACCATCTCTTTGGTCTCTGCTGTAGGGGAACCTTTGGAACTGTGTCAGCACTGGTCATCATCGGCTGGTGTAGTCTCTCAGCCTCCAAAATCTTCATGTCAGCTTTGGCCATGGAAGGACAGCAGCTTCTCATTGCCTATCCTTGCGCCTTACTTTATGGACTCTTTGCCCTCTTAACAGTTTTCTGAAGAGTGTTCAAGATGGCATTACAGAATTCTATTTGTTTGCTGTTCAGGTTATCTTGGAAATGGTTTATCACTCACATTTGGTCATATGATTTCTGTTTTTATTGCTGTTAAGAGAATATTAAACAGACAAAATAGCACTTAAGGATGGGACTCTAATAGGCTGTTTGGTTTGAATGATGATTTGCTTTTTGGTTGGTGCATTACAACAATTTAGAATACTTTAAAATAAAGGGATATATAGTTGTACTGATGGACTCAATTTTTCTTAATGGATGCATTTCTGAGAAGTTGTAAGTAAGTAAAATCATATGCTGACTGGGTAGAGGAAACCTACACTGAGCCTTTGACATTTCAAGTTGTGTACAAGTGGTTCAAGTCACATTGTCCAGGACCTTTGGAGAATCGCAGGGGAGGATTTATTTTGGGTTTTATTAACCTGAGAACTGAATCTCCTGTCTCTATGTTCATTTACTTCCCCAACTGTTGTTTGGTTCCATTTGAATAATGCATTCATTCACCAGTTTGAAGCCCTCATTTCCTTCCTACTTAGTTTAGACACCATGGTTCATTACTATAATGTCTCCGTTGAAGATGTATCTCCTCAGTAAGCTTGCCATTTGCTCCCTAAATAGATGAATGTGAATGGAGGAAATCCTACTTGTTTCTCTTTTATTATATTACTACATCTTAAATGCCTGCTCTGCACTACCTTTCAAATCCTACTGTATTACCCTGCTAAATTCAGTTTTTCACTTTCTAAGATAATTGTTTCAAACAGTTCCTTCACTAAGGCTTTCCTGGTGCCTCAGTGGTAAAGAATCTGCCTGCAATGCAGGAGACCAAGGTTCGATGGCTAGTTGGGGAAGACCCCCTGGAAAAGCAAGTAGCAACCCACAATAGTTGCTTTGGGAATCCCATGAGAGGAGCCTGGCAGGCTACAGCCCATGGAATTGAAAGAGTCAGACACAACTCAGTGACTGAACAATAACAACAACTATTTCTTCACTACTCAAATCTCTAATACTCTTTTCTGTTAGTTGATGACCTTTCTTATTTTATTGAAAAAAAAGGAACATCTAGAAGAAAATTCCATCTTCCCATCATCAGAGCTATCAACCTACATGCATCTTTATAGATATAGGTGTTTATCTATACATTTGTGCATATTTACATATGCACAACATTCCTCCTTTAAAAGCCAGAGAACTGGGCCATCATTGGAGAGTGATGTTGAATTAAAGGATTTTTAAGATAAGAGACACTGAAAGATGCTTATGTGCTGCTATAAATGACAGGTCAAGAGGAATACACGGACTGTGCAGGTGGAGGGGCTGGTGTGGAGGGGAAAGGAGACAGTGACAAGGGGGAACATGTGCTGTGTGAATGTGTGAGAGAGCTGTGCACATGGCAGGGCACATAGATAATTACCACACATCTGCTCCGTGATTGTCCTGTGAATTCCCCCTCTGCCCTTTGAAGCTCCAGACCCCTATCCCAGTCCTTAGCTCAGGAGGGCATGCCAGCCTCAGTTGCTCAGCTTGCTTTTGAGTCTTGTATCTTTGGGGCTTCTCTATGAATGAAATTAAATTTGTTTTCTCCTGTAAATCTATCTTATGTTAACTTAATTATTTGGCCAACCAAAGAACCTAGAAGGGAAGAAAGAAAAAATTTTCCTCCTCTACAGTGGGTGTTGATCATTGTAGTGAAGGAGACAAAAATGGCTGCAGCCTGAATAGAAATTGCATTGGGAGTGGGGAAAAATAGACAATAAAAAAAGTAAGCAATGAATAAACAAAATAATTACAGAATTATGAGAAGGATGCCAAGGAGGAACGTGTAGAGAAGAAGGCAGTGCTGTGGTAAGTGTTAAACTTCTGTACTTTATAGCTCATAAATGAACCTGTTAACAAATCATGGTATTTCCTTAAGTTCTTGCTCTTTCTACTTGGACTAAAATGGTCTTACTCACTGTTTGTTTAAGGGAGATGAAGCAAAAATGCTGTTTATGATAATAATTTTTCTGTGGTATTATCCTACCAATTTCTTAGAGATTTATTTATATTACAGATTTTAATTTTTTACCTTTTAGAAAGTACTTTAATTTTTTTAATTATTGCTCTAAATTTAGGATTTAGGTTCACATTGTTTTTCTGTGCATAAAAACAGTTATACCCAAAAAAGATTTGATTCTTTTACTATGAAAAATGATAACATCTGTATAAAAAATACCATACACAAAATACTAAATATTTCATAACCTTAAGGAACAAGAATAAATTCATTTAATAGTTTCTAACAGCAGAATTTTAAAAATCTAAGAATTAATGTAAAAATAAATATAAATGGTGTTTATGAAAATAATTATAAAATATTAGAGGCACTTTCTAAAAAGATCAGATATGTTGACAGATATCCTATATCCCAGGATGAGAAAATGGGACTTTGTGAAATAATGTCCTCCAAATAAATGTATAGGCTTGATATAATTCCAATTAAAAAAATTCAAGGAGTATTTTTCTTGGAAACTAACAGTGCCTTTAGTGTTAATCTGAAAAGCAAATGTGTAACTGTGAAAAATTGAAACAATCGAAAAATATGTTACAATAGGCAGTAAATTAAATCAGGTTCTGTTCATCTAGATGGTTGAATGCTAGGCAACTCCATGAAAATATTTTGGAAAAATGATACATGAGAAAATGCATGTGCAAAATTTTCATAATTTTGTTATTTACTGAAGACTTACTATGGGATGACCCAGAAGCTTTACATTATTAACTCCCTTAATGCTCACCATAACTCCACGAAATTTTCTTATTATCTCCTCTGTTTTACACATGAAGCTTCTAGTTACAGATTGGCCAAATCACTTGCCCAAGATTACTCAGTTGATAACCAGAATTTCAATCAGAGAACTGAATTCCAGTATTCATAACCACAACATAATCCTCCTGTTACTGAGCAAAAACTGCTTTGCATTTTCCCGTGAGTGCCAGCATGTCTATTACTTCTACTCAGATTATCCTTTTCCCTTGCCCTTAGCCACTACTAGAAAGAGCCAAAGACCTTTACCTGCTAGGGAATAATAATAAAATAATAAGACAGAAGAGGAATCCAGAGTGTCTAACAGGAATAAAATGACACTTGCATGACTTCTGGATTCATTTCTGAACTCTAGTTGAAATAAGCTATGCAGAGTCAGACCTAGTTGGCATTTGAATCGAAAAATCTCACGAAGTATAAGGCTTTCCTCTCATTCCAAGTAGGGCTTGCATTATATGGATTTGTATGGATTGGAGATATTTTCCTTTGTTAATAGTGCTGTTTATGGTCTGTAGGATGTGTTACAGCACAAACGATAAAGTGAAAGGCACTTAGGGTACACAGCTAGAAATACATCTTTTTGGTTGAATAAGTAAGTGTTAGTCACTCAATCATGTCTAACTCTGCGATCCCATGGACTGTAGCCCCTCCAGGCTCCTCTGTCCATGGAATTCTCCAGGTAAGAATACTGGAGTAAGTTGCCATTCCCTTCTCCAGGGGATCTTCCCCATGCAGGGATTGAACCTGGGTCTCCTACATTGCAGGCAGATTCTTGACCATCTGAGCTACAGGGAGGAACTCACTTTATTTTGGCGGAATAAACCCTAAAAAACCTTTTCCCTTTTGCTCAAATGCTTTCAATTTCTTTTATCTGAGAATGTAACATTTTTCACTTTTCTGTTTTCACTGGTTGAATGAAAGTTGCAGGTTATGTGTAAAAGTTAAATGGCACATTTGGAGTCAAGAGATGGCCTTCATTTCTACAGGAATGAATGGGGACATGTGCTGAAAATAAAAGTCCTGAATTACCGAGACTCAAGTGCCCCAGTTCACAATGGTTTAACTAGGGCAGTGGCCTTTGCAACATTTGATGACAGATGCCTTTCTACTTTGCGCCGGTTCCCAGTGAAGAATGCTAAATGTAAAACCACGCCGACAATCTCCTGCTCCACTTTTTCTTAGAGCACCGTAGGTTCTGTTCTACTTTTCAGCAACATAATGAAGGATCTATCTTTTCAAATCACTTTTCACTTATGAATGGAAGTCTGGAGTGATTTTAAATGAGTGTTCTGGGAAGGAGAACAGGCAATCCTTGGACATCTGCAGGAAGTTCAGGAGTTCAACTCTGACACCATATACCCAGAGGGAGCATCAGATGCCACAGGTCTTTGCTTAACTCCTCTCCTACTTCAACCCCAACCCCATATTTTTGGGCTGTACTTCTGACTGACTGGCTATGAATCAGGGGTTCCCCCTCTTAGGGTTAATTTACTAGAGTTTTTCACAGAACTCACTGGATTACTGGTTTATTATGAAAGGATGTAATATAGGATACAGATAAAAATCCACATGAATGAGATGTGTAGGGAAAGGGATGGTGAAGGGGGCCTCCATACTCTCTCAAAGGGTGCCACTCTCTCCAAATCTCCATGTATGTGTTTACCAAACCAGAAGCTCTCTAAACCCCATCCTTTGAGTGTTTTGCTGTTGTAGTTGTTCAGTCACTCAGTCATGTCCGACTCTTTGTGAGCCTACATACTCTGGCCCTCCAGGCTTCTCTGTACATGAGATTTCCCAGTCAAGAATACCAGAATACTAGAGTGGGTTGCCACTTACTTCTCCAGGAGATCTTCCTGACTCAGGGGTTGAACCCACGCCTGCACTGGCAGGCAGATTCTCTACCACAGAGCCACTAGGGAAGTCCCATTTCAGGTGTTTATAAAGGCCTTATTTATATGCAAAGAAATAGAGGAAAACAACAGAATGGGAAAGACTGGGGATCTCTTCAAGAAAATTAGAAATACCAAGGGAACATTTCATGCAAAGATGGGCTCAATAAAGGACAGAAATGGTACGGACCAAACAAAAGATATTAAGCAGAGGTGGCAAGAATACACAGAAGGACTATACAAAAAAAGATCTTCATGACACAGATAATCATCATGGTGTGATCACTCACCTAGAGCCAGACATTCTGGAATGTTAAGTCAGGTGGGCCTTAGGAAGCATCACTATGAACAAAACTAGTGGAGGTGATGGAATTCCACTTGAGCTATTCCAAGTCCTGAAAGATGATGCTGTGAAAGTGCTGCACTCAATATGCCAGCAATTTTAGAAAACTCAACAGTGGCCAGAAGACTGGAAAAGGTCAATTTTCATTCTAATTCCAAAGAAAGGCAATGCCAAAGAAAGCTCAAACTACCACGCAATTGTACTCATCTCACATGCTAGCAAAGTAATGCTCAAAATTCACCAAGCCAGGCTTCAATAGTATATGAATAATGAACATCCAGATGTTCAAACTGAACTTAGAAAAGGCAGCGGAAACAGAGATCAAATTGCCAACATCTGCTGGACCATCAAAAAAGCACAAGAGTTCCAGAAAAACATCTACTTCTGTTTTGTTGACTATGCCAAAGCCTTTGGCTGTGTGGATCACAGCAAACTCTGGAAAATTCAAGAGATGGGAATACCAGACCACCTGACCTGCCTCCTGAGAAATATGTATGCAGGTCAAGAAGCAACAGTTAGAACTGGACATGGCACAACAGACTGGTTCCTAATCGGGAAAGGAGTATGTTAAGGCTGTATATTGTCACCCTGCTTTTTTAACTTATATGCAGAGTACATCATGAGAAATGCTGGACTGGATGAAGCATAGGCTGGAATCAATATTGCTGGGATAAATATCAATAACCTCAGATATGCAGATGGCAACACTCTTATGGCAGAAAGTGAAGAACTTAAGAGCCTCTTAATGAAAGTGAAAGAGGAGAGTGAAAAAGTTGGCTTAAAACTCAACATTCAGACAACTAAGATCACGGCATTCAGTCCCATCACTTCATGGCAAATAGATGGGGAAACAATGGAAACAGTGACAGACTTTACTTTTTTGGGCTCCAAAGTTACTGCAGATGGTGACTACAGCCATGAAATTAAAAGATACTTACTCCTTGGAAGGAAAGTTATGACCAACCTCGATAGCATATTTAAAAGCAGAGATGTAATTTTGCCACCAAAAGTCCATCTAGTCAAAGCTTTGGTTTTTCCAGTAGTCATGTATGGATGTGAGAGTTGGACTATAAGGAAAGCTGATTGCCGAAGAATTGATGTTTTTGCACTGTTGTGTTGGAGAAGACTCTTCAGAGTCCCTTGGACTGCAAGGAGATCCAACAAGTCCATTCTAAAGGAAATCAGTCCTGAATATTTTTGGAAGGACTGATGCTGAAGCTGAAACTACAATATTTTGGCCACCTAATGCGAAGAACTGACTCATTCTTAAAGACCCTGATGCTGGGAATGATTGAAGGTAGGAGGAGAAGGGGACGATAGAGGATGAGGTGGTTGGATGGCATCACCATCTCAATGGACATGAGTTTGAGTAACCTCTGGGAGTTGGTGATGAACGGGGAAGCCTGGTGTGCTGTAGTCTATGGGGTTACAAAGAGTCGGACACGACTGAACTGAACTGAAAGGCTTTATTGCATAGCTATGGTTGATTAAATCATTGATCACTGTAGATTTATATAACTTCCAGCCCCTTTCCCCTCCCCAGAAGTGGGAGGATAGGACTGAAAGCTTCAATTTTCTAATTGTATGGTTGGTTCTCCTGACAACCAGCTTGGGTGAGATCTGAAAGTCGCCTCATTAGCAAAGGAAGAGACTCTATTATTGCACTTATCATTTCCAAGGTTTTTTTTTGAAAATTAAAATTATTTTGTTGCATATATATATTCCAAAGTCCAAAGATATATATATATCTCACTATTTTTTTTAACATTTTTATTTTATATTGAAATATAATTGATTTACAATGTTGTGTTAGTTTCAGGTGTACAGAAAAATGATTCGTTTTTTTTTCTTTTAAACATAAACAAATGGGACCTAATTAAAATTAAAAGCTTCTGCACAACAAAGGAAACTATAAGCAAGGTGAAAAGACAGCCTTCAGAATGGGAGAAAATAATAGCCAATGAAGCAACGGACAAACAATTAATCTCAAAAATATACAAACAACTCCTGCAGCTCCATTCTAGAAAAACAAACGACCCAATCAAAAAGTGGGCCAAAGAACTTAACAGACATTTCTCCAAAGAAGACATAAAAATGGCTAACAAACACATGAAAATATGTTCAACATCACTCATTATCAGAGAAATGCAAATCAAAACCACAATGAGGTACCACTTTACACCAGTCAGAATGGCTGCCATCCAAAAGTCTACAAGCAATAAATGCTGGAGAGGATGTGGAGAAAAGGGAACTCTCCTACACTGTTGGTGGGAATGCAAACTAGTACAGCCACTATGGAAAACAGTGTGGAGATTCCTTAAAAAGCTGCAAATAGTCCTGCCATATGACCCAGAAATCCCACTGCTGGGCATATACACCAAGGAAACCAGAATTGAAAGAGCCACGTGTACCCCAATGTTCATTGCTGCATTGTTTACAATAGCCAGGACATGGAAGCAACCTAGATACCCATCAACTGACGAATGGATAAGAAAGCTGTGGTACATATACACAATGGAATATTACTCAGCATTAAAAAAAAAATTCATTTGAATCAATTCTACTCAGATGGACCGAACTGGAGCCCATTATCCAGAGTGAAGTAAGCCAAAACAAAAACAACAATACAGTATGTTAACACACATATATGGAATTTAGAAAGACAGTAATGAGAACCCAACATGTGAGACAGCAAAAGGAACGCAGATGTATAGAATAGACTCGTGGACTCTGTGGATGAAGGAAAGGGTGGGATGATATGGGAGAATGGCATTGAAACATGTTAATTATCATATGTCAATCGCCAGCCCAGGATTGATTCTCGGGGTTGATGCATCGAGATTTCCCAAGGGGGAGGGAGGAGGGAGGGGGGAGGGAGGGGTTTCTGGAGGGGGAGCATATGTAAACCCATGGTGATATCATGGCATTGTATGGCAAAAACAATAAAAGGGAGAAAAAAAATTATTTTGTTGCATATACATATTCCAAAGTCCAAAGATATATATATCTCACTGTTTTTTTTCTTTTAAACATTTTTATTTTATATTGAAATATAATTGATTTACAATGTTGTGTTAGTTTCAGGTGTACAGAAAAATGATTCATTTAGACATATACATATACTCAGTGTCCTTTTTCAAATTCTTTTCCCATATAGGTTATCACAGAATATAGAGTTGTCTGTGCTATACAGTAGGTTCTTATTGGTTATCCATTTTTATATAATAGTGTGTATATGTTAATCCCAATCTCCTAATTTATTTCTTCCCACCCCACCTTTCCTCTTTGGTAATCATAAGTTTGTTTTCCAAGTCCGTGAGTCTGTTTCCATTTTGTAAATAAGTTCATTTTTTAGAAAAGTTAATATAGACTTTTTAAGTTTAAAAAACCAACCAGGCTGTGTGTATATTCAGTCCACTCAAGATGGCTGCTCTCTTGCTCTCTGTACATCTCCTGCTTAACCAATGTCTGTTTCACCTACACCCTACTCAGATGACTGACCTTTCTGTATACTGTCCCTCATCTCAGCTAGTGATTGTTCTTATAAAGGTGATGAGGAGTGTGCCCTTCTACTAGTTTCTCTGGTAACCAATAGCTAATTTGATGCCAATTCCCCCCATAACTAGCAGTTTTCTCTCCCCCAGAGCAGACTTGCTGCCATGTCCTGCATGCCATCACCATACATTGTGGAGTGTCACTCCAGGGCCTTGTTTCAGATGTGTAAGCTCCCCTGATTCAGTAACCCATTAATGCCTCTGTTGCTTACTTTGGGCTCTTTCCTCGGTCCTGAAGCTGGGCAAGCATAAGGCTTGTAGGTCTGTGTGGTGCAGCCCGTAGAGAATCCATGATTATGGTAACCAAATACATATTTTCAGAAAGGAGATCGTAGATTCTAGTCCTGCCTCCACATGTAAACAGCTTGGTGACTTTGAGACCTTTCGGAATCTCATTTTCTTCACAAATGATACAGAGCTTGCAAAGTCCTTCCAAACTTGCTAGGTGCTTTCTAGAGGCTCAGACAGTAAGGAATCTGTCTGCAGTGCAGGAGACCCAGGTTTGATCCCTAGGTTGGGAGGATCGCCTGGAGAAGGGGATGACAACCTACTCCAGTATTCTCACATGGAGAATTCCATGGACAGAGGAGTCTATGAGGCTACAGTCAATGGGGTCACAAAGAGTCATACACGACTGAGCTACTAACACTTTCACTTTCTAAGGGGACAAACTAGGAAGCTGCATATAATTTACCTAAACTAGTGCCTGGAATATAGTAGTTACTCAATAAGTGAAAATTTACCCATAGAAACTCTGGGGTAAAATTATAATAAATACTGTTTGATATATCTTGAATGAAATTATAAGTAAAGTATGATGGCTTTAATTGGTATACATAAATAGAGTGGAAAACATTTTTTTGGCATAGTGGTGCCATTCATGAGAAGACCATGTCAAAGACAGCTAAACATTTTTTGTGTTATTAGAAATATTAACACAATTTTGTTAACTTGAAAAAGAGTCTTTGCTGAAGTTTTATTATTAATATTTGGCTACCGAGCATCTGAATCTCCTTCTTATGTTGAGGGTATTCTCCATCTCCCAAAATGGAAAATAAAGTAGATGCTTATATCCTCTCATTGATTCATGGAAGCTAGTAGCATATAAACAAAGGTCAGCCTATTATTTAATAGATCTGCTTGTTTAGTACTTGGAATCCTGATCAAGTGATGCAGGAACAGAGGGACATTTAGAAGTACTTATGGAAACAGAGAGAGGGCATATGTAGCTAGGGTTATAACTGCTAGACTAGACTTTCTCTCTGACAAGACCTGGGCCATGTTTTCTGCCTGTTCTCTTGTGAATTATGTCCTTTTCACAAGTTTGGTTCTCTTACCCTAAAATTGATTCTATGATCTATCCTATGCATACTCAGTTGCTCAGTCATGTCTTACTCTTTATGACCCCGACCCCATGGACTGTAGCCCTTCAGGCTCCTCTGTCTATGTGATTCTCCAGGCAAGAATACTGGACTGGCTTGCCATTTCCACCTCTGGGGAATCTTCCCAACCCAGAGATTGAATCTGCGTCTCCTAAGGCTCCTTCATTGCAGACCAATTCTTTACCACTTAGCCACACACCAGGGTAGCCCTGATCTATCCTCTCTCTTTCTTTAAAATCCTACTTTCTTTTTTTCTTTTTTATTTTGGCTGAGCCAGTTCTTAGTTGTGGCATGTGGAATCTTTAAAGTTGTGACATGTGAGACCTAGTTCCCTGATCAAGGGTTTGGACTTGGGTTCAGAATGAAGGAGTCTTAGCCACTGGACCTGCAGGGAAGTGCCCCCATTTCCTTTTATATTAACCAGAATCGTTTTCTGTTGCTTGCAATCAAGAGCTCCAAGGAATTAGTTAACCAGTGAATATTTCTTTTCAGTATCACCAAACTTTTGGAGTATAAATGTCATTATCATAACATGGAGGGCTCAAATAAATGTATCCTCTACATTGTCCAAGAAGACAACTATACCTAACTCTCACGTAGAGCAATTAGCACCTAAACTTTCATTGTGCAGGACACATACAAAGTGACACCAAGAAAATGGCACTTGAAACTCACTGTAATCTGAGGAGAGGATTTTGGTAACTAAAGTATACTTCCCAGACTCTGGTATACGTTAAGAACATGGCTTTTATCTGTCCCACCAGTAAACTTTCTGAGACCGCAGTTGATGGTGTAGAATGTGGGACAGAGGGAGGAGCCATGCTAGAGTAAAAGCAAGTGAGAAGGAACACATTAAATGTGGAATGCGGGCAGGGGCAGAAGGAGTGGGAAAATACATCAGCCAAACGTCTTCCCAATGACCCAGTCAAAAGTGCATGCCTCCTCAGCCGCCTCTTGAAAAAGCTGCTGTGAGACCACCACCTGCATAGGTGCTGCAATCCGTCTTGCCTTTTAAAATGTAGTAAAAGTGTGGGCCTTGTAGATAACCAACCATTCTGAACCCCCTCTGAGGGGCCATTTATTGACCAGGTAGGGGTGAGAGAAGCCGCTACAAGTACAAGCAAGGTTTTTCTTGGGTCAAAAGTGTATTAGAGGAACTTTTTTTTTTTATTAGTTTTGCCAAACAATGACATGATATCACCATGGGTTTACATATGCTCCCCCTCCAGAACACCCCTCCCTCCTCCCTCCCCCCAGGAAATCTCGCTGCACCAGCCCCGAGCATCAATCCTGGGCTGGCAATTGATTAGACATATGATAATTAACATGTTTCAGTGCCATTCTCCCATATCATCCCACCCTTTCCCTCATCCACAGAGTCCATGAGTCTATTCTACACATCTGCGTTCCTTTTGCTGTCTCACATGCTGGGTTCTTGTTACTGTCTTTCTAAATTCCATATATATGCGTTAATATACTGTATTGTTGTCTTTGCTTCTGGCTTACTTCACTCTGGATAATGGGCTCCAATTTCGTCCATCTGAGTAGAATTGATTCAAATGAATTTTTTTTTAATGCTGAGTAATATTCCATTGTGTATATGTACCACAGCTTTCTTATCCATTCGTCAGTTGATGGGCATCTAGGTTGCTTCCATGTCCTGGCTATTGTAAACAATGCGGTGATGAACATTGGGGTACACGTGGCTCTTTCAATTCTGGTTTCCTTGGTGTATATGCCCAGCAGTGGGATTGCTGGGTCATATGGCAGGTCTATTTGCAGTTTTTTAAGGAATCTCCACACTGTTTTCCATAGAGGAACTTTTATAGAATTCTTTCAAATTCCTCGAATTTCTCAGAATAGGATTGTTTGAAGGGGCCCTAAAATGGTGTTTAGTGTTTCTGTGTTTATGTTCTTCATTTGCCTATAGTGATTGCTGGAGAAAGCCCCCCAAATATAGAGAATATGCAAGGACATTTTTATTTCTAGCATAATTTTTATAAACACTGATTACCAAAGCATTTATTTTATATCTTTTTGGACATGATCCTGGGTTTGTGTTTCTGCAAGGAGTCATTGAGCCTGGTTTAAAATTTTATGTACTTATAACCTATACCCTACTTATCTGCCCTGAGTTGTAAGTATTATTAAGAAACAATGCTTACTTAAAACAATAAATTAGAAGTATAAATAACTTCTCTCTGATGAATGATGTGCATTGATAATTGATCTTATTAGATAGACAATTTCCAGAAATATTTCCCAAAAGATAAATTCCCTTCAGCATGAAATCCATTCAATAAACCTTTCCTCCTTTATAAATTTTGAGGAAACAAATTCTTTAAGTAGCCATTAGAATTATTTAAATATTATATTTTCATATTACTTACAAATAATGAGAACAAGGAGGCTATTTACTAATCTTTGCTCTCATAGTTTAACCTTGAGAAGATGCTTTTTAACTTGAGCAGAATGAGCTAATCCAGAATGTTTTTAAGGATATCTTCAGCTTCATGGAACTTCAGAACCAGCAGCCATTTGGTTGTGAAAGGTTTCTCTCCTACATGAGCCACAGCTCCAAGGCCAGGTCATCATACCCTGGGTATACCAGTAGGTAGGTCAATGGAACTTTTTTTTCAGACTCTTCCACTTTTGCTTTCTACATTTTTTTTTTCCCTTCCATGGGTAGAAAGACTCCCTGGTGGCTCAGAGGGTAAAGAATCTGCCTACAATGCAGGAGACCTGGGTTCAATCCCCAGTTTGGGAAGATCCCCTGGAGGAGAGCATGGCAACCCACTCCAGTAGTCTTGTCTGGAGAATCCCCACGGACAGAGGAGTCTGTTGGGCTATAGTCCATGGGGTCAAAAAAAGTAGGACACAACTGACTGACTAAGCACAACACAATGTGTGTATACAATAGGCATAAAGGAAGTCTCTAAAGAGCTAATATATATGAGTATCTATTATGTTTCATGGTTTTAGGTAGAAACTCTCATTTTAGTGTCATAAAAAACAATAAGACATTCATTGTTGTTCAGAGACATTATGGTAGTACAAAATATAAACTAAGATAATACAATGCCTATTTCATATGCTCTCATAGCATCATGTGTCCACCCCTGTTGTAGGAATTAGAAATATCTATATAGTTGTCTACACCTGCAGTGGAGTTAAGTGTCTTGAGGATATGATTATATTACTGATGCTGAATGCTAGGACTGCCATCACCAAGTACCACAGACTGGGTGTCTTCAACAACAGAAATTTATTTTCTCACATTTCTGAAGGCTGCAAGTCCAAAGTCAAGATGTCTGTTAGTGTGGGTTCCTCTGAGACCTCTCTTGTTAGATTGTCTGTAGCTACCTTTGATCTGTGTCCTTGCATGCTCTTTCCTTGGCCTCTGACTTCTATGTCTTAATTTCCTCTTCTTAAAAGAACACCGGTAGTATGGGATTAGGCTCACTCATAAGTCCTTATTTTACTTTAATTACTTCTTTAAAGATCCTATCCACAAATACATTCATATTCTGAAGCACTGGGGCTTAGAATTTCAGGGTATAAATTGGAAGGGGGTTTTGGAGAGCACAATTCAGTCCATAACACTCTCATGTCTAATCATTTTTATGGCCTCACCACAGAGTTAACGTTTGTTTCTATCATATTATCTATCTTTCCAAGTAATTTTCTAACTTCTTCTTCAATTTTCTAAGAACAGCTCTTCTCTACACCCTTATGACACAGCCCCCACCTGCCCACCAACCCTTTGTGTAAATGTACCGGGAAGTATGGCAGCTGTCAACAGTTCCTTCCCTCTCTGTACCATGTTTATTCCCTTTCTTGAACCTGGGATGCTTATGACTCATCTGGCCAGTATGACATGGTGTATATGATGTTGTTCCAGTTCTGAGCCCAGCCTTTGGGAGGACTGGCTACTTCTGCTCCCTGGCTCTTGAGGTCTTAATCCATTGTGTATGAAGTCCAGGCTCCATTGTTGCAACAAGACAACCCCTGTAGGACACTGAGGAGCTAGGAATGTTGGTGAGGAAGACGTCTTGGGCAGAGAGCTCCTATCTTGAGAATGTGTTGATAAGAACTCTAACTAGAAGTACTATCAATTATAATCACTCCATGCTCCTTTGACTTCAGTGTCCCCATTTATGACCTTGGGGGTGTTGGAGAATTCCTTTGAACTAGCCCGGGGCATAGGGTAGGAGTGAGAGCAGTCTTCTCTTTCGTCCTTACCCTTATCTAGCTCTGTCCAAAGGGAACTCTAGGCTGCTAAACTGTTTAATAAAATTAATATGTTTTTAGGCCAAACTCTTGCACTTTTAAAATGAAACCAGTTTCACATAATTTGAAGTCTATTCACTGGAGCAACCGTCCACAGATTGGTTCTCAAATATTCTTGAACCTCAAATGCCTGTTAAGGTACAATTGATGGTCAATCATTAATCACTGCAATGATAGCTGGAAAGTAAATTAACTTATATAATAACCTCTTCCCCTTCAGAAGCTAAGTAATCATAAATGTACCATGGGAAAATTGGTTACATCTGAACACATTTTTAAAGGAGTGATAACTAAAAATGGTAAAAATCAAAGATTTTTTTAAGTTAAAAGAAGAAACATTCTGAGAACCTCAAACCTGGAAGCAATGTTGTAATTCTCATTTTTCCCTCACTGTTGCTCCCTGTATGCTTCCCAAGCCATGGCTACACTCTCTTTCCTGCACTCTCTTTCCCTCTCATCTGGGGAGCCCCTTTGGATCCACTGAAGACTTGGAGTCGTTACTGTGTCCTTTGCATCCTTGTGGATGATGTGTCCTGCACTCTATCCTGAGATCTTTGATGACTGCAGCAACATTTATTTCTCTCCTATTTCTATCTTGCTACCACAGCTACCCTCTGGATGTTGCTGTTTTCTAGAATCCATATCAAGAAAAAATATTTCATTAGAATTCTCAGTTCCTCAATTCTTTCTTTCTCCCCAACCCATCCCCAGTATTCTTTTTCCATTCCCAAGGTATTTAATCAATAACAATAACCTCAGATATGCAGATGACAACACCCTTTTGGCAGAAAGTGAAGAAGAACTAAGGAGCCTCTTAATGAAAGTGAAAGAGGAGAGTGGAAATGTGGTTTAAAATTCAACATTCAGAAAACTTAAAATTATAGCATCTGGTCCCATCATCTCATGACAAATAGAAGGGGAAACAATGGAAACAGTGACAGAGATTCTTTTCTTCTGCTCCCAAATTACTGCAGATGGTGACTGCAGCCATGAAATTAAAAGACGCTTGCTCCTTGGAAGGAAAGTTATGACCAACCTAGACAGCATGTTACAAACAGAGATGTTACTTTGCCAACAAAGGTCTGTCTAGTCAAAGCTATGGTTTTTCCAGTAGAAAATAGAAAATTTCATGCATTTTCTCACATGTATGGATGTGAGAGTTGGACTATAAAGAAAGCTGAGCACCAGAGGATTGATGCTTTTGAACTGTGGTGTTGGAGAAGACTCTTGAGAGTCCCTTGGACTGCAAGGAGATTCAACCAGTCCATCCTAAAGGAAATCAGTCCTGCATATTCATTGGAAGGACTGATGCTGAAGCTGAAACTCCAATTCTTTGGCCACCTGATGTGAAGAACTGACTCCTTGGAAAAAAACCCTGGGGAAAACCCTGAGGCTGGGAAAGATTGAAGGTGGGAAGAGAAGGGGATGAGAGAGGATGAGATGGTTGGATGGCATCACCAATTCAATGGGCATGAGTTTGAGCAAGCTCCAGGAGTTGGTGATGGACAGGAAGCCTGGTGTGCTGCAGTCCAGGGGTCGCAAAGAGTTGGACATGACTGAGCGACTGAACAGAACTGAAGATGTTTAACTTTTGTTTCTATCCAGGCCAGATATCATGGAATTTCACTTTTCAAACTCCCTAAGGATGTTGCCCTTCTCCCAACTTGTTTTGCCAAACTGCATATAATCTTACTTTAATACAAACTCCTGGTGACCTAATTTCCTACTTGGTCTGATGGGAATTGCTGGAAAACTGAAGAATCACACAATGATATTGATTATGACTTCAGTTTATAAACTAATTTGGCTCAGACTGTAAAGCATCTACATGTAATGCAGGAGACCCAGGTTTGATCCCTGTGTTGCAAAGATCCCTTGGAGAAGGAAATGGCAACCCACTCTAGTACTCTTGCCTGAAAAGTCCTATGGATGGAGGAGCCTGGTAGACTACAGCCCACGGTGTCGCAAAGAGGCAGACATGACTGAGTGACTTCACTTTCATTTTATAAACTAAAATAGCAAATAGGTTCACAAAACAACTCAACTTTATAAAAGTAAAACATGTTTGTTATAGAACTCATGAAAACAAACAAAAAATAACAAAATGTGGGGAGAAAAGACACCTATAATATTGCACAGAAAAGTTGTCCAATTGCAATTGCATACCAAATTGCAAATGATAATTTGGTGCTTTTCCTTCTGATCACATTTCTATATAAATAACAGACAAAATGTACCTCTTAACTTACAGAATGCCCCTTACACTATTATGAAATTAATCTACACCATGTCTAATTTTTATTGGCTTCATAACAGTTCCCCTTTTAGGCAATTATACCTTTTTTACTTTTTTACTTTAGGCAATTATACCTTTTCCTTTATTGATGGATATTTAGGTTGTTATTGACCAGCAACTCAAACTTTTTTTTCTCTAGAATGCATTTCTAAACTTAGGACCTGAAAGCTAAACAAAATCAGTTTCGAAGTTCCGCAAGTACTTTTGAATTGTCTTTGAGAAAACTGAGAAAGCAATCTATTAACAGCGGAAGACCAACTACTTGGCACCTTAAATAGCTTATCTAAAGGTAGTACTGGTTGTATTAACAAGTCTTTGCAAATATAAGTGGCCAAAACTTTTGTGTGTCTATTTCATCTCTTGGATTATTAATAAGATTAAATGTTTCACTTTATAAATTTCTTCATATCTATTATTTTATGAATCTTATTCACATTTTATTCATTTTATTAATTTATTGCTTTTTTTTCTGACTGTTCATCATGTGGTGATCTTAATTCTCCTTTCCTGACCAGGTATTGAACTCATGCCTCCTACATTGGAACCAGGGACTCAACTGCCAAACTACCAGGGAGGGCCTTTATTCACATTTAAAAAGTGACCACTTGGACTATTCCTGGCCATCTCACTCTCCCCATTCCTCTTGTACTATGCTGTGCTTAGTTGCTCAGTCATGTCTGACTTCTTTCAAACGTCATGGACTATAGCCCACCAGGCTCCTCTGTCCATAGGGATTCTTCAGGCAAGAATACTGGAGTGGGTTGCCATGCCATTCCTCTTAGTCACTCTCAGTTCTCAGTTACCTCCAGTGGCCATCCATTCTAATCTTGCTTCCTAGTCTTTAAATTATCTATCTGACATCAATTGAGTCTATTTAGCAATAATATTCCTCCCCTGAAACATTTTGTATTATGTATTGTGTTTGTTTATTGACAATTCAGAATCACTTTTTTTCTTTGTGTACTATTTTGTATCATGTGGGCTAAAAATGTGAGAATTTTATTTACCAAAATTCCAAGTAAGATTCCAGTAAGTATTTCAGGCAAGGGGTAGCTGGCCAAAAAGAAGCAGAAACCATTATTCCTCCTTAAGCAGAGGTGGCCAAACAAGGGCTTTGGCAGAAGGCAAACATGAGGCTTTTCAGCTTCCTGATTGATGCTATAGGCGGTTGATTAGCATTGACATTTCCCACAATTCCCAAGTAAACTAAACTCTTGAATGCTAACGGCTTCCCTCAGAGGAGTCCAGCTCCTGAGTCCTGGCTTTTCAGGCTCGACCACAGGCAACTAAAGGCTTTGCCCCACGGGCCTCCTAAGAGGAAGCACTCCTTACCAGACTTGGTGCACAGCCGGGGCCTTCAGGCTCTCTGGAGGGAGTAACAGTCCTAGGAGCCAGGCTCCTCTGATTCAGCCAGGCTCTTCTACCTGTGAGATCACCTCATCAGGGGCACTTCCAGCACTTCCTGCTCTTTATTAAAGAGCCTTGCCTAAGGCACTTCTCTACTTGACTTTGGAGTCCCTCCTGCCACTTCAGGGCTTCCCAGGTGGTTCTGGTAGTAAATAATCTACCTGCCAATGTAAGAGACAGAAGAGACAGGGGTTCAGTCTCTCCGTTGGGAAGATCCCATGGAGGAGGGCACTGCAACACACGCCAGTATTCTTGCCTGGAGAATTCTACAGACAGAGGAGCCTGGTGGGCTACAGTCCATAGCGTCACAAAGAGTGGGACATGACTGAAGCAACTTAGCAGGCATACACTGCCAGCTCATGGAGACATGAGGATGGAGGAGACCCCAATGTTCCTGATAAGGTTATCTCTGATATGTAGATGAGCCTGGCTGGATCAGAGGAGCCTGGCTCCTAGCACTGTTACTCTCCAGAGAGCCTGAAGGCCCTGGCTGAACACCAAGTCTGGTAAGGAGTGCTTCCTCTTAGGAGGCCCATGGGGCAAAGCCTTGTAATTGCCTGTGGTCTCTCTCTGAGAGAGAGTTGCTGCAATCATGCCTTTGCAAGACTAAATCCTTTATAATAGGGCGGTCTTCTGACTCTTCTCTTCTTGGCCAGTCTCATTGTTTTTGACTCCCCTAGCTAATTTGTTACAGGATGCTCCCCTATGTGCACATGCCTCCCTCAGTCAAGACAGATTTCATTGCATCGAGAAGGGGTTACCAAGAATTATGGCCTGACTTTCCCTGCCTTTTTCACCCTCAAAGACTTGCACATGTGTATCATCTCCCTTGCCCCAAGGATGGGAAATATATTATCTCTTTACCTCCTAACAGGGCTTAAACCCTGTTTGTTCCTGACATAAAGTACCCAACATCCAGTTACTCATCCCATTCCTGTTATTGTTCCTTATGTGGAAGTGCAGTTCTTGAAATGTAGACCCAAGTCTGATCATAAGCATGTAGCCCAGGGCCCATTTGTCCCTTGCCTCAGGAAATGTAAACTTGGGCTTGGTAGTGAGTGTCCATTCTGGGACCCATTTTTTCTCAACCCAGGAAGTGTGAACAGGGGGGCAGTTGTAAATATCTAATCGCGAACCCAACTTTCTCCTGCCTCATTCAGACTCATTAGTAACCAAATAAATTAAATTCATCAAATTAATACAGCAATACTGTCCTATGTCTACCCTTAAAATTAGCAAAGATACAAATGAATGCTAATAATTGTGAGGGTGTAGGGAGAGAGGAGTGTAAATTTTTGGAAATTTTTCTAAAACTTAATTTAATACTATGTGTCAAGAGATTTAAAATGCTCATATGTTTTGTCCCATTCATTCCACTCTGTGTATCATAAATGCAGCCAATGTTTAGCATTACCAACCAGGACATAAAATGGCAGCAACTTACATTGCTGTGAAGTGTAACACTTCACATGTTACAAGATATAACACTTGCTAAACATGAGATAGACATGAGATAACACTTGAAAAATGCCTGTAACACTGCCAGGACATAGAGGAGTTCAGTAAATGTTAGGAATCATTCTTCTTTTGCATCTTGACTTAAAATGTGCTCAGGGAATAAATAAATGAGTGAGGAAACCACAGTATGTATTGCTTGCCCACCATGTGCCAGACCCTATGCTAATTGCTGAATACATAATTGTGAATATTACAGGATTTTCTCTTACTCTTATGATGTAGTGTAAGAGACTATGATATAGTCTGTGCTTTGTGGGAAGGTTTGTCATTTCCTCCTCCAGTGGACACATTTTGTCAGAACTCACCATGACCCGTCTGTCTTGGGTGGCCCTGCAGGGCTTGGCTCATAGCTTCACCGAGTTACCCAAACCCCTCGCCACAACAAGACCATGATCCATGAAGAGGAGTGATGAAGAGAGACTCTAAATAAATAAACACTACAAAATCTACATATATATGTTTACCTGTGTATAGAAACATGTACTTTCAAGCACACTGAAGTAAATGAACATGTAACTGTGAGAGAAAAAGAGGAGAGATTAAATTTAGAGAGGCAGGAGCAGGGTAGCACTCTCTGGCTGAGTAAGTTCTAACTGAGGACCTGGTAAGGGACCTTGTGTCCACCTTCCTTTCATATGTTAGAGCCCTAACCTCTCATGTGACTATCTTTTGAGACAGGGTCTTCAAAGAAGTGATTGAAATTAAACAGGGTCTTAAGGGGAACACATGTATACCTGTGGTGGATTCATGTCAATGTATGGCAAAACCCAACACAATAATGTAAATAAAAAAGTCTTTCTTGCAAAAAAAAATGAAAAAATAAACAAGGTCTTAAAGGTAGGGCCCAGAAAGCAAACCTTCTGGTAACTGATCTTGGACTTCTAGCCTCCAGAACTGTGAGTAGATAAATGTCTGTCATTCAATCCTTCTAGTCTGTGGTATTTGTTACAGCACCCTGTGCAGACTAATACAATCCTGAAGGACAGGAGGAGGTGGCTATGTGCAGAGTAGGGCTTTTCCAGGCAGATTGAACATTAGACCCTAAGCACAGGAGTCTGAAAATGATTGAAAGCTTGGACAGCTAAAGGAGGAACATCGTACCTGGGATCTTATGGATCCATTGTGAATATTTCTGAGATATCTTTGGAAAATGAGGCCAAAGTGAGATAACAACTAGTTATGGAAATAACAAATGGAATCATTCTTAAGATGGGTTTTGAGTTCCACTTCTAAGGGGTCCAGTGTGACTTAGATAAGGAGGAAGAGATCACAGTTTTACATTCTGGCAGTGCCTGAGGTACTGATAACCATGGGAAGCTCAGCTTTTGCAAGTTACAGATGTCAGTATTAAAACACAGGAATATGAAGGATATTAACAGAGATTAAACAGACAAATACCATACCAGCTAACCTCAGGCATGTTTAAGAACTTAGATCTCTTATATCCCTTTCAAGTGCTTTAAAGCAATCCCATTAAACTAAACCAAACGTCCCACCCCAAATTGATGTCTCACAATTGATTGGGCTATGTCACCAAAACTAGATTTCTAGAAAAATCATCTCTGTGGTGTCTGAATTCTAAGGAAAGCAGAAACTTCAAGCTAAAAGCATTAACGGTTAATGTTCTTGTTGAGTGTTCAGTTCAGTTCAGTTGCTCAGTCTTGTCCGACTCTTTGTGACCCCATGGACTGCAGCACGCCAGGTCTCCCTGTCCATCTCCAACTCCCAGACTTTACTCAAACTCGTCCATTGAGTCGGTGATGCCATCCAACCATCTCATCCTCTCTCATTCCCTTCTCCTCCCACCTTCAATCTTTCCCAGCATCAGGGACTTTTCAAATGAGTTAGTTCTTCACATCAGGTGGCCAAAGGATTGGAGTTTCAGCTTCAGCATCAATCCTTCTGGTGAATATTCAGGACTGATTTCCTTTAGGATGGACTTTTTTTTTTTGAATCTCCTTGCAGTCCAAGGGACTCTCAAGAATCTTCTCCAACACCGCAGTTCAAAAGCATCAATTCTTCGGTGCTCTGCTTTCTTTATAGTTCAACTCTCACATCCATACATGACTACTGGTAAAACCATAGCTTTGACTAGATGGACCTTTGTCAGCAAAGTAATGTCTCTGCTTTTTAATATGCTATCTAGGTTGGTCATAACTTTTCTTCTAAGAAGCAAGCATCTTTTAATTTCATGGCTGCAGTCACCATCTGCAGTGATTTTGGAGCTCCCCAAAATAGAGTCTGTCACTGTTTCCCTGATGATTTGCCATGAAATGATGGGACTAGTTGCCATGATCTTAGTTTTCTGAATGTTGAGTGTATTTGCCTCTGTCTTCTCTTAGTAGGATTGACTGAACACTGTTGGAAGTTCCAGGGTTTGAAGGTCCTGGGTCTGTTGTGTATGTTATTTACTTGTACTATATTCTCCAAAAAAAAAAAATTCCCTTTCATAATTGTAGTAATAACAAAAGTAAGGGTGTATTTATTATTTATGTTATCTCTAACAGATGGCTAGAAATATTATAAAACATATTTTATCTATGACATAGGTAGTTTTAGTACCAACAGATGAAGAAAGTAAGGGAATATGTGGATAAGTTGTCAAAGGTTATCCAGCTAAAGGAAGAAGGAGTTGAACATAAAGTGTTCATATATGAAAGGAATGATTTCAATGAGCCCAGACTTCCTATACATAGAAAAGCACTAAATTCTTTAACTTGGGATATCAGATTTCCTTTAATTAACAATAATCTCTTGATGGTCAGGCTTCCTGCCCTTTGTTGTAAAACTTCTATATACCCTGGCTTCTTCCCTCTCCTCCTCAGAGTAGTTTACTCAGGATCACTTGAGATGCTGTCTCCTGGGCTTAAAGTCCTAAAAATTCCTACTGGAAAAAACATAACTCTCAACTTTTGGACTGTGAATATTTTTTCAAGTTGACACCATGATATCCTAAGCCATCTTCCCTTCTCTGAAAACAATCAATTCCTAAGCTTCCATGCCATGTAGGCAAAAATATTCTCTGACTTTTGGGATATACAGATAGTTTCTGACTACTATGCTTCGTCTAGGTGTTTCTCTTTCATGCAGAATGTCTACCTATATTCCTGAGCTTGCAAACAACATTGATGGAACCTTCTGAAGCTCAAATGAGAGCTGAAGTGTCTGCATTGATTAGCATGCCTTTTAGAGAGTGCATTTCCTGTGTTCTGATGACCTTGTTGGCAAAGTACCTCTGCCTTTGAATTATGAATAGTACTTATATGCGAAGCTGCTTCTTTCATTTTTGAGCTGCATTTCGGTAGGGCTGGTATAAATGCAGGCTTGGGCTTGGTCACATGTCATGTTTCATTGAGAAGGATATAGAGTGACATGTGCCCCAGAATTTGCAGTGCCTATGGTCCAGTGTGGTGCCTATGTTCCTCTGCCAAAGGATTCTCATAATCTTTTACAGACTGTTGATACCAATTAGTGCTGGCGAGAAGTATGCTTTCAATACTTTCTGTATTTATTAAAGTTTCAGTTCTAGATGAGGAGAAGGCAATGGCAACCCACTCCAGTGTTCTTGCCTGGAAAATCCCAGGGACGGGGGAACCTGGTGGACTGCCATCTGTGGGGTCACACAGAGTCGGACACGACTGAAGCGACTTAGCAGCAGAAGCAGAAGTTCTAAATGAAGCAGATATGGTAGTGAAGCCTAATCTCAGCATATATTTGGACCTTATACCCACAAACATTAGAGCAGTTTGTTTCTTTTCAGTGCTTAAGACAGTATTCTTTCTGTGCTAAGATGGACTGTCAGACTTGGTATACAAATTTTAGGAAATAGATCAATTGATATTAAATTTGTCAACATGCTTTCAAAATATTATTTTAAACACAGATTCTGCTGAAATCCCAGAGTGGAGAGAATTATTTGGTCTGATGTTGTTCTAGTTTTATTTTTATGAAATTTTATTCTCTTTGCTATAAGGTTGTTAATAGTGGAACTGAGCAAATCATGTTCATTTTCAGAAAAAGATAATCTGGATCAATCTTACCTTATAAATCGCATCAGTAAATCTCAGCAACCAAGTTATTTTAATGCAGCTAAAACTACACTAAACATTTAATTTAGAATACTTGGGAAAAATATTTTATACACTTCCTTAAAAAGGAAGGAGCATTCATTAGGCAGTAGATGCTGATCTACTTTTGTGTGGAGAGAGGGTCCCAGCTTCTGTATAGTTAAGTTTCAGCTTCATTTTTGTCAGATGAACACATCCTTCAAACAAACACTTTCAAGGGCCTTCTAATTTAACTCATGGTATTAATTCAATTGCCTAGGACACCAGCTAAAAAAGTCTGTGAATGTATTTATCATCTATCTATTTATCAATCTATCTATCTATCTATCATTTATCTATTAATATCTGCCATCTTGGTCTACTATGTTTCACATTTTTACCAGGTGATATGCTGAAGAATTGACTGAAGTCACTTTAAGGATTATAAAGCATCATGATGTGAAAGCTAAACAATGTGATATGAAAGACCAATGGTTATCTGTACATATAAAATATAAATGTATATTAAATATATGTATATATATGTTAAACTTATTTAAGAATATTTGTGTACCCTGGACATTTTTTGGAACATTATTTATCAGGTAGCATGCCACTGATGTAATAGATAGAACCAAGTTGCTTTTAACTATGCTTCCCAGGTGGCTCTGCGGTAAAGAATCCGCCTGCTAATGCAGGAGATGCAAGTTCAATCCCTTGGTCAGGAAGATTCCCTGGAGAAGGAAATGGCAACCCACTCCAGTATTCTTGCCTGGAAAATGCCATGGACAGTGGAGCCTGGTGGGCTAGAGTCCATAGGGTTGCAAAGAGTCAGATACTACTAAAGCGGCTGAGCATGCACTTTTAATTATGTCATTAAAAACACGTTTTTAAAATGAGAGTATTGATTTGAAATAATGGTAGTTTTATTTAAGAGAAAAGGTCGTTATAAAAATCTCATATCTCAATTTTAGAATTTGTGTGTTTCTAACTCTGTTGAAGACAGGACCAGAGAAAATATGGAGAGATCACAATAAATTCAGGCACACAGCCTGTCAACTATACAGTACTATGTATGTGGCTTCCCTGGTGAAGAGTCTGCCTGCAGTGCAGGAGTCCCAGGTTTGATCCCTGGGTAGGGAAGATTCCCTGGAGAAGGAAATGGCAATCCAAACCAGTATTCTTGCCTGGAAAATCCCATGGATGTAGGAGCCTGGCAGGCTACATACAGTACAAGGGTCACAAAGAGTCAGACACAACTGAGCAACTTCAGCGACTATGTATGTACTGGGGGCTTAAAAGTAAAAAGACATAGCTCCTCCTCATAAAAGGCTTGCAATCTATGTAATGGATTCTTGCTATAAATATAAAATGTATTTAGCTGGTTGTATATCATGACCTTGCCGCTGCCTATTACTAGGGGAAAAATGAGGGACACTCCTCTGACTTCGAGAACAAATGTATATTATTCATTGCGATTGATTCATTTGATAGAATTCTTATGATCTTTCAGTTAAAGGAAACAGAGACTCACTCAAATTGACTTAATAATGAGGGATTTATGATAAGGAAACATTTAGGGCAATTAGAGAGACAGAGATGGACTAGGGTTCCAAGAATGGAAAGCATAGCACAGCTGATCATTGTACAAATGGAACTTGATCCAAGGAAGCGCTAATCATTTCAGCAGCAGAAGTTCATGAAGTGTCAGTAGCTTGACATCAGTGCTGTGTTCTTTGTATTGACTTGTGTAGTCTTTCTGATACTCCACCTTCTAACTAGGCTTCCTCAAAACTTCAGCTTGCTTCATGATCCTTAATGCTCCCAAACCTAAATACTGTTTGGCCTTATCTAATCCTCCTGGCTTCTTCCTATTCATCTTAACATGCTTATTGTTTTACTTGATTTTTGAATATTTTAATGTATCAGAGTTAACTGTGACTTTTATTTTAAAATAGTTTTAACAATTTATTATTTTTTAAATTTTGATAGTGTTTCTTACATATTTTAACTTTAAATTTTTATTTGAAGATCTATCTATCTTCTCTCCCTAGATTTCACTTTTGCTAACAGATCACTTCAAGAAAACTAGAGATATCAAGGGATGCAAACATGGGCACAATAAAGGACAGAAATGGCATAGACCTAACAGAAGCAGAAAGTATTAACAAGAGGTGGCAAGAATACACAGAAGAACTATATGAAAAAGATTTTCATGACCCAGATAACCATGATGGTGTGATCACTCACTAGAGACAGACATCCTGGAATGCAAACTCAAATGGGCCTTAGGGAGGATCACTATGAACAAAGCTAGTGGAGGTGATGGAATTCCAGTTAAGCTATTTCAAATCCTGAAAGATGATGCTGGGAAAATGCTGCACTCAGTATGACAGCAAATCTGGAAAACTCAGCTGTAGCCACAGGACTGGAAAAGGTCAGTTTTCATTCCAATCCCAAAGAAAGGCAATGCAAAGAATGTTCAAACTACCACACAATTGCACTCATCTCACACGCTAACAAAATAATACTCAAAATTCTCCAAGCCAGGCTTCAACAGTATGTGAACCATGAACTTACAGATGTTCAATCTGGATTTAGAAAAGGTAGAGGAACCAGAGATCAAATTGCCAACATCTGTTGGACCATCGAAAAAGGGCAAGAGTTCCAGAAAAACATCTACTTCAGCTTTATTGACTATGTCAAAGCCTTTGACTGTGTGGATCACAGCAAACTCTGGAAAATTTTGAAAGAGATAGGAATGCCAGACCACCTGACCTGCCTCCTGAGAAATGTGTGTAGGTAAAGAAGCAACAGTTAGAACTGGGCATGGAACAACATACTGGTTTCAAATCGGAAAAGGAGTATGTCAAAGCTGTATATTTTACCCTACTTGTTTAATTCATATGCAGATTGCATCATGAGAAATGCTGGAATTAAGACTGCCAGGAGAAATATCAATAACCTCAGATATGCAGATGACCCCATGCTTAGGGCAGAAAGTGAAGAGGAACTAAAGAGTCTCTTGATGAAAGTGAAAGGGGAGAACTAAAATTCTGACTTAACACTCAACACTCAGAAAACTAAGATCATGGCATCTGGTCCCATCACTTCATGCCAAATCGATGGGGAAACAGTGTAAACAGTGGCAGACTTTATTTTGGGGGGCTCCAAAATCACTGCAGATGGTGACTGCAGCCATGAAATTAAGACACTTGCTCCTTGGAAGAAAAGTTAGACAGCATATTAAAAAGCAGAAATATTATTTTGCCAACAAAGGTCCACCTAGTCAAAGCTATGGTTTTTCCAGTAGTCATGAATGGATGTGAGAGTTGGACTATAAAGAAAGCTGAGCGCCAAAGAATTGATGTTGGAGAAGACCCTTTAGAGTCTCTTGGACTGCAAGGAGATCCAACCAGTCCATTCTAAAGGAAATCAGTCCTGAATATTGATTGGAAGGACTGGATGTTGAAGCTGAAACTCCAATCCTTTGGCCAGCTGATACAAAGAACAAACTCATTTGTAAAGATCCTGATGCTGGGAAAGATTGAAGGTGGGAGGAGAAGGGGAAAACAGAGGATTAGATGGTTGGATGGTGTCACCAACTCAAGGGACATGAGTTTGAGTAGGCTCCAGGAGTTGGTGATGAACAGGAAAGCCTGGCATACTGCTATCCGTGGGGTCACAAAGAGTCAGACATGACTGAACGATAGAACAGAACCGAACAGCCCCTGCAAGTTCTCCTTCTCTCTAGCATTGTGAAATAGTTTCTCATCATCACTGTTTTTTTTTTTTAAATTTTAGTCTAAAGACTGCAGAAACACCTGGGTTTCCTTACTTAGAATCTTGATTCCCTACCTTAGACTTATTTTACTAATTTTTTTTTCAGATTGAGGCCAAAATAATCTACATTTTTTTAAAATAAATGTTAACATTGTCTTCTATTCATGATTAGTTCTTTGCAGATAAAGAATATTATTAATGTTTGTTTGTTTTTCCTGATGGCTCAGCAGTAAACAATTCGCCTGCAATGCAGGAGACTCAGGAGATGCAGATTCAGTCCCTGATTCGAGAAGATCCCTTGGAGAAGGAAATGGCAACCCACTCCAGTATACTTGCCTGGAGAATTCTGTGGACAGAGGAGTCTGGCGGGCTACAGTCCAAGGGGTCGCAAGAATCCGACCCGACTGAACGACTGAACACATTTGCTTTGAGTTATTCAGAACATGTTTTCTACCACTGTGAAATTTTGATTGTTTTCCAAATTGGGACTGCATGACTTTTAGACCAAGAATTAATTTGCAAAGTTATGTAATAATTTCTTATCTTAATAGAGAAATCTAACAAAGCATTGAAATATGAGTTCTTCTGTACAATTCAGAATTCCCCCAGCAATAATATAGATAATGCATCATACTACGTTCAAAATTTAGCAAGGATATTTACATACACTTATATAAATATTCTCCCCCCAACTTATATAAACTTTTTAATGCTGGTTACTTTATACTATTTACAAATTCCAGAGGAAATATTATACATTATTCATTATAACATGAGCTTAACATAGTAGTAAAGCTATTCATATTTTATTTTGTGTCATGCCAAGAAAGAGTATAAACTGTTATAGAGTATAAATTACTTTTAAAAATTCTGGTCTCGTGCAGTTTGATCTTGCTGATAAAATTTTCAAAAGACATTGAATGTTCTCAGAAGTGGCAGTTTTACATCAAGTGCAAAAATACATGTTAATCTTGGATGATAGTTTGTCTTTTATCATGTCTTCCCATGTATCATTAAACTTGATTTTGAGGATGAGCAGGATGTCTTACTGAACTGTTTGACCATGCAAGGATTTACAGTTGTTAGATACTGAGCCATGAATTTTTTCTTTAAAGCTGAATGTAGGCTTTTGTAGAACCCATTTAGTGAATATTAATTTTATTATTTTAATTGGATTTTGTAATATTGATTTTCTGATCATGTCCGTTGAAATACTTTCTTCTGAACACTGATCACCTTGAGCCTAAGCTTGGTATGTTAGACTACATGGGTTTTTTAGTCCATGGATTTTCTGACTATTCACTGAGACTATGGAATTTATGCAAATGAGAATCCACGACTAATTGTTCTACACCAAATGTTTATCTACTTACAAGTCTAGTTGTGTGAGCTAGATTTTATTTTTCTGACTCTTCTGTACCTGTACTTGTTCCCTAGGCAGTCATCCAATCCAGCATCAAAACTTTATTCAGCTTCATGTCAATGACTCCCAAATTTTCCAGGCAATTAAGGACTATATCCCCCTAGGTAGAGTGAAGGATGCCACTGAGAATCCTCTCTGGGAGTACTGCTGAAGAGGCAGAACCTTTCCATGGGACTTTCTAAATGAAAAGTAAATGTAAAGCTTCTAGGGTTCTTTTGCCATCTTGTAGGAAGAAGTGACTGAGAATGAAATCAACACAGGAAAAATCATTGCAAAGAGATAGATAAAGATGAATTTTTGATTAATTCCTCTGAGCACAAATGCCCAAGCAGCTTACTCCTGGCCTATTCAGCAACCTTTTTATTTGTACAAGCTAAAATTTACCTTTATTTGCTTAAGCCATTTTTAATTGGATCTCAATTCTCTGCAAATAAATCAATGACACAGAAAATACTTAAACTTCAATATCAAATGGTAAAACCCACATTCATTTTAATTCCAAATATTATTTCAGGTAGTAAAAGAAGAAAATGGCAACCCACTCCAGTATTCTTGCCTGGGAAATCCCATGAACAGAGGAGCCTGGTGAGCTACGGTCCATGGAGTCACAAGAGTTGGACAGGACTTAGTGACTGAACCAACAACCAACCAAAGCAAATGTGAAGAAAAAACAAGAAGGTATCATTCTGTATTATACCTGTATAGAGATAGAATTATGCATGTTTTTATTCAGTGACTTCATTCACACAACTTACCTCATGTCCTAGTCCCGGAGCCTTTTCTACAATAAGCGTCTATTATTTTATAGTTGGAAAGGTTTGAAATCAAATTTTATAAAATCCAGCTTTTCCATGATTACCATTCTTTCCTCAATATTATTTCTGAAAAATGTTCTCTGGATAGAATAGAGTTTCACTTGCAAATTCAATCTAGCAGATTTAGTTTTATGGATGCAGACTTTTGAAGTCATCTTAAAAGAAGAACAAATACCTGGCTAAGAACTTTGTAAAGATTTTTATTTCCTATTTTAATAATTTTTTTTAAAACATGTAATTCTCACCTCTAAAATTCAAAATTTTTTCTTTCTTGGGTTGCCTATAGGTTATTTTTCTACTGTTTGTTTTGAGATATTTTAGTGCACATACTTTTCTATTTCTCTTGGTCTTTTAGGATGTGACATGAATGTACTTTTTTTAAACCGTTGCTTAAAGTGCATAGAGAGCAGGATCTTGTGAATACCCACGTGAATAGTTGTGATGGAAGTTGACAGTAATTGCTGCTTTAAGTGCTGCTATTACTACTGTCTCAAGATTTTTAAGGCTTTTTGTTTTCAAAAAGTTTGCAGAAGACCCAAGCATGATGTGAGCTGGCTTTTGTTTTAGCTAATTTCTGCAATTTCCAACTTATATTAAAATATAATCCAATATTGAATACATTTTGTATCTAAATAGAGACTTATGATTCATTGTAAATAGTTTTGTATACCATAGAAGTACTGGAAATAGCAGTATGTAAGTAGCAATACACAAATGTACTTGGAAAAATGCCATGTAACAATAGAATTTTTCTTCTTTCGAATTCTGGGAGAAGAGTTTTATTTAGCTTAGAAGTTATTTTTTTCTCCCAGATATCAAAGTGGCCTTCATGAGTACAAAGAGAAACTACCTCTGGGAATTCTTAGGCAGCTGCTTAAAAATATTTGGCAGAAGTGGAATTAGAAAAGAATCACATGTATGGAAAATTTACCAACATACAAATGTATTAGGATCATAGGAGCATAGTTGAGAAAGTTTCTATATAAAGTCAGCTTGGATCAGTTGGAGAAGAGACAGAATTATCTGAGATGTGTATAGAAGTTCTTATTTAAAAAGGAAATAATTAGCCTGACATGAACCAATTTGGGAACAGAACAAGGTTAGTGGGTGGTTTAAAAAAAAAGGGTAAAAATAGCAGAAGCAGATCTGGGTCAGATCTGGGACAGAGAGATTTCCTTGAGGACACCTAACTGAGAGTTTTAGTGTCTTAGAGTGGAAGGACTGATCATGCGTATAACAATTGGACACTAGTCTTTTACTGCTTTTAAATTATTTGCTGTTATTGTTTAGTCTTCCCTGGTGACTCAGACAGTAAAAAATCTGCCTGTAGTACAGGAGACCCAGGTTTGATCCCTGGGTCAGGGAAGATCCCCTGGAGAAGGGAATGGCAACCCACTCCAGTATTCTTGCCTGGAGAATTCCATGGACAGAGGAGCATGTTTAAGACTACAGAGTTCATTTCATGACATTTATTCAGTTTTTTCCAACTTTTTCTTTTTGGCCAAATTAAGAGGGCTTCAGAGATTCTTAAGCTGAATAGGAAGAAATTAAATTCCATTTAGTTTAGTAGAACAAATATTTCTTGAGGGTTTAGTAAAGGTCAGGTATACGACTCCATGAGAAAGATGAATAAGACACTGCTTCACACCTGGAGGCACCCAGGCAGCCTAATGCAGTTAACTAAGTAGCATAAAAATGTCAATAATATAATGTTACTTTATCTACTTTATTCAGCTCAGTACTGAAGGGATCAAGGGCTGGGGTACAGGTGAGATTTGCTCAGGGGAATGAGTGTATTCTGCAAATGAGAGAAATAGACATGATTGAGACTGGAGCAGGGTGAAGGGTGGAGGAATATTCTGGAAACAGAGAATGGGATTAATGAAGACATGGCAAGATCCTGTGGCTGTCAATGAATGGGCCAGATAAACAGCATGGTTTCTATGACTGTTTCTTAACTTTTAAAGATGAGCCATAGTTATTTATCTTCATTCAAGTGCCTATTGATTGAATAATATGAGATGATATTTCTTATCCATTAGCAGCATGGATTCAGTGCAATACTAATGGTTTGTGAGTTTTTCTTATTTTCATAAAGCATGTGACATTGTTATTTTGTAGTTTTCTTGTACTTCTTTTCAGAAGGATTGCTTTCTCTAGCCTAGTCCACTTTAATGTCTAGAGATCTTTATCAAAGTATATATGTTATGTATTACTGCTTCTTTCCTTTTTTAAAAATAAAACTGTTGGTTTAGACTTTTGAAATAGACACATTTACAAAATAAATATACTATAAACTTAAAAAAGAAACCAACTGCTTAATAATTATAAGTGTTTGTTTATCTTCTCTTAATATAATTATGTGCCTTCAAAACTGCAGAAATATCATATAATGGTATCACATAATATATTTGCAACAGCGAGCTGAACTCATTCTTTCCAACAGACAGAGAGAAAAAGTAGAAATCTGAATCAAGTTCTATAACTGGGGTATTTTTGTAATGCTAGTGAGCCACAAATAATATTGCATACTTCTGAGTTTGCCCAGAGCAATAAATCTCTCGGTCCCAGTTTTTTTGCTAGACTATTTTTTTTCTCCTTTCCTTTGCTCTCTTTTTGTATCCCAAACATGGAGGATAGAATCCTAGCTGTTTTAGAATTTCACAGCTTTCTGTGGGCCTCTGTACAGATAAAATAATTTTCCCTGAGTATCAGTGTGAAAGAAGTAATCCTCTAGCATACTTGAAAATTAAAATCTAACAGAATTTTGCCTACTGCTCTTATTTCCAATCGTTTTTAAGGCCCCAAGTTCTATTTCTTGAAGTACTGTAATTTAATTATTTTATCTTTATTATAAAGATCTCCTTTGATTAGCACTGGCCCATGATTCTTGCAATTCTTTGGAAGGACATTAAGCTTAAATACAAATACATAAATAAAAACTTTGGTAGTATATCATCATTGGGGTTTTCTTCACTGATGATTTATGTAAATAATATTTCCATATAAAAGTGCCTGAATCTATCTCTTCTCTTTGTTCTTCTTATCTGCAAATATGCAGACAAAAATTAGTTCATATATTTTTATAGTTTCCCATCTATGGTTAGATTTGCTCTCTTCATAAGCCACTTAATGTAACTCCATTACTTCATTTATCTTTGCAGCTATAGCCAAAAGCTCTGAGTGTTTATTTCCTTACTTGAAATGGATTGGGAGGTTTTCAGTGAAGTAAGGTTAGCTTTATTGACTATATTGTCTAAATTATGATAATTCTCTCATTGCCTCTTCTGTGGACTCATCATGGTTGTGCACAAAGGGAGAAAGTAATTGTATTTAGTTCAGAAAGAATGACTGTTTTGAATATTTTAGTATAATTGTTCCTTCCAAGTTTTACATAGTTACTTTCCTCTTCCAGAATTATTTAACTTTGTGTTTTGCAAAAAACTAAAGACCCTGACACATAACTTTTTAACCTGAATATTACAACTAAGTTACTCAACTTGTACTACACATTTTTTCCCTATTCTTTGAGATAAAATTCAAACTAGAACTCGAGGAAAAGGACAATTTTATGCTGCTAGAGTCTGGAGATTATTTCTGATAGCAACATTTTAATGGTCTTTATTTTAAAATAAAAGGAGCTGAATGAAGTTTTGATCTATGAGTTAAGGAAGAAGAGATCAGAGGCAAAGGATGAGGGAGGAAAAATGAGGAACGGGAACCGTGCCAGAGGACGCCAGACTGGGAGACTGACGTAGTTCCTGAGTCAGAACAAGGACCATGGTCCTGGAGTCATGCATGAGTCATGGTCATAAAAATGCTGGAGCCTGTAATGTCAGGAAGAACTGATGAGGACAGTGTTCTTCTGCTTACAAGAAAACTTCAGTCAAATACCCAGAAACGATATTGCCCAGAGAGTCACTTTTAGCACCAAGGTTTGGAGCAAACTGCCTGGACAGACTGTTCATCATATTTTTTTTTTCTGGTTTTCTTGCAATATTATTGACATAGAGTACTATTATAAGTTTGAGGCTTCCTAGGTGGTGCTAGTGGTAAAGAACTTGCCTGCCAATGCAGGAGACAGAAGAGACTGGGTTTGATCCCTGGGACAGGAAGATTCCCTGGGAGAAGGCATGGCAACCCACTCCAGTATCTTGCCTGGGGAATTCCACGGACAGAGGAGCCTGGTGGGTTACAAAGAGACAGACACGAGTGATGCAATTTAGCACAGATGCATGCACTGTATGAGTTTAAATTAAGCACTGTATTGACATAGGGCACTGTATTATGTACAGTGTAATGATCTTACTTATGTATATCATGAACCGATTACCACAGTAAGTTAGTTAGCATCCATCATCTCAGGTACAAAAGGGAAAAGAAAGAAAAAAATGTTTTCCCTCATGATAAAAACTGTTCTGATTTACTATCAATAACTGTCATATATATTTTACAGAAGTGTTCATTATAGTTATCATGTTGTACATTTCATCCCCACTACTTATTTTTCTTATAATTGGTGACCACAAATACCTCTTTTTCTATAAGTTTCTCTTTTTTTAATTTTTAGGTTCCATGATTCCACATATAAGTGAGATCATACAGTATTTGTCTTTCTCTCTGAGTTATTTCGCTTAGCATAATGCCCTGAAGGTTTATCCATGATTGCCACTAATGGCAAGATTTCCTTGTTCTTATGGCTTTGTAATATTCATGAAAGTGAAATTCCCCCAGTTGTGTCCGACTCTTTGCGATCCCATGGACTTACAGTTCGTGGACTTCTCTGGGCCAGAATACTGAAGTGGGTAGCCTTTCCCTTCTCCAGCGGATCTTCCCAACCCAGGGATCGAATCCAGGTCTCCCACATTTCAGGCAGATAATATTCATATGTATTTCTATTTTTAGAGGAATATTGATCATATTATTGAAGAAGCTTGTCCTGGCTAGGCCTTAGTACCTCATCCAGTTTTCTTCAGTCATTGCATAAATAACATTAGTATCCTATTCTTGGGCTTCCTGGTGGCTCAGACGGTAAAGAATCAGCCTGCAATGCAGGAGACCTGGGTCAATCTCTAGGTTGGGAAGATCCCCTAGAGAAGGGAATGGTAACCCACTCCAATATTCTTGCCTGGAAAATTCCATGGACTGAGAAGCCTGGCAAGCTACAGTCCAGGGGGTGGCAGAGAGTTGTACACGACTGAGCAACTTTCACTTCACTTCATCCCATTCTTAACTTCTCTAAAACTGAACTTCTGGATCCCTCCTCTGACAGGAATTTTAAATGTCTGTCTTATTCATCACTGTATCATCACTGTCAGGCTTAAGACACTGATCAGAGCATATGTTTAATAAATATTTATTGAATGAATGAATGAATGAGGGCCCCTTTGGCTGGTAGGAGAAGGCAGAAAAATCTTATGTGTAAGCTGAGACATAACAGAAAACATTAGAAATTTCCAAATTGTCTGTAGAGGTGAAGAGTCATCCCATTTATAATGTGGGCACTTCCTTTTCCCAACACACATACAGTTCACATCCTATCACATCCCTTTCTTCTCAGTACAGGTTAGCACAGTGTCCTGCATCTTCATGTCTGAACCTTTCTAGAATTACCTTAGAACCTGTATTCCTCTTTCCTACTGTCTCTTTAATTAAACCTTGTAAAGTATTATTACAGAAAATCCTATAAACTAACTTATAATAATGTAAAATAAGTTTACTATGCTGTTTTGTCCAGGTAGTGGAGGAATGAAGTTCTAATCAAAAAGGTGAATTTCATCAGACAAATTTGAGGGCTCCAAAAAAAAAAAAAACACTTGAGCAAAAAGTATACTCCAGAATCCTTAGAAGACACTAATTTTAATTTACAAAAGCATGGAATGTTTTCCGGTTATCTATTGCTGCATAAAAACTCATCCTAAAACATAGTGCCTTAAAATAAAATGTTATCTGTCACTGTTCTGTTGTTCCGCCTTGTAGCGTAGTTCTAACTTAGGATCTCTGACAGCTAAGACTGGAATCATTAAAGGCTTGAGTAAGCTAGAGATATTCCAGATGGCTCATTCAAAGTTGGCAGGTGATGCTGTCTGTCAACTGGAAGCTCAAAACCTGAACTCCTACACTTAGACTCCTCTGGTACTTTGGCCTTCTCACAGTATGAGAGCTAAGTCCCAAGAAGGAAAGCACCAAGAATGAGCGTTCCAAGGTTCAGGAAGAAACTTAACCTGACTATCACTCCCACAGAATGTTATTAGTCAGACAACAGGATCTGGCCTGATTCAAGAAGGGAATTAGATTCAACTATTTGATGGTGTAACATGCAAATATGAGGAGGAACAGAATTGATATCGGCTGTATTCAGAGACAGCCTACCACAGGGGCCACCAGGTATGAATAATAACTGAATTTCCTACCAATTCATCGTTGGCAGTTAATATCACTGAAGTTTGGCAGTGGTTAGAATTACTACCCTTTTGTTGATAAATAGCATTTTAATTTTTTTAATTTAATTTTTTTTTCTTTACATATCGTGTTGGTTTTGCCATACATTGACATAAATCCGCCATGGGTATATAATATTTTTAAAGATTCAAAGGTGCCATTTATTTATTAATTTATCATGGCTCAAGCAGTAAAGCATTCACCTGCAATGCAGGAGACATGGGTTTAATCCCTGGGTCAGGAAGATACCTTGGAGAAGGAAATGGCAATCCTCTCTGGTATTCTTGCCTGGAGAACCCCATGGAGAGAGGAGTCTGGTGGGCCACAGTCCATGGGGACATGACTGGACACTCATTCACATATATCCTTTCAACAAATATTTATTAAGGACATAAAATGATAGAATACAGCCTCTAGAAGTTTATAATGCAGGGAAAACAAGAATAAAAAGCCAAATCCCATCACTCAGAAATATTCTCTTGTATCATTTGGTGAACATTTTTCTAGAACTCTCTCTTTTTCTTATTGTATGTGTATATATGTTAACCTTATTTATCTATACATTTATATAATTTCACATCAGTATGCTTAAATAAGGGCTTCCCAGATGGTGCTAGTGGTAAAGAACACACCTCCTAATGAAGGAGACATAAGAGACAGATAGGTTTGATCCCTGGTTTGGGAAGATTCCCTGGAAGAGGGCATGGCAACCCACTCCAGTATGCTTGCCTGGAGAATCCCACAGACAGAGGAGCCTGCTGGGCTACAGTCCATAGAGTCACAAAGGGTAGGACACACTGAAGCGATTTAGCATGCATGCCTGCATACTTAAATAAACATCCTATTTTATAACTTTTTTTAAAAGGAAATAATATATTATGAAGCATATTTCCATGACGATGGACCTATAGAAATGTTAAACAATGACTTTTCTTTGAGCCTCTGGGGGTTCTATGGTCAGGTTGCATTTGCAGAAGAAAAATAAATGCAATTAATTTGTTTTTGTACATCTTATAAATTTGAACTCTAAGATTGATAATAATTTTCATAGTAATCTTATTATGTTCTTAATAAAAGTTAATGTTCTCAAGCTTTGTGCATAGCCCTGAGGACCACGTTGGCCGTTGTTTCAGCTTACATTAAATTAAGAGAGTGTAATTCCTAGAGAAATTATTTTCATCATGCTGCTGCTGCTATGTCACTTCAGTCGTGTCCAACTCTGTGCGACCCCGTGAGACCCCATAGATGGCAGCCCACCAGGATCCTCTGTCCACAGGACTCTCTAGGCAAGAGTAGTGGAGTGGGTTGCCATTTCCTTCTCCTATTTTCATCATATTTACACATTAGTGTTTACACTTATTAAGTTTGCAGGCTTCATTGGTTTCTGTTGTATTATAGCAGATCAATAGGTCAAAAGCAGGTCTTTTATGGTTAAACAAGTGTTGAAAATAACTACAAAGCTACAAGTGAAAGTAATGAAATAATTTTAAGTCCAGTAACCAAAAATATTATTGTTTTAAAATTTGTTCAATCTCTTTTTAGTCATAGAATATACTTAAGCAAGAGAGTGCGAAACTCAAAGGAATTGTTCAAGGGGAACAGTGTAAAAAATTGAGATTTTGAAGGTGTTTGGTTTCTGTTGATGCAAAGGTCTCCTAAAGTAAAGAGAAAGGTCACTGTATCTGAGCAGAATCATTGAAAATGGTGCCAGAAATTTGGAGTGAAGGGGAATATTCTCAGTCAGGAGTTAAAATTTAATTTTTGAGTAATTCCTTCAGAACAATGTTAAATAATACTGATGATATAAGAAAGGACTATTTTAATCTTAAAATATTACCTTAAACAGACCATATATCACCCTTAAACACAGTGCTGTTTTTTTTAAATGTACTGTTTTATAATATTTTAAAGACATATATTATTTCTAATTAAAAAACATTTTTTTGGTCTTTAGTTAAAAGTTCACCTTTTTTCTTCTCTTGATCTTTTCATATTCATTAATATTTGAAGTATATTTTCCCAGCATCACTTTCTATCTTTCTAACTTGCTTTAACTAGTTGTTTGACTCTTAACAGTCTTTTGATCCCCCCAGGACCTACAAATCACTGATGACATCATCTTTTCTGGGGCTTCGCTGGTGGTCCAGTGGCTAAGACTCCACGCTCTGAATACAGGCGGCCTGGGTTCGATCTCTGGTTGGGGAATTATATCCCACATTCCTCATCTAAGTGTTCACATGCCACAACTAAAGATCCCACATGCTGCAAAAGGCCTAATGTAGCCAAATAAATAAATATTTTAAAACTCATCTTTTCCATGCTCCTCATCCATCTTGTGCCATTAGTATCTTCTTTCAATTCCATGGGCAGTCATAATCACACCCTTGCTTACATGCTCAGCTTCGTTGGTCTCTCTCCATCTAGTATACCAGTCTGGCAAAACTTCAGCCCAGCTTCAAACAGATCTCCACATATACATGAAATGATAATAATAATATAATAAGGTCCAGATAAAATGCTAGTCTTGAAAAACTATGCAGTAAGACGCCAATTTAGTGAATCTCAATAAGAAGCAAAACTAATTACTTTATTACTTAAGGATTCATTCCTTAAAAAAAGAATTATACTCACAAAATTCAGGATTGTGGTTACTTGGGGGTGAGTATGTAGAAGGATGTGCTGAGGAAAGAGCAAATTATTGCTGATGTTCTAATTCTTGATTTAAATAATGGGTTATTAAGTTTTCATTGTTATGCATTATAACTTACAAATATCATATATTTGCATATATAAGGAAAAATAATAATATATGCAGAGGTAGATTTGAAATAACCTTTTTTTTAAGTGCCTATTAAGAGTTTGGGGATTTATTTCATTGACAATATAGTGAGTGAATGTGAAAATGATAATATACGTGTTCTCAAATTACAGTATTACTCTATCAGCATTGTGGAAAATGAATTTGAAAGGGTAAGAACAAATGCATAAAAACTGAAATTTGTTGGAATATTGAAAGGGAAAACTAGAGGGTGACAATAAGAATAGACAGAAGTGGTTATTATAATTGCATCTTTTCCCATTTGAACTATGTTTCTGTTACTGGAATGAAAGACAGTTCAAGGTGTTTCATTCCTTTAATACACAGCTGTAATTTATTTTGCATTTTTTATTTACAGAATTAAATGGTTTATAGATAGTTTTGTTTGTATTATCTTTGTAAGATTTTAATGTCTGTGATTGTTGTTCAGTCTCTAAGTTGCATCCCCATAGACTTTACAACCCCATGCACTGCAGTATGCCAGATTCCTGGAGTTTGCCCAGATTCATGTCCATTGATTCAGTGATCCTATCTAACCATCTCATTCTCTGCCACCCTCTTCTTTTGCATTCAATCTTTCCCAGCATCAGGGTCTTTTCCAATAAGTCGGCTCTTTACATCAGGTGGCCAAAATATTGGAGCTTCAGTAACAGTCCTTCCAATGAATATTCAGGGTTGATTTACTCTATGATTGACTGGTTTGATCTCTTTGCAGTCCAACAGAAATTTATTGATTTTTTAAAAAAGGGAACCATATGTATGATTAGGAACCGTTTTCATACTAAGTAAACATGCTTTTTGAAAGGTTTGAAAAACTTTCACTATTACTTTCAAAGGTAGCCATTTGTCTTCTTAAGTAGGGTTGTCTGATAAAGCACAAAATACCCAGTTAAATTTTAATTTTGAATAAACAATGAATAATGTTTAGTGTAAGTAGTCCTAAATATTGAATGGGAAATCTTTAATTAAAAATTGCTTTTTCTGAGATTTAAATGAACTCTGTATCCTATATTTTTATTTGAAAATTTTGTCAACTCTATTCTTGGATCACTTTTTTTATGTGCTCAATTGGTTATATACATTTAGGCATTAGTCTGATTTACCATTTGTCATTAACATGAAATTTATCACTGTGCTGTTATTGTACAGAATTCTCATATTAGCTATTAAAATTTCTTTTAATCTGTATTTATTATACATAAATATTTCATATTTTATATAGTTAATCTTCTAATTAAAGTATCTAGTGTTTTATTTCTTTCCCTCCCCCCAAAATCACTATATTATAACAAATATTTTCCCTTACTTTTTGGTTTTCTAATTTATTAGTTCACTTCTATCATTTGAATTCTATCCTTGGTCTTCCTTAGGTTTATTTTCCTTTTTCAAATGAAAAATAAATGAATTTTGCATTACATATATGTTTGTTTCTTTTGTAGCACCAGAGCACTTTTTTCCCTAAAAACTTTTTTGATTCTCTGCCATAAGGAAAATGATGATACATGGTAGCCATCTTTAAAATGTCAAAAGTTCAGTTAGTAACATTTGGAAACACAAGAGTTGTCTCTTTATACTGAGTGGAGGGAAATTACACACATAGAGCTTTTTCTCCTGTTATATCAAGTAAAGATATAGTTAAATTCAATCTTATATATGAATTTATAGTTAAATTCAAAGAAATTTATTTGATTTATTAAGCAATTATTCTAAGCTTTTGTTTTATATGTTTCCTCATCAGCTTAAAAAAAGACCTTTTATGTAAAGTAGTCATAGAAAAAAAATATTAATGGGTCCACGGTATGAATCTTTGCTTTAAATGAGACTAGTAATCAAAACTGGATAAAAATATCTCATAACCTACTAAAGAGAGAATTATTTAATTCAACAATGTTATGTGGACTCATAAATGTTTAAGAAATTTATCTTTACTCTCTAATTATTAATGAAACTTTCTAAAAATATAATTTTTCTGTATGTATGTACCATATTAACTACAATGCATGTGTTTTGATTTTTAACATAAAAACAAGTGTTTTCTAAATAATTTGAAAGTGAGATTTTAAATTCTTCTTGGCTTCAATACTATTTTAATATTTTCTTAATATTTCTATGTGGTTGCATTTTAGTTATTTATATCTCATTTATTTATTTATTTATTATTTTATTTATTTATTTATTTTTGCTTATTTAACTTACATGCAGAGTACATCATGAGAAATGCTGGGCTGGGTGAAGCACAAGCTGGAATCAAGATTGCTGGGAGAAACATCAATAACTTCAGATATGCAGATGACAACACCCTTATGGCAGAAAGCAAAGAAGAACTAAAGAGCCTCTTGGAAGTGAAAGAGGAGAGTGAAAAAGTTGGCTGAAAGCTCAACATTCAGAAAACTAAGATCATAGCATCTGGTCCCATCACTTCATGGCAAATAGATAGGGAAACAGTAGAAGCAGTGGCTGACTTTATTTTTGGTGGCTCCAAAATCACTGCAGATGGTGACTGCAGCCATCAAATTAGAAGATGCTTGCTCCTTGAAAGAAAAGTTATGACCAATCTAGACAGAATATTTAAAACAGAGACATTACTTTGCCAACAAAGGTCCATGTAGTCAAGGCTATGGTTTTTCCAGTACTCATGTATGGATGTGAGAGTTGGACTATAAAGAAAGGTGAGCGCCAAAGAATTGATACTTTTGAACTGTGGTGTTGGAGAAGACTCTTGAGAGTCCCTTGGACTGCAAGGAGATCCAACCAGTCCATCCTAAAGGAAATCAGTTCTGAATATTCATTGGAACGACTGATGCTAAAGCTGAAACTCCAATACTTTGGCCACCTGATGTGAAGAACTGACTCATTTGAGAAGTTCCTTGATGCTGAGAATGATTGAAGGAGGGTAGAGAAGGGGATGACAGGATGAGATGGTTGGATGGCATTACAGATTCAATGGACATGAGTTTGAGCAAGCTCAGGGAGTTGGTGATGGACAGGGAAGCCTGGTGTGCTGCAGTTCATGGAGTTGCAAAGAGTCAGACACGACTGAGTGACCGAACTGAATTGATATCTTTTTTTATTTGTAGGTTAATTGCACTGTCAACACAGAATGCTGTTCACATTCTTTGGGAATTACTTAATTTTCTTTGTGATCCATAGTCAATGCTTGAAATTTTTATAAGCAATTTTAAAAGTATATTCTTCATTTGCATGATCTGTGCTTTTCTCTCTATAGAGCTGTTTGAATAATCTGTTATTCAGATTTCTATTATTTCTTGGATTATTTTTGCTTACTTGTTATAGCAAAGGCTGAAAGACATGGTTCCTGAAAGACAATAGACAGAAGTTTCATTAGTGAGTAAATGATAGTATTCTGAGGTCTAATTTATAGTGGATGAAAAACAGTGCCCTTTAGAATTTATACTTTGAGGAGGACATAGACATAAAGCATGTTTGCTAAGTGATTTTCATCTTACTTGTAGTACCAGCCGTCAGGTCATATACACCACACATTTATACCAACTCTCTGGAACTCTCCTTTTAAAGGATACTCACATAAGTTACTATTACATGAAAATAAGTATGTAGGCTTTCAATAAAGTTTGCTATGAGCACCTCTTTAGTAAAACTTGACAATTCTTAAACAGGAAGAAACTTTCGCCTCTGAGATGGAGGGATGTTCTTTTCAGGAGTTGTAACATCAGGATCTATAAATCAGTCTATTTTTATCTATAGCATAAACTGTTCTTTGAACATTGTTTAAAACAATTGTTGCATATCACCATCATTGTAATCATTATGCAGTATTTACTGAGCATGCCCTAGAATCTGTTAAAATTCTATATCCTGAGCATATTAAAGAGAGAAAACAGCAGAGCTTGACTAAATATTAACTGCTATTCCCCTTCTCTTGGAATCTTACCAATACTTTGGGAAAAGTCTTAATTTGTCTTTAGCAATATACCTGTGCTGTAACTAAAACCTCCTTAAATCACTTGTCTATGAGGTAGAAACAATAAGTTAGATTCTCCTTGGCAATCAACAATGAAACTTTTGAACTGGATGAATATATATTATTGAGTAACTATGCTGGTCATGAAAACTAGTCAAAGCTTTCTCACGTATCTCTTCTGAGGTAGAGGCAAGATTGACATGTCAGTTGAGAATGCTTTCTTCTGCCTGGGCTAGTAATCGGTAGATATAGTGACTAATAAAAAAAGTTATTCTTCGCACACAAAGAGCATCCTGGAGGTGGGAAGTTTGTCTTGGGAAGTGTCTTCATGATCCTGTTACTGTCCTGGATCACTTTATCTTCCTGGTGGTTTGCCCACCTTTGTGGAAGGATAGTTGTCTTCATGCTGTCATCTGATCATAAAATGGCTGATTTCCATTTGCTTTGCAAGCAAAATGAAAAAGGAAGGAAACAAGAAGGGCTGGTACTTATATCAGAAAGAGAGCTCTTACCTAGAAAAACTCAACTTCTATCTTTTGGCCAGAGTATGTAGCTTGAACCCTTCTTAGCTATAAGGAATTCTAAGGATTGAATGCTTTCAACTGGACATATTGGCATTATGACGAAAAAAGCAGGGCTTTTCAGGAAGAAAGAGAAAGGGATGTTTGGTACTCATTAGCAGTTTTCCACTGGAATCTTTCTTCTCATACAGGAGATATCACCGCCTAAACTTAGGTCAATGTTTCTATCCATGCCCCTGGAGTTACAGACTGACAAAGCTGTTGTGAGCTCAAGGAGTGTCTTTGAGAATTTGGAAAAGGTGGATGTGCTAAGGAAATGTAGCCCTAGGTTGCAGCACACACCTTGGTGATTTACATTTCAGCCTCCATTTACCTGTGTTGTCAAGACAGCTGGGCAGTGAACAACCTGCACAGCTGTATAAAGGGACACTAGGGACAAGACAGAGGTAAAGTAGAAGGAGGGGATCAGTGACCCATCTTGGGCCTTTGACAGAGATGTATTTTCAGTTGCACAGACATGTCCAACTCTTTGCAACCCCATGGACTGTAGACCGCCAGGCTCCTCTGTCCATGGAATTTTCTAAGCAAGAATATTGAAGAGGCTTGCCATTTTCTACTCCAGGGGATCTTCCCAACCCAGGGATCAAACCTGCGTCTCTTGCGTCTCCTGTGTTGGTGACAGATTCTTTACCACTACACCACCGGGAAGCTCAAATTATATCTGCTCTACTCATCTTTCTTTTGAAAGCAAAGGTAACCATGCCCAACAATTACTATGTGTTTGCAGAAACTGTGAAGCAGATGTATGAAATATTCTGCAATCTTAATGAAATTTTCCTGGTGGCATGTAAACTTTTGATAGCTGATGACAAAAGGGGATGGAAATTCTAATTCCTGGGAATATTTAAGCAAAATCTCAAGTCTTCACAAAGAAATGTAGGTGAATAGGTTATTAAACACATATGAAGAGTTATAATAATTATTATAGAAGCCCATGAAAAGTATATCTTCAGGAAATAATATTCTCTTGTGCAACTAGAAGGATGAAGCCAATACTGCTGAAAAGGAGAATACTGAGGCTATTATCATCCATCCTTCATTGTACTTTTGCTGGATTTAAGATCCTTTTCCCTCAGTGTAGAATAATTCGAAAAATCCCTAAAGGAAGCACACTGATATCTCACAGCTATCACTGTATTTACTCCATCTCTCCTGCTTCATGATAAAGACACTGTTGCCATCATTCTGAATGTGATGGTGTTTGCAGAGCATAAGATATGATCTTTCTTTAAATAGAATGCTTGCCAATCATCCTTAACTGTTTTCTCTTAAGGTACTTTGTCTTTTAGGCAGGGTTATCAAGAGAAGGCTCAGCTCTTTGTTTGAAGTTGTCAGATCTTATTACCTCATTATTCCTTGTTCTGTCCTCAATACAGTTCTGGATATTTTACCTTCTTCTTCTTTTTTTTTTTAAAGTTTAATGATTAGAATGTATTTTGTGTAAAGAAATAGTCTTCTAGCTGCATACTTTATGTAAATAACCTATTAAAGCATCAAAATAGAGACTTTAAGAAATTACCTGGCTCAGCTCTTATCACACTTCTGCCTTTTGCCAAACAATTGAAATCCAAAAGACATTTTCCTAACCTTTCTTGCTATCATTTTGTGTTAATTATCCCTGTGTACAAAATTTTTCGTATGTCCATTCACTCATTCATTCATTATTAATTTCTAGTTTTCTTAATTGTGTTGTACATAAGCAGACAGAAATAACTGATTTTTTAGCAACCCTGCTTTGTGGAAATTATGCATACTTTCTTTATGGTCTAATATGAAATTCATCTTTATGAATGTTTCTTATGGGCATATGATGAAGATATAGTATTAATTATTAGAATGTAAATTTCAATATATAATCATAAAATCTACTTTATTGAATATGTTATTATTGCCAGTATCTCATTATTTTTGGCCCACTTCATCTGTCTTAACTAAATGTAGTGTGCAAATTCTCCTAGTGTAAGTTTTTCTCTCACTCTCTCTGAATCTTACTACCAGATATATTTAATTCCCATTTTTTATTTTATTCTTTTTAGTAGTTTTGTATAATGAATACTACTTGCATCTCTATATTTCTAGGACAGGTGTGGTGGTTTGGGATGTTTATATGATTATAGTTCAAGGACTTCATGTCAGAGTAAATGATTGCAGTCTCTCTAGTGATGACATTTCCTTTTTGTTTGGTCAATGAGGAGAGGGTTGTTTCCTTTTAAATTTCTTTTTACTTCTGTTTTGAGGGATTGTAAAATTTCTTCTCTTCTTTTACCCTTTACCACACAGAAGGGTTTCTCTCTTCCCTTGATTTCCCAGAAGTATCACCTTCAGAGACAACCTCCTTCCATGTGCCTTTGTTTCTTTATTTATAATTTTTATTGGAGTGTATTTGTTTTACACTGTTGTATAAGTTTCATGTATACTGCAAAGTGAATCAGTTATACATACAAAGATAGCCACTCTTTTTAGATTCTTTTCCTATATAAGTTATTGCGGAGTACTGGGTAGAGTTCTTTGCACGATAGAGTAGGTTCTCATTAGTTATCTATTTTATATAATGTGTATTTGTCAGTCCCAATCTCCCAGTTTATCCCTCCCCCCTTATGGTGACCATAGGTTTGTTTTTTATATCTGTAATTCTATTTCTGTTTTGTAGGTAAGTTCACTTGTACTCTTTTCTGTAAGATTCCACATATAAACAATATTATATGATATTTGTGTCTCTGTCTGACTTCACTCAGGATGACAATCTCTAGGTTCATCCATGTTGCTATACATGGTATTGTTTCATCCTTTTTATGGTTGCATAATATTCCACTGTATACATGTACCATATCTTTATTATCTACTCCTCTGTCAGTGACACTTAGGTTGTTTCCATGCCCTGGCTATTGTAAACAGTGCACATTGGGGTGCATTTATCTTTTCAAATTATGATTTCCTCTGGGTATATGCCCAGGAATAGGATGGCCGGATCATATGGTAGCTTTATTTCTAGTCTTTAATGAACATCCATGCTGTTCTCCAGAGCGGCTTACCAGTTTACATTCCCATCAGCAGTGTAGGAGGGTTCCCTTTTCTCCATACTTTTTCCAATATTTATTATTTATAGATTTTTTGATGATGGCCATTCTGACCAATTGGAAGTGATACCTTGGTGAAGTTTTGATTTGCATTTTCTCTAATAATTAGTGATGTTGAGCATCTTTTCATGTGCTTTTAAGCTATCTGTATGTCTTCTTTGGTGAAATGTCTATTTAGATCTTCTACCTATTTTTTAATTGGATTGTTTGTTTTGTTGATACTGAGTTGCATGAGCTGCTTGTATATTTTGGAGATTAGTCCCTTGTCAATTGCTTTACTTGCAAATGTATTCTCCCATTCTAAGGATTGCCTTTTTGTTTTGTTTATGGTTTCCTTTACTTAAAAGCAAAAGCTTTTAAGTTAAATTAGATCCCGTTTGTTTATTTTTGTTTTTATTCTCATTACTCTAGGCAGTGGATCGAAAAAGATCTTGCTGCAATTCTTGTCAAAAAATGCTTTGCCTGTGTTTTTCTCTAAGAGTTTTATAGTATCCAGCCTCACATTTAGGTCTTTAATCCATTTTGAGTTTATTTTTTTTGTGTGCTTTTAACTCTCCTTCCTGTAGTCAGTGTTCTCACCAGAACTCTTCATCAGTAGTTTTACATGTAAGGATGACTTTCTGTTTCTGGGAGGTTTTACCTCAATCTTTTGTTCTCTATTTAGCAGTTTTTCTGGACTTATATACCTTTCTGTAAAGATTTGCATCAGGGGCTTAATAAATGGATATGATGGGAATTGGTATTTATTTTATTTTATTCTATTCAACTTACTCCATTTTGAATTTGTTGTATGGAAAAGAAGGACTTCCCAGGTGGCACTAGTGGTAAAGAACCCACCTCCCGATGCAGGAGACATAAGAGACATGGGTACCATCCCTGGGTTAGGAAGATCCCCTGGAGGAGGGCGTGGCAACCCACTCCAGTATTCTTGCCTGGAGAATTTTATGGACAGAGAAGTCTGGCAGGCTACAGTCGATAGGGTCTCCCTGAGTTGAACATGACTGAAGTGTCAGCAAGCACACACCCATATAGAAAGAAAGGGAGTATGTGTGGGTCATTTATCTGTACAGTTTTGGAGGATGGCTAGAGAGATTTGCATTCAGACAATTATGAATCTTCCTGGAAGTCCTCTATTATCCCTGTCTTACAGGTAAGACAACTAAGACTTGGTGAGTTCAGATGATTACTACAACCTTCTTTAAAGGCTGCATGTAAACCACTATCCATTCTGCTTCTGAAATTGCAAATGTAGTTTAATTTGCAGTGCATCCAACCAGTACATGTTATTCACAGAAATTACTTCAAGAAGAAAAACTGAAATGGTAGCAGAATAGCAGATCAAAGTGGTCAAGCTACTCAGCAAACAAACTTTAAAATGAGATAGCCCAGGCCTTAAGGGAGAATAAGTGAGTAAAGTCAGAATGGACAGTGAAACCGTGAAAACAGGCAATGTGAAATGGACCAAAGTACACAATGAGAGACACCCAACTTCAGGAATAAAGGAGTAGAAAAGCTTGTGGGTTTAAGAATGTGTCTTTTGTTTTCAGGAGGAGAAATCAGCATAAGTATTAGTTTAAGTCCAGGATAAATACAATTAGGAAAATAAAGGACTTTCTTGAAAGCTTTAAAGGCAAATAAAATTAATGGGATGTAACCCATATTTTGAATAATCCTCACCACTATTCTCCTTTAAAAATTAATATTTACTATTTGTTTGAGTACATGTGATCTTAATCTAAAAATGGTAAGGTGTATTTTCAAAGAGTGCTCATGCTCAGTTGCTCAGTCATGTCCAACTCTTTTGCAACCCAATGGACTGTAGCCCGCCAGGCTCCTCTGCCTATAGGATTTTCCAGGCACAAATACTGGATTCCTTCTCCAGGGAATCTTCCCAACCCACAGATCGAATCCATGTCTCCTTGCATCTTCTGCATTGTCAGGCAGATTCTTTACCACTGAGCCACCTGGAGTCACTTTCAAATATGGAAAGTGAAGGACAGAAAAATGAAGCTGTATAGAGCACAGATAATTATCACTTGAAGGCTCAAAATAAAGTGCATGCAGAAAGATAAATGCCTTTGGAAGAACTAAATATTAACGACACATTGTGTTTCTATGCTTCATATTGATTCTGAGAAATAGCAGGTCCAATCTGTAGATTAAGGAGACATTTAATATGAAACAAGTGAGAGCTCAGCAAGTTTCTCAAGAAATCTTGTTCTTCTCAAAACCACATCTGCCTAATGCCATCTTCGTATGTTTCTGGCAAGTAGGTTTAAGATATTGCTGTTATGATTATCGTTTGTTACTTTCATATTCTTCTTGGGAGAAATGTGAACTGGTGGAGTAGGCAAACAGCCAAGATTCTACAAGCTTTCTGTTGCCTTGTGTTTGAGTGCTTTATTTTGTGTTAAAAATGTTTCTATTGTGTATACTTCTAAAATCAATGAATGCCTCTTTCATAAACAAGAGAAATTCCACTTCTTGGTGGATAATTCTAATTCAAGAGAACATCAGGAGCATTTCTTGAAGTATTTTTTACTTCAAGGAGGGTACCAGATTTTACTGAGAGATATACAGACACTGTATTGAAATTTAGGGACAACATTTCCTTACCATTTATGATAAAATAAGCTGTTACAGCATATGGTCATCTGCTTCATTTGATATTGTTGACTGCTCTCTCCTTGAAATTCTCCTTACTTTAATATTCTGACCAGTGTTCTCTCTCCTTTCCCTTATCTGGTATAAAATGGTGAATTTGTTTTTGTTTTGTATTTTATACTGTGTTTTGATAAAATACACTTAGTGTATTGTTGTCATCTTAACCATTTTAAGTGTATGCACAGTTCAGTGGTACTAAGTACATGTGTAATGATGTATAACCATCATCACCCTTCCTCTGCAGAACTCTTTTCATCTTGTAAGACTGAAACACTTTAAATAATAACCATTAAACAATAACTTCCCAGTTTCCCTCCTCCCAGCCCTTGGCAACCACCATTTACTTCCTGTATCTGTGATTTTGATTTCACTAGATACCTCATGTACATGGAGTTGTACAGTATTTGTGTCTAGGTAACTGACGATTCACTTAGCATAATGTTCTCAAGGTTTATTTATTTTGTAGCATATGTCAGAATTTCCTTCTGACATATCATTAAAGCCAAATGATATTCCATTGTATCCATGTACTACATGCTAATCCATCTGTCAGTGAATATTTAGGTTGTTTTGACATTTCGGCCATTAAGGATATGCTGCTAGAACATCGTTGGACAAAAGTCTCTTTAGAACTTTGCTTTCAGTTCTTTTGTAAACACACGCAGAAGTGGACTTGCTAAATCATGTTGTAATTTCACTTTTAAGATTTTGAAGAACTGCTATATTGTTTCTCATGGAACTATACCACTTTGCTTTCCCACCAACAGTGTGTAAGCATTCTAATTTCTCCACATCCTCAACAAAACTTGCCATTTTCTTTTTTGATAGTAGCCAACCTAATGTGTGTGAAATGGTGTCTCATTGCATTTTTATTTGCGTTTCCCTAATGATTAGTGATACTGAGCAACTTTTTATGTGCTCTTCAGCCATTCATGTACCTTCTTTGGAGAAATGTTTATTCATGTTCCTTGCCCATTTTTGAATGGAGTTGTTTGTTGTTGAGTTTTATGAATTCCCTATATATTCTGGATATTCCTTTTTTTTTTCCTTTTATGAACATTTCTTTCTACCTCCATTCTTTAAATGAGTATTTCTCTAAGTGTGGTCTGCAAACTATGTAATCAGAATCATTTGGGATATGTGTTTGGGACACATCATCCCTGAGTCTACCACTCAACCTATTGAATCAGTCATTAAAGTAGGGACCCTGGATGATGCATTTTTAACAAACCATCTGAGTAGAACTTCACAAATATTAATATTTGAGAACATTTGCTTACATGTCAGCCCTTTCTCGGGTTTCTTTTCCAGTTCACTGTTCTCAATCTCATGGTTTAAGCACCACTTACTGATATGCTGACAACTTTCAAAGATATTATTTTCAGTCTTGATCATTTATTTCCATATAACCAATAGACCCAGACACCTCAAAGCCAACACATGTGAAAGTGAACTTATTACATTTCCCCATAAACCTGCTCCTTCATCTATAGTCTCCACTGGTAGTACCATCATCTATCATCTAGCCACTGAAGTTGAAAACTTGAAAGGTAGAAAATTGGAAACCATCTTTATTTCCCCTTCTTCTTTCTTCCCTTCTCCAACCAATCAACCAATACATTCAACAGATTTTACCTTCAAGTATTTCTCAAACTTTTTCCTGCCTATCTGACACAAATATCATTGATGCAATTAAGTTCTTCAGCCTGTCTCATCTGCTCTTCTTTTTAAGCCATCTCCTTTACAGACTTTAGTTTGGCTTATCTAAATGCAACATGTATCAATTCTCAATAGGAAACAATGGGCACTTTCGAAATAAGATTACTTCAAGAAAACTTTATTCACCAAGAGACATGTCCACAGGTTTGGGTGTAGGACAACAATAACAGATGGCGTTAATAGTCTGGCAAAATTGTTACCACTTCTGCATCTCATGGGATGCAGTGAAGGAGTGACTACTAGAATATAGAAAAATAAAGTGAGTAGAGCTGGCTGATTTGAAAGAAAGCAGAGGTCTTTGTTTAATCAAGGGACATCCCAGACCAAAGTCTGTTCAGATCATACCAGATAATACTGTGTTCTCATTCCCCCCTTTCCTCTAATCTTTGACTGAGGCCCCTGTTGGCCAAACCCAACTAGAAATCATAGGGTATGAGGACCCTTCAATGTAATCTGTACCAGTTAGTTTCCAGGGAAGAGCACAGAACTGAGACAGGTGGGAGGGCAGTGGAACAATCCAGCACATCGGTTTAACTATGTAGCTCCATTGCTTATAAACGTTTGGACTCCATCTCCTTTGAGCCAAATTTCTGTTCTTGAAAATGAAACACAAAATACCTTTATTGCGCATTGCCTTCTTGTATGGCAGTCTATGCCTTGCTTATAATGTTAGACATGCAAACTGCTTATGGTTCCATAAGCCCCTAGTATTATTCACCTCCATGTTTTTGTTAGGACTCTTTCTAAGTGTTCTGTTCCTCTTTCCAACTTCTTCCAAAAAATAGCTCAGTTACATCCTTAATTAACCTCCCTCTTCTTCTTTTTTTCCTTCTTTTAACAAACATCCTGACTTGGCTAGTTACTGGTTCGCAGGACTGTCTGAATCCCTCTATCATTGCTCTTACTTCATTGTTTCATTATTATCTGTTTATGTTTGCCTCCCCAAACAAACTCTGAATTCCTGGGATAAAGAAAAAACATTCAGGGCTAAGCCCAGTGCCTATTTGTTGAAAGGAAAAAAGAATTAGTAATTTTTCCCTGTCTCTTCTCTCTTGCTATACATGTACTAATAGTCAAAGGAATCACTTTCGTATTTTGAACAAATGGTGTGCATCTAAGTACCACTCAATGGGGCTGCAGCTAGCATTAATATTGAAGTGGTAAGTAATGGTTAATTTTGTTTCTTCTGTAATGGAAAATGATGGAAGGAAGGTTCACTGTGAAAAATTAGATTGATTTTAGTTTTTACCATTTTAATATCCAGACAGTTCTTTATTTTTTTTTAATTTTTTTTATTGTTTTGCCATACAATGTCATGATATCGCCATGGGTTTACATATGCTTCCCCTCCAGAACCCCCCTCCCTCCTCCCTCCCCCCCGGGAAATCTCGCTGCACCAGTCCCGAGCATCAATCCTGGGCTGGCGATTGATTAGACATATGATAATTAACTTGTTTCAATGTCCTTCTCCCATATCTTCCCACCCTTACCCTCATCCCCAAAGTCCACGAGTCTATTCTATACATCTGCGTTCCTTTTGCTGTCTCACATGTTGGGTTCTTGTTACCGCCTTTCTAAATTCCATATATATGTGTTAATATACTGTATTGTTGTTTTTGCTTCTGGCTTACTTCGCTCTGGATAATGGGCTCCAGTTTCGTCCATCTGAGTAGAATTGCTTCAAATGAATTTTTTTTTAATGCTGAGTAATATTCCATTGTGTATATGTACCTCAGCTTTCTTATCCATTCGTCAGTTGATGGGCATCTAGGTTGCTTCCATGTCCTGGCTATTGTAAACAATGCAGCGATGAACATTGGGGTACATGTGGCTCTTTCAATTCTGGTTTCCTCGGTGTATATGCCCAGCAGTGGGATTGCTGGGTCATATGGCAGGACTCTTTGCAGCTTTTTCTTTAAAGTGACTGTTGTAATTACAGAAAGACAAACTGATACAGAAAGCCATTCCTTATTTTTCTCTACCCAATCCAGTCTCACTGTGCTGCTTAAAAGACAACGCTAATTCTTCTCTTCTTCAGTCTCTGCATATTTTCCTTAAAAGAGTTTATTTTCACTTTACATTAATGTCTCATCAGTATAGATTGAAACATGGAAGACTGAGGCCATAATAAGCGTATACAGAATCCATCAATGTATAAAGTGATTTTCTTTTAACATCACACGGTATATACCTGAGTGTAATGTGACATATCAGGAAATGTAAGGTAAACTTCTAATCTGCATTCCCGAAAGTTACAATAAGTAACCTCTGTAAAAAGGTAGATTGTTATTAGGAGGAAGACAGCTTCTCATAAATCCTGCTTTTGCTAGGGAGAATTTTTCCCTAAGCAGGCTCATTCCTCCTGATTGCTCTCCTTCCTTCTAACCTCTCTGCCCCTGGGGAGCAGGTGTTGTGCCAATCGTTTTTTAGTTGTGGTTAATTTGAAGCATCTAACTGTACATGTCTCAGAACGGTTTCAGAATATAGGAAGATATTTGTCAACCATTTGTGATGCTTAGGATGGGGAGAGCTGTAATGTTTTCAGTCAGATAAAGTGCCAAGGAAATAAATGCTGGCATCAACACCACAACCAATTATTTTTTATGATGACAGTGTTCTAGGTGCTATTTAAAATGTTTAGTTTGAAACAGAAGACTCTTATTCACCTGTTTTTTTCCTTTGCTATGATGCAAAGCAATAAAAATATGGTTTATGAAGGAACCCATCTCTCATTTATATTAGGCAACAAAGCAAATAGGAGAAGGAAAACAGGAAGTTCACTTAGAAAATAATAAAATTACTTCTGAGAATAGAAATGAGAATAAGAAATCACAGTGTCAGGCATTGTGATATCCTTGAAGACAGAATTTGTATTCTTCGTTGTTCCTGGCACAATGCTTTGCATATTGTTAATGCTTAGCAAATTTGTGTTGAATTGAACTTAATTAATTCAAAGTATGTATTTCTGTGGTTCAAAAATTATTCATGAGAAAGTCTCAGGATGGAACATATTGATTTAGGTATCACAGTGTACATTGATATATATGTAAATATATTTCCAAAATCATATGATACCTCATTAAAGCTAATTCTGCTTGGGTTTTTGTGAATCAAAAAGGAAAAGAAAATTACCACGTTTGCCACACAAAAACCACGCATTTTATTGTTCATCAGAGGTTTAGTAGTTTGATTCACCAGTGGAAGAGATTGGATACAGTGCACTGCCTTTTTCTTTGCTCATATCCTATATAAGTTTGTTCACATGGTTTTGTCATAATTAGGGGATAAAACATGTAAGGCAAAATTTAGAAATAACATTAGCTTTTGAGAAGGCAAAGTATGATTGTTAGGAGATGGTGTTTAAGATATCCAGAAAATAACTCTCTTAACCTCTTAAGTTCTGAATCAAATGAGAATTAGATTAAAAATTATGGGAGATAGACATTGGAGGTAAAATAATGTAACTGGTTTCTACCATGACTCTGCCACTTACTAGCTATGTAATCTGGGGACAAGTTATTTAGCCTCTTCTGCCTTAATTTTCTTATCTGAATATGAGCATCATAACACCATCTCTATTAAGATTTTATAAAGATTGAATGAGATCATGTATATAAAGTTATTTGTGTGCTCCATGACAGACAAGTAGTCAATAATTGTAGCTATTGTTATTAATAAATGATGGAGAATTAACTTCTAGAAGAGCAAAAATTTAAATGGATTATTGAAAGCATTCCAATAACAAAAAGTGAAAATATAACCTAAGTTGAAAGTTGGCTATTTTGACATTTTTAAAGAGCTTGATCAGTAAAAATGGACTTCCCTGGAAGTGCAGTGGCTAAGACTCAATGTTCCCAAGCAAGGGGCCCAGGTTCAATCCCTGGTCAGGGAATTAGATCCCACATGCCGAAACTAAAAGTTTGCAGGCAGCAATTAAAATTCCCACATTTCACAAGGTAGATCGAAGATCCTGTGTGCCCCAAAAAAGACTTGCTGCAGACAAATAAATAATATGTTTTTAAGCAGACTATGTTGCAAAAGGGAACACCTGCTCTTTTCAGGTAGGTGAACAAGTGAGGAAGAGTAAAGGGATGGGAAGCTAGGCATCCATCCTTTAATGCATGGGACTCAATTCACCTTTTAGGGAATTTACTTCTCCTTCCTGGAGGACAAATGAGTGAGGACAGTTAAGTTATGCTCATGGAGTTCCCACTATGTAGGAGCAAGTATTGGAAATAGGAATTTAAGTCCCCACCCTCCAACAATAAGAGCTACCACATTTTATTGTTATTATTTGATGAGTTTCCCATTAGAACATAAGTTTTGTTAAGGGAAGACATGTGTTTGGTTGGTTGACTATCATAAACACCAAGTACAGTGAATGACATGTAGGGTGCTCAGTTGATCTCGAGTGACTGAATGAATAAATAAATCCATTCACTTGACTGTTATAACTCTTCTGTGTATTATATACACCAGGCTGTTCCAAACCACATCATTAAAAATTTCAATAATATTATTTTATTATTGTGCTTCTATTTGTGCAAGAAACTATTGTAAACATTTTACATGTATTAACTCACTCAGATCCTACAACAATCTTAGATGTAAATATTATCATAATTGCCATTTTTCGGACTTGTAACTAAAGTCAAAAAGTGGTTACTTTTCCAAGGTCACATGCTAGTAATTACAGAACTAATTATTCTAATTCAAATGAAGTGAAGTGTTAGTCACTCAGTTGTGTCTAACTCTTTGCGACCCATGATCTGAAGCACACCAGGCTCCTCTTTTCATGGAATTTTCCAGGCAAGAATACTGGAGTGGGTTGCGATGCCCTTCTCCAGGGGATCTTCCTGACTCAGGCACTGAACCTGAGTCTCCTGCATTGCAGGCAGATTCTTCACCATCCAAACCAGAAGGGAAGCCCTTTTGATTCAGTGTTCACCACAAACCTGGCTACAGTTTGATTTACTTATCTTATAGAGTGGGTCATAGGACAGGATGTTTATTCACTTTGTTTTGTTTGGTTTGGTTCTTTAGTATTTTTAAAAATTTTACTTTATAGTGGAGTATAGCTGCTTAACAATGTGTTAGTTTTGGGTATATAACAGAGTGATTCTGGTATACATATACATGTATCTATTCTTTTTTCAATTCTTTTCCCATTTAGGTTATAACAGAATATTAAGCAGAGTTCCCCATGCTATCTATCTGATATATCCTTGTTGGTTATCTACTTGTTTTTAATAATAAATGAACATACTACCATCACTCTGCAGAGGACTTCCTTGGCAGAAATTTGTCCCCAAGACTCAATAACCTTTTTTATGATTTGTTAAGACCAAATTTCTGGGCCAATTAAATAAGAAATTTATTGTATCTATTTTACCAAGTTGAAGCTAATTCGTGGGGCTTCTAGATGTCCAACTGGTTGATTTTCTCTGATGACATAGCTCTTTCTTTCTAAGTCCTTACGAAACATCAAATTCACTAAATATTTTAACTTGTATGTCTATACAATCCTTTCCTCTCTACTAGATTGCTACATTTGTTATAAGCAGGGACAGGATTTCATTCATCTCTGTGTCATTTGGTCCCTTATGCTGAACTCAAGACAGATAAGTTGATAAACTTCTGTTTGAGTATATTAGGCATCCATATTCACTACTCTGAAATGAGTGTTTGGAGTTTGGAATCTTCAGAGTAGGAACAGAGTTTATTTGGGGGAAAAAATATTGGTTTGACAGGATCTATATGTACCTTTGACTCCTTAATCTAATAAATGGATCAATTGCTACATACATAATTTAAAAGACATATTTGATCTGACAGTTCATTAATCAAATAACTGATTTAAGCATTCGTATGTGCTCAAAGTTTGCTGTAGAAGGACTGAAAATGGTTGTAGTTTGGATATATAAGTGGAGAAAAATAACTTATAGTTCATACCCATGGGCTAAGAGTTGGGAAAGGCCATAAATGCAGTATGATCACTTGGTTAAAATATGTGACAAAAGTTCTCCAGAAGGAGTAGACTTTAGCTGTTTCTTAAAGAATTCATGGAATTGGGTAGGTTAAAGGGTTCCAAGATGGTTAGAAAACAAGAAGAAGAGCAAAAAAGCAGGAATGAGGGTGGTGCACATGGAAGGCTAATTTAAAAATAAAGGATCAGATGGGGGAGCATATGTAAACCCATGGCGGTTTCATGTCAACGTATGGCAAAACCAACACAATAAAGTAAAGAAAATTTTAAAAATAAATAAATAAAATAAAAAATAAAAATAAAGGATCCTGTACATAGACCGTCAGATTTTGTCAAGTGCACTCATAGCTTATGATATTTATTATCATTATCATCATATCCAAGTACATGATTTCCTTCTATTCACACTGTCTGGAGGGAAAATACCCTTTGATTTATTATTTTTATACTACGTAGTAATACAAGGCATTCTATAAACTGAAGTTACACTTTTTTGGACATATGGGTGGAAATTATAGCATAAATAGAACATACAAGGATACAGAAGGCAGTTCTAGGTATGAATTTTTGCCTGGATGCTTACTATGTAGCCTTGGCTAAGCTCAGTAACCTCTCTGAGCTTCAGCTTCCTCATCTTTTAAATAAGGAAAAATTATGATAGCTATGCCTGGAGTTATAAGGATTAAATGAAATAAAGGTTATCAAAAGTCTACTTTACACTAGCTGTCACATAATTGCTACTTGATAACTAGTGGTTACTATTTACAATTCTATTATTTAATAAATAGTGGCACTTTTCCTTCTGCTGTTTGGCATGTAAACTAGAGAGGGGAGTGCTAATTCACACTGCTTAACCTCTCTACTCTCCCTGGTTGTTTGTCATTCTTTTTCCCATTCTTGGGCTATTGAAAATGCTTGGTCTTTCTTCATATGAACCAAAGGTACTTTTTCCAATTCAAAAATATGAAATCAGGTAAACATTAATCTACCATGAGTTACCCAAACTGTTTCTTTCTTTCAACTTTTAAGCCATAAGAAAACAATAACAGCAGTAACAAACAGTATTTGGAATCATAAATCATACAACATTCCATCCTATATAGCAAGAAATTAGGAAAAATAAGTTATTCTAAGAGATCTGGATTCCAGCGTTGCTACTTACTACTGTTGAACTTTAGGGGAGGATTTTCTAAATTTAAAAATAACAAGAATATCAGAGATTAAAAAAGGTTCTTGGGTGTTTCAATAAATCAGAATCAAGATCTTTAATAGCATTTATTATACCATATTTTAAAACAAGAATATCACAGTAACAAACTGTGTACATAAAATACAATGTATATCCAAATAGGCAGATTAACTTGCTTTCCATTTTAAATCATTGGTGAGTTGTCTTACAATTAAAAGATATCATTTTAGGTTACCATTATTTTCACAAGGCCCCCAAAGGACCACCTGTGGTAAGAATCAACTTAAATCCTTTAGCTCTTTGCTGGCTTATTAACAGGGTATGAATAGAAGATCTAAGTTCAATATGTAATATATTCTTCTGTAATTATTTTAAAATGAGTGAAAAAAGGAATGCACTTCCTGTGTGTATATATAGTTATGAACTGACCTGTGTCCCTTTACAGTACACACATTGAAGCCCGAAGCGTCAGTGTGACTGCATTTGGAAACAGGGTCATTAAGGAGGTGATTCAAGTTCAATGAGGTCATAAAAGTGGAGCCTTATCTGACAGGACTGGTGCACTTACAGGAAGAGGAAGAGACTAGAGACCTTCCTCTCTCTGTGTGCCTCTATATGTACATGCAAAGGAAAGGCCATGTGGACACACAGTGAGCAAGAGAGGCCTCCCAGAAACCAACACTGGTGGCACCTAGATCCTGAGTTTCGGCTTCCAGCCATGAGAAAAGAAATCTCTGTTGTTCAAGCAACCTGTTCTCTGGTATTTATTGTGGTAGCTTGAGCAGGCTACACACACACACACACACATGCACGTGTGCAACTGTATGTGTTTCAGTATAATTTAGTGGTTATATATAATGAGTATCAAATTCTGTTTTTGTAATATCTACTCTGTGTATTCTAAAATAAAGGACATTTTTTAAATCCCACAATGTCTAAATATCTCTATCCTGCAAAAAGCTAAAATTTTGTTTTAAAAATATGGAAAGTATTCTTTTCTGGAGGAGAGTATACAAAATTTGATAATGCCACAGGTATTAATGTGCTTTATGAATCATCCATGGAATGATTTCATTACAATTGTGACTCCACCTAATAATGAATTAGATGACTATTAACATAATTGCCATATAGCACAATGTTATGTTGGTATTAAATTTTGTCTAGAGCCAGTACATGACTGAAACACAGGGGCTGTCTTCCTAATGGCACATGATAATAATTATAATAACTTCAATTTGACACAACATTATCTTTTCACAAATTCTTGCAGAGCATGTATATTATCTTCTTTACTGGAGCTTAGGTAATAAATCCCAATGCATTACAAGGACCAATTTGCTTTCAAGAGTTTTATCTTTGTCTTTTTGAAGGTAAATAGACTGGCAGCCTTCCTAGTAATGTCCAAAAGACAAATGTCAACCATTCTAAGTAGATTTTTTTCATGTTTTTCCAGTATGTGCTTTGTCTGAATATAAATAAGACTACTTCTCTTTTAAAGGACAGCATTGTATCAGTGATTGATATTGGGTGCAAATTTGGATAATCAAATGTTAATTTTCCTTTAGCTTTAGAATTATACCATAAACATAACCAGATCCCCAATCAGACTTGCACACTTAAATCTTCTGTTTCCAATCCCAAAGCCCTCTGAGGTGACCTCATTTCTGAATAGTCTAGGAGCCATCGGGTTGGGGAATTCTGGAATAAGAAATACACAAACAAGCCCTTTGTTAGTTCTTCATTCTGTTTCTTTGGAATTCACTTTCAATGTTGTAGGTGCCTCTGGCTCCTTCATGCACTTATGTCAAAACACTGAAAGAACACTTAAATTCCCAAATGGAAATTCACATTATTTCAGGTATTTCTAGGGCATAAAATGAAAGCATTATAACACTGCAAAAATTCTGCCTACCTCTCAGAATGTCAGTGATTTGTGGTGCTTCTTTCAGGGCAGCTCAATAATATGTCAGGAGCTGAAAATGAAGGCGTGCCTGTTGTCCTTTGGCTAACCTCATGTCAGCTCTGAGGATTTCTCTAATAGTTCTCTTCTCCATTCAGGTTCAGCTCCTGTCTTCTCTTCAGAACCTGAAAGCTGATTTCTTGCACCTATAAAAGAACATTTAGGCACATGTATCAAGGAGAAGAGCTATTAAAAGGCCATTCTATAGGAACGTGGTATTAGGCAGTGGTTGAAAATTTGGTTTAAATTTGTTTCCAGAGAAAAGATATACATAAAATATTATTGCATAGGTTCAAAATAGCAAAAGAAGATTTTTATAAAAAGATAACAACCAGTTCTTAAACATTGGTCCTCTGAGGCTGTTTACAGAGAACCTCATGAAATTCTAGGACCTAAAGATGAGAGTGAAAGATTTGGCTTGGATTCCCCTCTCCTTTGCACATAGCCCAAATTCAGCTTGACCTTTTCAGAATCTGCCCTTTGCATCTGTTCCCACCAACAACAAGAGGGTGGACATGGATCTTGCTTATGTGGTTCCGTTTTCAGCTTTCTAACAATAGTGAAAGCACCAGGTAATGTGAAAAATAAGATGTTATGCATAGACCAGCCCAAAAGAAGGCATGTTAAAAAAAGAGGTGAAGGAAAGTGTAGAGTCTATAACAATATGTCAACCCTCCAACCCATTCCCTTCAATGAGCAAGAAAAAGAACAATTTTTCAATAACTATGCTTTAGGATAGAGATTGAAAACACTTTTCTCTGTAAAGCACCAGAGAGTAAAATCTTGGGATTTATAAACCCTATGTTTTCTATCACAACTACTGAGCTCTATCACTGTTTAGCCAAAGCAGTCTTCAAACATAAATGAGCATGACTATGTTCCAAAGAAAACAATTTATGGACACTGAAATTTGAATTTCCTACCATATACACAGGCAAAGAATATTAATCTTCTTTCAACTTTATTCAACCATTAAGAAATATTACATTTTTAGCTCACAGGCTATACAAACATAATTAGCAAGTGGGCTTTTGTCCAAGGACACAGGGTGCTGACCCTTCTTTATTGGCTCATTCAATGTAGAGGTAGAATGGCTTCCCGATCATCTCCCTTTCTTGGATATGGAGGTCTGGGTAAATGGGTAATGCTTTTAGCTAAATAAAGGCATGCCTTGCTTTTGTGTGAGCAGAGAAGAAAGCACTAGGGGTCCCTTAGATGCCAGCATGTGAAGGTCTCTGCTTGCTAATCCCATCATTGTTGAACTTGTTAACCTGCACTGCATCATTGTTGAAACTAGAAAAGTCATGCTCTCTGAAAAGATGGGATAAAAAAGGCACCATCTCTGGACAAATTGAACAGAAGAACACTTCTCTGGACTAATAAAAATAGAAAAGGGCTTTGGGTAGATCCACTGAACCTTCATCCTGGGTGCCCTTTATGTGTGGATGACAATGTATGACAAGCAAAGAAAAGACAAAATCTCACTTCCCTTTTGCCATGTTTCACCATACTCAGGGGCTCCCCACCAATGCTCATACAAACTGACTCTATTATGTCAAAGTGATTTGTTCGATTTCTTTAGAGAAGAATGTAATTTTATTGCTTGGGGTGAAAGCACCCACTTGCCAAGTTTTGGGGACTTTGGGATAGACAAGATGGGTGGAGACAGTCTATTGTTGCAAAAAGACTTTCAAATAAAGTGTGCTTCTAATAAAGTACAACTCACTCCAAGCCTCTGTTGAAACTGGAACATCTGATATTTTCCATGGAAGGCAGACTATCTTCCCTGGTGGGAGGTAGTATTCCTCGCATTACCCTCTCAAGCTTTACAAGTATCAGTAAGTGGTCTCTGTGTTCCACCTGCTTTTCTTTCCCATCAAGCTGTTTAGATCTCTTATTGACTGGCAGCTTCCTTCATTTCTATCTTTATTATGTGTAAGAAGAAAATATTTTTTCCTTTCTTTTCATTTTAGAGAGAAAGACAGGAAGAGATAAATCCATGGGTTGAGTTTGTCATCTTAAAAAATGAAATGAAAATTTAAAAGAAAGTTGTTGAAATGATTGCAATGGAGGTAGGATTGGACCATTTTGAGAAATATTGCTAAGTGGATCTAGATCTCTATCTTTCTGGTTAGATTTCTGTCAAGGATTCGGGGTGTACACTCTACCGTGTATTAGCTATAAGAGATTAAACTTTGTTCAAATAATTTATAACTATTATCTTACTTAAACTTCACAAGTGAAATAGGTAATACTGATAGTTTTCCTCATTTATAGATGAGGAAATTAAATTTTGTTAAGAGAGATTGACAAGTTTAAATAAGATACTCATGGTCATTGTACCATGTTATCAATAGCTTACCTTTATACCATATGATGGGCTTCCCAGGTGGCACTAGTCATAAAGAACCCACATTGCAATGCAAGGGACATAAGAGATGTGGCTTCTATCCCTGGGTCAGTAAGAGCCCCTTGAGGAGGGCATGGCAACCCACTCCAGTATTCTTGCCTGGAGAATCCCATGGACAGAGGAGCCTGGTGGGCTATACAGTTCATAGGGTCCCAAAGAGTCAGACATGACTGAAGTGACTTAGCAAGCATGCACATACTATTTGATGAGGTTATCTCATTGCTTTGCTATGAGTATCAAATAGGAAATAAATAGTACTCAGTAAATAATTGTTAGCCTTTTCTAGGTCTAACCTTAATTAAGCCTAAAAGATATGAAAGTTTATAGTCAACTTTAGCTCTTGCCTTCTTCTCTCTTACCTCTTTCATCTTCTTCCCCTCTTTTTTACCCTTAAGGACAGCTTTGATTTGGCTCTGGCTTTCTATTCTCACCAAAGAAAAAAGTTAACAAAGAAGAGATACTGTGCAGTTCAAATCTTTGTTAAGAGCAATGTAAAAGAAAGTTTAATAAAGGGCAATAGTATTAAACTCTCAAAAACTAAATATGACCAGAGGGAACATTAACGCTGATTAATGGAATTCTTAGAATGCCTAATTTTTGCATAAAGATCAAAGTAGTTTTGCTTATTCAGCAAAATTCATCTAAATTCTTCCCTTAATTACTGGGGCTCCCTAAAACCAAAAAGAATAAATGGTAATTAAATGCTAATCTTGCACAGTTAAAATGACTGAAAATTACATACAAATTGGAAAACATAATCAGTAAAATATCTTTCTATGTGAAATTCTCAGTGCCTTTGTTTGAGTTTATTTTATGTTGTATTTAGGAAGCATAGTCAGGACTCTGGGCAGATAGCAGCCTGTCATTTCAGGGAGTTGGAATTCACTGCTTTTAGGGCAAGAGTAAGCTTGGCTGATAAAAACCTGAATAGTACCTGTAGGTAAAGAAAATAGATATAAGGATGTTTAGGTGTAGAATTAATAACTTTTGCTGATCAAATGAACAAAGTCTTCTCTAAAAGAGAAGACATGAAAGGTAGGTTCTGTAGATGGACTAAGTCTCAAATAATTTTTTTTTTAAAAGATGAGTAGTATGAGAGGGACTTGAGCCTAGTAAAAGTGACACAAATTTTTAATTTAAAAATCTTCACATGAGATCTCTGCAAAGTCTGTGTTGATATAGCTGATTTTAGGATTTATATAACTCTTCCAGAAAAGTCTTCATTTCAGCCCGTCTATTGCTATCCATTTTCTGCTTTTCTCTGAGGTGATAAAGTACCAGGTACTGTCTTTTGAGTTTATAATTGAGTGTTGGTTATTCTCCATTTATTTGTCCTTCCAGGTCAGCAACTGATACTTCTCATCCTGCTCTGGGTGGCAGGATTCTGACTTCTGTGGACTGTGTCACATAAACTCTCTCACTCTCTGTTCAACCAATGGAGATCCTAGCAGGAGACTGGCGGATGGGCGATAATGAGGTCATATTATGTATTTTCCCCAACCATTCCTTGGGCTGTGGCTTGGTAGTGTCTGTGTCCCTCTACCCAGAGATATAGTTCCTACCAGATCCTCTCCCACCATTAGAGCTCTTGTCAGCCTCAGTGACTGCAACATTACTTTGCTCCTTCCGATTAGAGACGGCAATGTGAAAGTGTGTTAGTTGCTCAGTCGTGTCCGACTCTTTGTGATGCCATGGACTGTAGTTTGCCAGGATCCTCTGTCCATGGAATTCTCCAGGCAAGATACTGGAGTGGGTTGCCATGCCCTCCTTCATTGGATTTTCCTAACCCAGGGATCCAGCTCAAGTCTCCTGTATTGCAGGCAGATACTTTACAGTCTGAGCCACTAGGGAAGCCCTAGAGATGGCAAAGGCTTCTGGCTATTGGAGTTGCTTAGGCTTCTCCTTCTCCTGCTGGTGCCTTTAACCCTCCCCACAATTCTGTAAATAATTCATTCATTAAGTTCACAGTTATCACTTTTATGTGTCTTGTAAGGATCCTGACAATAAAATGATTCATATTGTTGTATTAAATCACCATTGTTTTCCTTGAGGTAAATCTAAAGGAAAGAGGTTCTGTTTTTTATTTTTTAATTCATTGTTATTATTATTATTTTTTTTTGGCAGAGACATTTATTTCCTTCTCTACAAATATCTCTCTTCCTTTCTCTCCTCCCTCCAGTGAAGGCTTCTAGACCAAGTATAGTCAATTTATGCTCTGGCCGTCCTTTCTATATACTCTATCCTGGCATTTTAGCTTCCTGTTATAACTAATCATTTATATGCCTTCCTCTTCTCCTTAAAACTTCCTCTGCCTTATTTATCATTGTATTCTCATACATGGATGGTTAAGAAAACTAGTACTCAATAAATGCTTAGTAAATGAGGAACTGTGGTGCTGAAGAAGACTCTTGAGAGTCCCTTGGGCAACTTGCTCAAGGAAATCAAATCAATCAATACTAAAGGAAATCAACCCTGAATATTTATTGGAAGAACTGATGCTGAAGCTGAAGCTCCAATACTTGGTCACCTAATGCGAAGAGCCGACTCATTGGAAAAGTCCCTGATGCTGGGAAAGATTGAGGGCAGGAAGAAAAGGGATTGACAAGAGGATGAGATGGTTGGATGGCATCACCAACTCAATGTACGTGAGTTTGAGCAAACTCTGGGAGATAGTGAAGGACAGGGAAGCCTGGTGTGCTGCAGTCCACGGGTCACAAAGAGACAGATGTGACTTAGTGACTGAACAACAACAATCTAGGAATGAGTTGCCCAAAAGATAAGTCTGTGGCTCTAATGGTGTTCTAGAATAGTTGGATTATCTCCTGATAATACAACATAGATGTTATGAATGTGATCTCTTCTACCAGACTGTCTAGTTTGGATCCAGTCTCTGTCACTAGTAAGTGATCTTGAAAGTGCTTAACCTCTCAGTTCCACAGTGTCTTTATGTGTGAAATAGCAATAGTAACATTGTTTATTTAATAAAGGTGTTATGAGTTAAAATATGTGATGTGCTTAGGACTGTGTCTGTCACATAATAAGGCTATGTAAATATTTTGGACTATATTTGCTATTTTCATGGATCTAATATCATATGTGCCAGTGGCCAGAGAGTTAAAAGATAAATTTATGGTAAACAAAAGGATATTTCAGAACTAATTTCCAAGCTAGAAATAGATACATTATCAGACTTAGTACCTCCAATAAGAGTTTTTAAGACACAGAAAATTAGTAATGTGGAACTGTTGCTAAAAAACTTAGCCCATTGTTAGGCTCTAAGAATCTGGGAGAAGAACTCGTCTTTTGTCTAGGCAGTGATCACAAGCCACAGGCAAGTCTTTTAAAATGACTTTTATTGGCATTCAGCCTCAGGTAGCAATGTGTTATATTTGTTAGTGGAGTTTTTACATGATAGTTTTATTTCCTTTCTCAGAGAATTTGGGAACCATCCCACTTTGGTTTCCTAACTGCAAATGATATTTATTAATTTTCTAGGGACTTACTAAGGATTAAAATCAGAATATGGACAAGGCTAAAGCCTTCAAATTATAACTGTATTATTCTGCCCACCATTTCTATCGTGTGGTTAGAAGCAAAAGTTCTAAAGTCAGACTTTTGGGGTTTAAACCTGCTTCATCTAGTAGCTATATCACCTTGGGCCAATTATGTAAATTCTCTGAGTTTTAATTCCTTTAAGTGTAAAATGGGAATCATAATGGTATCTACTTCACAACGTTATTATGGAGATTAAGTAAGGTAATCATGGGAAGCTCTTAGAAAAGGGCCTGGCACAAATTAAATGCTCAAATTGTTAAATATTATTTTTCTTTTAAAAAATATTCTGAAATACTTTCACATCAATTGTTCATTTTAACAGTGAAAACAAACTTAGTCATTTTGTTTTTGTCATTAAGTATAGTATTTTTTTTTTTTTTTGGAAAGGAATAAGAGAGGGATACTCATCTTCCCTTTCAGAGTGACTGGAAATGTGATTTTGATCAGTCTCACAGATCAAAATTTTCTCTAATAGTAACTGAAGTAGTTATTTTAACTCTACTTATTAAGATTACAAAATGATTAATAGGAAAGAAATTCATTCTCTCAAGGAAATGCTCCATGTTTAGTGTGATGGCAATGAAATTTCCATTTTTATTTTTAGTTAACTTACTATATAAATAACATTGTATATATATATACACATATATATATATATACACATAATTTTGTATATATAAACATGTGTATCTATCTATCTACATGTGTGTGTGTGTGTGTATACAGCCTAGCCAGAAATGTCAAAGGTAATGCTATGAATCTAGTTTTTCCATTTTCATTTAATTATTTCTACATTGCCTTCCAATCTACCATGCAAGCTTTTTTAAAAGTTTTTATTTTATACTGGAGTAGCTGATTATAGTAGCTGTGAAAGTTTGAGGTGCATGCAAATCAACTCAGCCATATCTGTACGTGCACCCCTTCTCCTCCAAACTCCCCTTCCATCCAGGCTGCCGCATAACGTTGAGCAGAGTTGCCTGTGCTACACAGCAGGGCCTTGTTATCCATTTCAAATACAGCAGTGTGTACCCATGGATCTCAAACTCCCTAACTATCCATTCTCCCCTGCCCACCACCCCATCCTTCTCCCCTGGTAACCATTGGTTTGTTTTCCAAGTCTGTGAGTCTGTTTCTGTTTTGTAAATAAGCTCATTTCCTTTAGATCCTGCATATAAGGGATGTCATACGATATTTCTCTTTCTCTGTCTGACTCACTTCACTCAGTATGACAGTCTAGGTCCATCCATGTTGCTGCAAATGGCATTATTTCATTCTTTTTAATGCTAACTTTTAGACCTTATATTAGTCAGTCATTTCCTGATGTTGATGATAGAGCTGATAGACTGATTGTATATAGTTCTTCATCTGAGACTGTTCAAATTTTAATTTAAACTAGAATTTTACCAGTTGGACTTATGGTGCTGTTGAGGCTCTGTTGTTTATAATCATTACTATGTAAAACTCTGCACATACTAGCCTGGTGCCCTTAGGCAAGTGCCTCTCGATACCCTACCTCTGAAATGAGGGTAATAATGGTACTTAACTTGTAAGGGCTAAAAAAATGTAATATTTGTAAAACATTTAGAACATGACTGCACACAGTAAGCATTATATTAACATTTATAAAATAAAATAAATCAAAGATAAATAAGGTACAGTAGAGACCATAAAATAGTTGTTGGTAGGGAAGTGAAGTGAGTTTTCCAATTTGGGGGCTGACGTTTAGGCTCAAAAGAACCTAAAGATTTGTAAGGTACCAGTTGATTGATGGTGCATATGAGTGATCTTAAACCATATTTATAGGAAAGTGGATTCTGAGCAACTGGTATAAACCAAGGAAGCATTTAAGAAGTAAAGTGTGTGGTACCTAAAGACAGTGGTTCTATGTGCTTTCAGGGCTAAAAAGTCAATACACTGTCAGGGACTATTAAAAAAAATATGAAGAACAAAGAAAAAAACCTAGGAAGGTTTTCTGGAAATGCAGTCTGAAGATATGATGTTGGTATCAGTTATAAACCTTATCCTTGGCAACTTATTTAACTTCATGCAGGCTTGATTGTTTCATTTGCAAAATATTTGCTTTCTCGCACATATTTACATTATAAGACTGTTGTAAAGATTACAGGAGTGTCAGTGTTCATATACTGTGATTACTGTAAAATAAACTAACATACCTTTAGTATTTTTGTTTATAATAAAGCCCTGATGTTACATAACTGTGATGCTTCATTTCCTCTAATTTGACATTTTATGGAAAATTAAATCAACTAAGAAAAGGTACTGAAGATTCGCTATGAGTGAGGAGAAGGAAAGATCTTTCCTCCTTCTATTATCCCCATTACTCATCTCTGAAAATAAAAACATATTTTAATTCAAACCTGTAAATTTAGCCCAAGGAGATTAAAATATAAGGGAAAATCAAAAACGGATTTCCGAACTTTTGATCTGACCTATAATTATATTAATGGCATGACAAATTTATTCAAAATTCTAAAAATTAAAAAAATTTCTACTCTATGTTATTGCTTAGGTGATTGAAGCCTATAGTTTGCTCACCATGAATTGAGTATTTCTTTTTATATACTACCCTAAAAGCAATCTTTTAATATTCCATCAGTTATTTTTAAAAGTTTAGATTTGAAAAAAGAAATTCTACTTCCTCCTTCAGTTTTGTAAATTTTAACCGATTTCTGTTGTTATTCAAGTAGACACATGATGTGAAGAACGGATCTATTGGAAAAGACGCTGATACTGGGAAAGGTTAAAGGCAAAAGGAAGAGAGGGTAGCAGAGGCTGAAATGCTTAGATAGCATCACTTACTCAATGGACATGAATTTGAGCAAACTCTGGGAGATGTTAGTGAAGGACAGGAGAGCGTAGCATGCTGCATTGCATGGGGTCACAAAAAGTTGGACACAACTCAGTGACTGAACAACAACAAAAACAAAGTAGAAAAATTTATAGAATTTGATGAGGGGAAAGATGACTGCGTGTTAAATGTTAAAGAGGCAAGATAAGACATGGCTTGTCAAAGAGCAGGAGGAAACATTCCATTTTTACAGAGAGCAATCCCTATGAAATATTCTACCCTCTTAGAAGCTAATACTTAATGAGTATTATAGGGTCAGGTACTATTCCAACAGTTCAAATATTTAATTCATTTAGTCCTGCTAACAGTCTGTGAGGTAGTCTTTTATTATATTCATTGCATACATGGTGAATCCAAGGTAGTCCGTGCTCATTGATTTACCCAGGATCACACTGCTGGTTAAAATGTAAGTGGCAATATGGAGAGTACAAATTCAAAGTGTTGTAATATATGACATCAGTTTAAGATGGAAATTCTTTTCAATTATACTACAACTTTAAACATGTATATAAAGAGGGACTTCCCTGACAGTCTAGTCTTTAAGACACCATATTTCCACCACAGGGGGCACATACAAATGTGGGATGGTTAATACTCAGAACCAGAACAACTGATGTGCATAGTAAACCATGCACAGCAGGAAAGTAGACTTTCCCCAATAAAGAACTCACCCTTAATTCTTCCAACTCCTGATTTCCTATCTTTGGTAGATTGCCATGGCAATGATAAATGGGACACAGATAAGGAAAATATTTAACTGTCAAGACTTGAGTAACTTTTTGTACAAGTTTCTTTCATTGGCTTGGGGTTTACAGAATATCATCCATTTACATTAGATTGGAATATTTATGGAGGCAGTCACTATGTGTATTTTGTCCACCTCTGATTCTGGCACTTAGAACAGGGTCCAGAACAAATGCTCAAGAAAAATATGCTGAATAGCCTAGAAACAATAATATTAATACAGTCTTCTCAGATTAAAGAAATCAAAACATCTGTGTCTTCTCAAATTACTTTTTACTTCCCTACAAGGCCAGGACTAGAGTAAGCTGTGGAAGAGCAAGATCTGCACAGCAGCAGTAACAGGAGTCCGTTACAGAACTGTGATGGAACTATAAGTTCCACGAGGATACAAAACGAATGTATTTTATTTCTTCCTACATTCTCAGGTCCCAGCACATGTACAACAAACATAGAACAGACACAACAGAAGTGAAAGATAAACTTTTAAGATGGAGATGACATCCTATGATTCTGAAGGGAATCTGAGGGAGTTGTTCCTTACTACCTGGTATCAGAAGGGAATAGTGGGATTCAGATATAGAACTGGTAAATCCAAATACAGTTGCTATAAAAGGGGAAAGGAATCTATGTGTGTATGTATGTGTCTATCTATCATTTCTGTCCTACACAACACTTGTTCCTATTTAATTCCATTCAATGTGCTCTTCTTTATCCTATCCATTCTTGGACAATATCAAATTGGAATCCTATCCTTTATGGTACTGGTTATTCTCCATATTGACTGAAACAGCAACCCTGAATAAGCCATTTAAAAGCTTTCATGCCTATGTAGGTCACTCACATTTTCTTCAGTAGAATGGCACGTGCTTAGTCACTCAGTCATGTCCGACTCTATGACTCCATGGACTGTAGCCCTCAGGCTCCTCTGTCCATGGTGATTCTTTAGGCAAGAATACTGGAGTGGGTTGCCATGCCCTTCTCCAGGGCATCTTCCTGACCCAAGGATCAAACCCAGGTCTTCCTCACTGCAGGCAGATTCTTTATTGTCTGCGTCACCAGGGAAGCCCAAGAATACTGAAGTAGGTGGCCCATCCCTTTTCAGGGGATCTCTGGAACCAGGAATCCTGTATTGCAAGTGGATTCTTTACCAGCTAAGCTACTAGGAAAGCCCAGAATGGCATGTGTATTAATATTTGAAATGCTCTACCTGGTGTTTGGTCTGGCTAAGAAGCCAAGATGACATTGACTATTGGTTAAATTTCAGCAACTATCACAGTGAAGAGAAGAAAACGAGAATGTAAACAACCCAGTAGTAGAATCTGGGCAGAGAAAAGAGCATGTCAAAAGTTGTGCTAAATTATAAAAGAGAATTATATATGGTGGGAAAAACAGGGACAGCTTCCCTATCTCTATCAGTGAATACTCGAATGCCTATTATGTGCTAGACACTTCTCGAGGGAATTGTTTACATCAGTGAACAAATGATTTCTGCTTTCATTTTCCCTCTTTCTATTCTATCAAGAATAGGGGCAGGTAGAAGTTAAGACAGAAAATGAACACTAGACATTAAAAATAAATAAATAATTATACAGTACATTACAGGGAGACAGAGGCTTCGAGTACAGAATAAAAGTAGGGCAGGGTCAGAGAGTTTAAAGGATGATAAAGGAATAGATTGCTAATTACAGTTTCAAGTAGGTGAGGTTTTATCAAAGTGAAGGAGCTGAGGAAATTAGCCACACAGATGTCCGTGGAAAGCCCTTCTAGGCTGAAACAATAGCTGAAATAAAATCCCAAGGCTGGAATGACCCTGGAGTGTTTCTGTGCCCTTGTGTGGCTTGAACAGAGAGAAGGGGTGAAGGGAAAGTTAGAGAGAAAACCGAAAACCAGGTTACATGCAGGCTTCTAGACTGTGGCTTTTACATTGAGTAAAAGGTAACAACAGTAAGGCTTTTAGCAGAGAAGTGAGTGATTTTGGCTTTTGGAAATTTACTCTGACTTCTGTGTTAAGAACAGTCTTTGTGGTGGGTGGGGCAAGTGTAAAAGCAGAGGCACCTCTTAGAAAACTTTTGAAATAATTCATGAGAAAGATGATGGTTGTGACCCTGAGATTGGCAACAGAGGTGGTACAAAATGGTCGTATACTAGATATATTTTAAAGATAGATAAAACAGGATTTGCAAACAGATTGGGTGGAGGATACAAAAGAAGTCAAGGATGCATCCAAGGTTGTTGGTCTGAGCATTTGAAAGGATGGAGCTTTCATTAACCAAGAGGAAAAATTCTTCAGATAGAGAACTGAATCACTGTTACTACCTATCTAGTCTGTATATCTCTAGTTACCTTCTTTTTTTTTTTTTGTAATTTTACTGAAGTAAACCTGACCACATCTTTAGCTAATTAAAATATTACTTTGGATCATTATTTTAAGACAAAGTCCAAACTCCTTAACTTGATCTCATTCAGCTTTTATTTCTTTTTTCCCTATTTTTTTCTCCTCTGGTCCCTACTGCCACCACCGCACAGGCTATTATAAAGAAATACATTCTTTCCACCTCCAAAACATGCAGCTTCCATGTTCCATTCATTCTTCAGGTGTCACCTTAGGTATTGTTTCTTCAGGGAAATTACTATTGTAGAAAACTACAATACCTGTATATGAATGTTTTGCCATTATTAAATCAATTTCCATTATATCATAATTGCTTGCTTAATTTTATTAATCATTCAATATAAGCTTCAGGAGGATACAAATGTGACTTCTCACTGTTAAATTTAGCTATTGCTAATGTAACAAAGCTCTCAAAACATGTTATCTTAACAAGACACTGATCACTTAAATTGCTCACAAATCTACAATATAGGCCATCTTGGTGGAGAAAGTTTGTTACTGTTCCATGTGCTGTCAGCTGGGATGGCTTAATTCAAGTTAGAGTCAAGAATCCACTTTAAGATGACTCATGAATGTTTCAGGCAAGTTGGAGCTGGATGTCCATCTCTCTCCACTTGGGTCTCTTTAGGTTATTGATTCCAAGAGCAAGCTGCCCAAAAGATTCAGGCAGAAACTGTACTACCTTTCATAACCTGACCTCAGAAGTTACATATATAGCCTCACTTTCACCATAGTATAAGCTTGCCCAGATCCAAAGAAGGAAACATAGATGCCCAACTCTTTGTGCGAAGAGTGGCAAAGTCACATTTAAGAAGAATATGTAAAATGGGAGCTGTCACTGCAGCCGTTTTTTAAAATGTACAATCTCATCTGCTAGCCTCACTGTTGCGTCTTTGCGATGCAGCAAATCATCTGGCATATATCAGAGGCGCAATAAATATCTTTGGAATAATTAAAATGTCTTTCCTAATAGCTTCCTTTTCCAGCCACTATAGGAAACTTCCCTTTTTATGGATGCTAAGTTTTGTTTATTGTGTTCTGGTTTTGTTTTACTTCTGAGGAACGTGCTATGCATAAGGAGTAAGGTCCACATAACTAATTCTGTGTGTTTCACCTGGATAGAATCTATATTTCTTCCACTGGAGCCATTTAATCTGTAAAATGCTTACAAGGATAAGAGTTTCTAGTATTTCTTACTTCTTATTAAGATATTACCACATTTATTTAGAAACTGTTGCATAGAACAGAAACCATTATTGTGCTAAGCTATATAATTTTATGGAAACCAATTGACTAGTTTTTTTGCATTTGGCTTTCCTATAAAACTTTGGACTAGACATTAATGTTTAGCTATTACAGTAACAAAACTAATACACCTATTGATTTGTAAAGTGCCTTTCTTCTGCAAAGCCTGAAGTTTTTGCTTAAATATTTTTGTGTTTTTAAAGTAATAAATTAAGAGACTTTGCCATTCCTGGAATTGTAGCTATTATAATGAAACAAAAATTATATTACCAAGCTCTCCAGAAAATATTGTTTCAAATTTTTGATCATTTTTTCTCTTTGGCTACATCTACACATACATAAGTAGATTCTCAATATACCATAACAAGAGAAAAATCCAATACTTCCCTTTCCTAAAGACCTGGAATGTGGGCGGTGACATTTGCTGAATGCAGCGGAACTTTATACTGTGCAATTCATAAACACTCAAACCTCTGAGTCTCAGAGAGCTTGCAACTTGCTCAATGTTTATCTGATGCTACAATGTGGTTTTCCTACTATAAAGAATTTATTTTTTCTCCCAACTATACTTATAAGTCCTTAACATTTCTATTCATAATTGCTTATTTTGACAAAGGGATTGGTCATATGAAACATATTTTCCTGATACCATCTGACTTAAGATAGAAGACTTCATTATTTGCCAGGAAGATTTTTCTGTTTCCCTAAGCAAAGATAATCCTTTCCTTATTAATATTCCCACAGTGTTCTTGGGCCTATATTTACTATATTTTCACTTCATGTAACAAATATTTTAAAAAATCTATATTCCAAATCAAGCAAATAATGCAATAAAGGAATCTGGATCCTCTTCAGAGTCCTTTCCACAGCACTTGGCAGAAAGCCAGGTATATTGGCTTTATTCCTTTAAGACCCATTCTATTCCCACTATCTCTTTATATCTATTCCAACTATCTTTGATGAAGATCACTCTGTCTCTGTTCTAGCTGCTTTTTCAAGACTCATTAGATTATAACATGGTCTTTTATGGCAGACAAACAAAACTCATGTGACTTTATATCCTAACAGAGAGAAACACTAAGTGCCCAGTAAGTGCATTGAATAAATGCTTTTCCAAGTTTAAAAAAGCTCTCATAGCAGTCATTTAGAGAATTAAAAAGAACAGCTTTAAAAAACTGAAAATGGAAAGTGAAAATAATTTACAGTTACCTTCACATTGAGAAAGTACTTGTGAAATGATTACTATTTGCCACTCTGTCTCAGAGGGAGAGGTTGGCACCAAATCTCTGTTATGAAAAAGCCACTCATTTTTACTGCTTCTTCCCAAACTCACTATGATACTGAGGCACAGGCCCATTATTTCTAGAGCAAATATGAGCAACCATCTCTGGCAAGACCAAAACACTGCTTGAAAATAAGCTGACATGGCAGAATTAGGTAGTTGTAACAATGCTAAAAGATGCCCTAGGGTTTTGCCCTTGGGCCAAGTGTCCCAAAGCACTTACGGTTTTCTTAAGACCAATGCTGATTTGCTCCCATCAGTCGAGGCTAAGATGGGTGGGCTGAATGAAGCCAAGCTGGCCTTCTGCACCGGAAGCACCAAGCCCCATCATGGAGAAACTCTGAGAGACAAGAGGGACACAGAATGCTGTAGAGAGAAAATAGACTGCCAGTCAAGAGACATTCTAGTTATCACTACTTTGACTGTCAGAAGAGGTCAGATTTCTACTAAACTCTTCTCAGAAGGCTCTGCCTGCAGACAATATTTTATAGTTCATCCAGTCCTAGGCTCTAACCTAGTTCATGCTTTTGTCTGTCGTCTTTCTCCTTCTTGGACACTCTCATCAAGCATCACAGGCCTCCTTTGGTTTCTTGGACAAGCCAAACTTGTTCTTGCCTCAGAAGCTTTGAACTGGCCCCGTTGCTCTCTTTTCTTAAGGACTCAGCTCAAATATGACTAGAGAGGTCTACTTTGACTCCTGATCTTAATGACTTTCTACACCTTCTCACTCTCATCCTCCTCATTGTACTTTTCTTTAATTTTTCCTATACAGTTCAGTATATATTACATATGCATATATTTGTTTATAGTCTATCTCTCCCCACAAGGAGTTTCACAAAAGCAGACTTTTATTTCATTAAATGCCACAAAAAAAATCCCAGCCCATGAAACAGTGGCTGATACAGAGTAGGTACTCATTACATATTTGTTGTATGGATAAATTTTAAATGTGTTACCTCACTGTGTAACACATTTCACTTTGTTTTTCCAGACTTCCACTGAAGTCTGCTACCTGCTTTAAGTACATGTCTGTGTGTTTTGGAGGACAAATCAAGGAAAAGAGGTGATTTCCTCTTATAGACTGGCACAGAGCAGAGCAAAATAAGTAGCTCCAAGGGGAAGGGACACGAACAGGTTCAAGATTTCCATTGATATTGAATTTTTAGCTAGAGATGACTATGAATATGTAGTCATCTCACCAAACTCATAGAAATCTTTGAAAGGCCAAGATACAGGATAAGGAATTCAATCTCATTTTATTTAAACTCTAAAAGGTAAGGTGACCTCAATTGGCATAATTGGTCTACAACATAATTAATGATGCTGACTGCTCTATATGCTTTGCTCTATGTTTTGTGGTTTGGATAGAAATGGGTGCAGGGACTAGGGAAGAGGGATTTAGCTAGGAACAGGAAGGCCTCCTACTATCCATTCTGTTTCTTCATTGCTGGGCTTGTACTGTGGTTTCTTTTATTCTACTTAAAGTGGCAAATGTCAAAGATGACTGTCTGCTAATTTCAGTAATACAGTACTCTTTCTTAAATGACATTAGTCATTCTTGTGAAAAAAATGTTTATTCTGCTTCTTCAGCTGTGATACAACCTTCTTACAGATGCAAAGGACTGAGCCCTGCTAGTGGCACACGAATATTTTCCCTTGATTCGCTGACACATGTAATATCCTGGATCTATGCTTTTAAGGGATGAAATCTTTTAAAAAAGTAACGCTGGAAGAGAAGTTAAGCTTTTACCCCAAAATTTTCTGGTGATCATTTTCAAGCAATTACTACCTTGTCATTCGAGGTGTTATGAAACCTAACTGTTTGGACTTCATGGGTTTCTCTCTGCAAGAAGAAATTATTTTTACAGTCTTTTCTAAGCTAATGTTTTCTAGTCTCTTCAATATTTTGCACATTAATGAAAATAAGATCTCAAAATGATGACTAAGATGAGATATGAAATCCTATATTTCTCTCTAGATCTTCATCAAGCCTTCAAGGTCCTTAGTATTGATATTAAAAAACTGTGATAAATAATTTAAAATAGATAAATTCAACATCTTGCAAACCAGGGAGTTATTCTAAGTTGTTGGAACTTTAATAATAAGTCGTAAAAAGTAAGAAATTGAGCTATCACGGGAATAGCATCTATGAAAAAAGAAGGAGTACAGGGCTATAAATCTACTGACATATTCATGAGAATGTTTATTATAAGCCTTTACTCAATAGTTCTTTGAGCACAAACACAAGACAGTGAGCCTTCAAGACCTGGGAATCTCCACAATAAACAAAGCAAAAGTGAGTCAAATCTACACTTGATATTAAATCGCCATCAATCAACCAGTTGAAGCTCAAATCATAGATGTCCATAGAACACTTTTTTTCAGTTTAAAATTTAAAATCTGCCCAAGCAAGTGATTTTTTCCCTGCTTTCATGGAACCAGAATTCTATTTAGAGGTAAGCACTTCATGTATTTTTTAGAGCTGCTCTGTAAGTTTAACCTTTAGAGGTACAGTTGGAAATGGAATACTCTCACTGGCCATTTTCATGACTAAGTTAACTAGTGTAATCTTTAAAAAAGAACTCATAGTCAGCTCACTTGAACACTCTTCCTGTGGCAAACATGATATCTTGATTCCCCTTCAAGCTTCTGACAAACACCTTGACAAGTTACATGTTGGTGCTTTCTTTCTCTAAGCAGAGATGAAGGTTGAGCACATCTTCATCAGAAACAGCATGTCTGTGTGGATTGGAAAAGCTGACCCTGACATATTCACTATGGTGCACCAGTCAGGGATGGTGAGAAGCCATGAGGCCTCCTACATTATCAGATATCAGAGCATCAGGGTCAGAAAATAGTTGAGCAGAGATCAAGATTTCCTTTATGTCCCTCTGACTCTAGATGTAGTGAGATCAGTCAGCAGTGACCAGTCCAGTTGCTCACACTTCTTTCTCACTTTCTCTACCTTTCTCTTTACCTCCTGCCCCCACCCCAACCTGGAGTCTTTAATGCTATAAGTGCAGGCTCAGTCAAGTCCGACTCTTTGCAACCCCATGGACTGTAGCCTTCCATGCTTCTCTGTTAGTGGAATTTTCCAGGCAAGAACACTGGATAGGATTGCAATTTCCTACTCCAGGGAATGTTCCAGACCCAGGGATCAAACCCGTATCTCCTGAGTCTCCTGCATTGGCAGGTGGATTCTTTTACCTCTGAGCCACCAAGGAAGCCCAGGAGTCTTCCAAAAATCCACAACAAAATCCTCAGTGATAGAACTGTGAGCACGTTGTACTATGGTGTGTTTAGTTGCTTAGTCATATCTGTCTCTTTGTGACCACATGGACTGTAGCCCACCAGGTTCCTCTGTCCATGAGATTCTCCAGGCAAGAATACTGGGATGGGTTGCCATGCTCTCCTCTAGGGATCTTCCCTACCCAGGTATTGAACCCAGGTCTCCTGCATTGCAGGCGGATTCTTTACCAGCTGAACTACCAGAGAAGCCCTTGAACCCTTTAGTGTCCTAAATAGAGTGAGTCTCTGATGAAAACAATCATCAACTTGTTCAGAATTGGTTCCAAGTATCACTCTTTTTTAGCAACATAAATAGAAATTTGGCAAAGGACAAATCTCTGGATTCAGTTCAGTTCAGTTCCGTCACTGAGTTTTGTCCAACTCATTGCGACCCCATGTACCGAAGCATGCCAGGCTTCCCTGTCCATCACCAACTCCCAGAGTTCACCCAAACCCATGTCCATCGAGTTGATGATGCCATCCAGCCATCTCATCCTCTGTCTTCCCCTTCTCCTCCTGCCCCCAATCCTTTTCAGCATCAGGGTCTTTTCCAATGAGTCAACTCTTCGCATCAGGTGGCCAAAGTATTGGTGTTTCAGCTTCAGCATCAGACCTTCCAATGAACACCCAGGACTGATCTCCTTTAGGATGGACTGGTTGGATCACCTTGCAGTCCAAGGGACTCTCAAGGGTATTCTCTAACACCACAGTTCAAAAGCATCAGTTCTCCAGCCCTCAGCCTTTTTCACTGTCCAACTCTCACATCCATACATGACTACTGGAAAAACCATAGCCTTGACTAGACGAAACTTTGCTGGTAAAGTAATGTCTTTGCTTTTCAATATGCTATCGAGGTTGGTCATAACTTTCCTTTCAAAGAGTAAGCGTCTTTTAATTTCATGACTGCAATCACCATCTGCAGTGATTTTGGAGCCCCCCAAAATAAAATCTGACACTTTTTCCACTGTTTCCCCATCTATTTCCCATGAAGTGATGGGACCAGATGCCATGATCTTAGTTTTCTTAATGTTGAGCTTTAAGCCAATCTCTGTATTACTCATTTTATAACTTTTTTACATGCTGATGTTGGCATTTTGACAAACATTTTCCCCCATAGTCATTGATTTGGGAAGAAGACTGGGAAGAAAATAAAGAAGAAGGGAAAGAAAATAAAAAGAATTCAACTTAGCTAGAGGCTTGAGGCTAGAGAGGAGGTGCGGACCAGAACTAGAAACAAGCATTGAGACCTTTAGATCATTTACAGGAAAAGGCTTTGAAACGGCTACAATGGACTCAAGTGTAAGGGGTCATTACTGAGCATATTCTGTCTTCCCCATTATCTTTTCATGTGTATTCTACTATCATTTAATGAAAGAGGCTCAAGGCAGCCCTCCTGTCTCCTTATCCCGTAAGTGTCTGCTGGAAGACATGCTCCTCTTCACCATGAGGGCCCAGGGATTGGTGGTCATCACTGCTAAACAATCCAGCTTCATTTTATGAGTCATTTTAGACAAAAGAAATTGGCAGTGTGATTTCAGGAAGAGGGAAAAATAAACACAGCATAAAACCAGAGATACGCATTGAAGTCCCTTGAGTATTAATTGTAGAGTTTTTATGTCAGAGTAAATCACTCCCGTGAAGCAAATATGACTTGTAAAAGAAACATGGGGTTGTTGGGTGGTCCTTTCTGATAGTCCTCCCTGTTTTGCCTTAGAGATGTCCTGAGAAGGAAGTCCCATTTACCAGGAATTGGTGTTTCTTTAGTTCTAGTTGTTAAAACAACCCTTAGCTTGGGGACCCACCTGGGTACTGATTTATCACTTTGATGTTTTCAGAAGTTTATTTATTTTTATTTTTTATCTCTCAATCCAGTATGCTTTTAACAGGTAATTCCCATACCTCTTCTAGGGTATGCTTAATAGCAAACTTTTAAGACAAGGTAGTTCTTCTTTTTATGGCTGGGTGGAATATGCTTCCCAACTGTGTGCTTAATCTCAGAGTTTGCTGAGACGTGTGAGGGTTTACCTGTCTCACTAAATAAAGACCTACAACACTCAACAGGGTTTAAAAAGCACAGTGAGCCCTGTTTCTACCTCCATTCTTCTACATTGGGGACTAAATTGATTCTCTGCTTATCTGAGGAGGAATAATTTTTTTCTCATTGTTCCCCATATTTTAGAGCATTTCTTTTTATTCCCAAAGGCAGAAGTTATGAAATTCTAAGGGAGAAAATGATTATTGCATATTTATTCTGAAATTCTTCTAAGATTTTACTCTTATCAAGCAATAAATATTCTACAAAACTGCCATGAAAATGAGAAAACTTGTGAGTGCTTTCACTATATGTTTTTCCCAAAGAGAAACATTACGAGTTTCCTTTCACTGTCTAAATAGCAGGATGACAAAAAGACAGGGTAAGGACTTCAGTGGGTTCCTGATGTCACACATTGTTTAGCATAGGTAAGGCTGGGGAAAAGAAGGAACTCTAAGAATTCCCAGTTATTTTAATGTCTTTCTGGTCCAGGATCCAGAGAGAATATGGGCCAGGATTTTTGCTAATAGGTATAATGTGAGAGAGTTTTGCTAGGCGTTGGAGGTCAATATGTAGGAGAAAGGTGAAATGAGGTGACAGCAAAAGATATTGTGGTGGAAGTAACATTGGTTTTGTGCTCATATTTTCTTATTTTTTGCCAAGAAGACTTTGGGCAAGTAACAACTTGGACCACAATCTCCTTATTTATAAAATTGGCACAATAAAAATTATGAAAGAATTATCCTGAAGATTGCAAATTATTTATGTAAAGCACTGGCCTATAATTGATATTTAGTAAATTTTTACCATTATTATGATATAGTCCTTGAACTCTAGGCAACTATTAATAGTATTCACTTAGGGAAGGAGATGATAAATATAAGATAAAATGACTTATTCAAGATATTGTATACTAAATTCCCATGAATGTAGTAATTGCTTCCCACATAAGAGACCACTGAGGTGTACTCACTGGGAGACTTTCAAAGAAGACTCAAGATCTAACTATAGGCTGACTTTACAGCATCACCAAATGGAAACATTTGGAGACAGGAGAGAGAGTAATGGGAGATAAATATTTGAAGCAGGAGCAGGAGTCCAGCAGGGCAATGGGTTTGGGTGAAAAAACAGGCAGACACCAAAATCAACAAAAGCACTTCTGAAGGTTTTCAAACTTCAGTTGAACTCAGAGAGCATAATCTTGCAGCATTACATATACCTTGCAGGTATTCATTAAGTCAATCTTTTACTAAACTCAGCTCAGTTCAGTCGCTCAGTTGTGTTTGACTCTTTGTGACCCCATGGAGTGCAGCATGACAGTCTTCCCTGTCCATCACCAACTCCCAGAGCTTGCTCAAACTCACATCCATTGAGTTGGTAATTCCATCCAACCATCTCATCCTCTGTCGTCCCCTTCTCCTCCTGCCTTCAATCTTTCTCAGCATCAATGAGTCAGCTCTTTGTATCAGGTGGCCAAAGTATTGGAGTTTCAGCTTCAGCATCAGTCCTTCCAATGGATATTCAGGACTGACTTCCTTTAGGACTGACTGGTTTGATCTCCTTGCAGTCCAAGGGACTCTCAAGAGTCTTCTCTAACACCACAGTAAACTTCTACTATATACCTAGCTTTGCATTAGATTGAAGAATAATAATGACATGATCTCCATTCTCTGCAGTTTACAGTCTAGTGGGGATGTCAACAACAACAAAACCAAGAAAAAAAAAAAGAAAATATATTACAACAGAATACAGTGTTTTTATTGTTGAATTATTCTACCTGCCTACATATCTATATATTTCTTGATATATTGAAAAAAAATATCAAACATCAGCTCTAGATGGGAGGTCTGGTAGGGCTTTTTGTGGAGGCAAGTTTTTAAAAGAGGTTTGAAAGAAAAGAATAACCCCACATGCAAAGCATAAAAATTTCTGAGGAGGAGACAATGGGGGCAGGGGAGAGACAAAACCAAAAACGACTACAAAAACAAAGACATAAGGTCTGAAGGCACTTGCTACCCAACAATTGGTCCCTAGATAAACTGTATAAATGTCACTTGGGACCCTGTTAGCAAGGCAAAACCTGGGTACAACTTTAGAAGTACCGAATCTGAATCTGCATTTTTAAGATGTCCAGATAATTCATAAAAACATTTAATTTGAGAAACAGACATAAAATTGACTTTTGAATAAGCCGAATGGAGGTTTTTGGCTGGCTTGAAAAGGTTATTTCAGTGTAGTGGGATAGAAACCAGATGGGAATGGGCTGAAGAATGGCAAGGATTAAGGAATGAACACAACATGTAAATACCTCATTATGGACGTCTTATTTGGAAAGAGATGAGAACAGAAGATAGAGGCAACAGTTGAAAGAGAAAACAGGGTCAGAAGAAAAGTTGCTTAAGTTGAAGAATGTGTGTTTTTGTACATAAGGGTTACACCTAGTTGAGAAGGAGAGTGATGATGAGAACATAGAGAGATGATCTAAAGATAAGGTCCTCAACAATGCAGGACAAAGCAGAAAGGCAGCATGGCAAAATTAACCTGTGATGGGAGAAGTGACACTTCCTGTACTGGAGCAAAAGGGAGAGTGGAAACGACGTGTGCCCTGTGAATTTATTGATGGGAATATGAGCAGCTTCTGGCACACTAATTGTCTTCTGTCAGTGAAGCATAAGGCATGAACATCAGCTGCAAACAAGGGTAGCAGGGATTTGAAAAGTGAGAAGTTAATGAACTAATCTCTGTAGAAGTACAAGCTGGAAGAGAAAACAATTGTTGTATTACTGGTAGTGGTAAGCAGACAGTGATCAGTACCTATTTAAGCTTAGCAATCCAAATATATAGTGAAGTCTGCCCCATGACATGATTTTTGTTTTCCAAGCTGTGCTCACTTTATAGGCACAGTGTCGCAGATGGTTAGGGTCATGCAAGGTTGGGGTTAATAATCAAAAATCATCCTTTAACACTGAAGTTTGCCTAAATCCAGTACTTGGCAACTGTTTCTGTCTACAGAAGTTAGAGATTAGATGCAGATATTTAACATCAAATTATAATAACTTGGTGCCGATTATTCACTTTCAATGTGCTCAGTTTTGCATACATTTTCTGGGAACTTCCTAGCAATGCTATGGCTTAGCTATTATCAGCCCCACTTTACTGCTGCAACTGAATATAAAGAAGATTCAGTAAACCTTAAGTAAATTATAATGCCAAGAGTCAAACTGAGATCTATTTAACTTCCACCACCAGTCATGTCATAATAATGAAAGGAATTTTTTAAAGGGAAAAATAAGAAGGTTGGTATTTTCATGTGTCGTTTTCTTTTTTTCTTTCTTGATCTTTTTGATTCAAAGCAAAAATAAAAAAAAACACTAACTCTCATTGGAGGATCTTTCACCCCTCAGTGGTGTTATGAAATTGAATGAAATGTGACATGTTCTCTCTCTTTTCCACTGAATACAAGCAGCAGATACATATGCACTCTTGAAGATCTTGCCTCTAACATTTCCTTGCCACCATGTGAGAAGTTTGAGAGGAAGATCAACTAAGCACCATGTAGGGAACAAAGATGTGGATAGTCCTTATAAGTTTTTGAGAAGTCTACAAAGGATTTACCTTGACTTGATACTTCCTTCCTTGCAAAATATGAAGGATATGGCATTTATTTTGACTGACATAAATTGCAGAAAATGTTAAACCATAAGATTCCAAAATGAGTATCAGATGAAGAAATCAGATAACAAACTCAAATGTCTACAGAAGCCTGGAACAAAACATAAAGGAGTAAAGAGTGTCAGTTAGAAGATACCGAAGGAAAGCGGGGGGCCTGGTATAAACTGAAAGTCACTCATTGGTTTAATCCAACTGATGGCACACAGGAATTCCAATTTAGTGTTGCAAAATCCTCCTGTAATCCAACAGAAAACAGTCTAAACTTTTGTGAAATAAACATATTAAAGCATTCATTGGCAAAATCAAATGTATAAGCCAGCCAGGAACTAAAAGATAAATTGAGACATGTTAAATTTTTTTAGTTCATTTGAGCAAAGATCAATTCAAATTGGGTAGCACCAAACCCAAGTGGTCAGGAGTGCTCTTCCAACAGGAGGCAGGGGAGAACTTACACAGAGAAAGTAGAGAAGCAGAGGTAGGAAATTATTCAGTTAGCTATTGCTTATTGCCTGTGTTGTTGCTCAGTCGCTAAGTCATGGCTGACTCTTTGCAATCCCAGGCAGTACTCCAGGCTTCCCTGTCCATCACAATCTCCTGGAGTTTGCTCAGACTCATGTGTACTGAGTTGGTAGTGTTATCTAACCATCTCATCCTCTGTTACCCCCTTCTCCTCCTGCCTTCAATCTTTCCCAGCATCAGGATCTTTACCAATGAGTCGGCTCTTGGCCTCAGTTGACCAAAGTATTGGATCTTTGGCTGCAGCATCAGTCCTTCCAATAAATATTCAGGGTTAGTTTCCTCTAGGATTGACTGGTTTGATCTCCTTTGTGTCCAAGGAACTCTCAAGAGTCTTCTCTAGCACCATCAATTCTTCAGCACTCAGTCTTCTTTATGGTCCAACTCTCACTGTGATTGGTTGTCCTTAGTGTTTTGATTTTTCTAACACTGAGGCATTTGCAGACTTAGATTTTGGTTAACTTATGTAGGCTGCCAGGGCATAAGTCACTGCAGTCTCATGGCCTGCTTATTTAATTAAGTTAGCAATGTCTAAGTCCATGAGTCTTCTGTTTGCCACCTCTGTAGAGGTACTTTTAAATCCATGTCAGAGATCACAGATTGCCAAATAATCACCAATGTTAGGAAGCCAGTTTCAGTTTCAGTTCAGTAACTCAGTCGTGTCTGACTCTTTGCGACCCCATGGACTGCACCACACCAGGCTTCCCTGTCTATCACCAACTTCCAGAGCTTGCTCAAACTCATATCCATTGAGTTGATGATGCCATCCAACTATCTCATCCTCTGCTGTCCCCTTCTCCTGCCTTCAATCTTTCCCAACATCAAGGTCTTTTCCATCGAGTCAGTTCTTCACATCAGGTGGCCAAAATATTGGAGTTTCAGCTTCAACATCAGTCCTTCCAATGAATATTCAGGACTGATCTCCTTTAGGATGGACTGGTTTGATCTCCTTGCAGTCCAAGGGACTCTCAAGAGTCTTCTCCAACACCATAGTTCAAAAGCATCAGTTCTTCAGTGCTTTGGTTTCTTTGTAGTCCAGCTCTCACATCCGTACATGACTACTGGAAAAACCATAGCTTTGACTAGATGGATCTTTGTTGGCAAAGTAATATCTCTACTTTTTAATATGCCATCTAGTTTGGTCATAGCTTTTCTTCCAAGGAGCAAGCATCTTTTAATTTCATGGCTGCAGTCACCATCTGCAGTGATTTTGGAGCCCGAGAAAATAAAATCTGTCACTGTTTCCATTGTTTCCCCATCTATTTGCCATGAAATGATGGGACTGGATGCCATGATCTTCGTTTTTTGAAGCCAGGAAGCCAGACACCCCTTTAAAATCTCTTTTAAATGGCTCATATGAGAAATATGATCTACTAGATGTAGTTAGACATATTTTAATTTGTTTTGTAATTTAGAGAAGTTACCCGAGAGAAAGAACTATCTTCAAACCTGAAGCAAGAAAAAGTGAGAAAATTATGCGTTCCTTTTACCAATCATGAGCGTCTCTTTAATGAGTGAGTTACCATGACATAGGCAAAAAATAGCTTCATTATGAAAAAAGTACAGAATATCTTTATTCAGCAGTGGTTCTCATTTATGAACCAAAGAATTCACAAACTTAATCAATTTATCATAATGAACTTCCCACGGGTAGTCAACAAGAATATTATAAGCACAGCAGGTAAGTTTTCCAACAGTAATGATATTATGCCTCTTTTTGTACAAAGCATGATTTCAGTAGCTTTGTAGTTCAATTAAACCTATAAATACATAAAAGTCACAGTGACAAAATCACAGTCCATTATCTAAGACTCACACATGAGATGGTCTCATTTCATCTCGGGAGCACAGAAAATGTGAACAAGATTCTAAGCTAAGTGAATTTATTACTGTTCCCTAAATATGCCTCTTACTTTTGTGACTCCACATTTGTTATTGGGTATCTTTCCTTTTAACTTGGCCCAGAATGCCTGTCAAAGTTCTGTCTACCAAGTTCAGTCTCAAAACAGCTTCCTCCTCACTGATCTGGTGAATGAAGATCCTAGCTATGTATGAATCCATTGCAAATTCAGTGGTAGGTGGATTCAAGTAAGGAACATGGATTGTAAACATTCTTTTTGGTAGATTGGAAGAGCCTCATGAGAGAGCAAAACTGACCAAACGCATTTGTTGTAGGCTAACCGACAGAGCTAAGACTTCCAAGCGATTTGGAACAATGACAGTCCTTTAATCTCTCATGCTGTATCCTTGACAGTGGCAGGGCATCAGAGACTAGCAACTCAAAGTATTAATGGCAAGGGGAGGTGGGCAGAGTCAGTACAGAGGTGTGTACAGCCTTGAGACTATCAATTGTGTCTTGACTAGTCCCATCTGGAAATCCATGCCAAATTCTTGAAAGTGTGTGGGGACGTACAATAAACAAAAATGAGAAATTAAGTGAAAGAGCTTTTGCTGATCTGATATTAGAGCTACAGTCTAAGGAAGAGAATGTGATTTTATGAGAGTCATGTTTTCAATTGACAAGCGTTTGAGTGAGCTCTGGGAGATGGTGAAGGATGGGGAAGCCTGGCAGGCTGCAGTCCATGTGGTTTCAAGGAGTCAGTCACGACTGAGTCATTGAACAACAGGTGTTCTTAAAATAGGTTTATTTCTATGAATATAATCTTTTAAAAGCTGCCTTTATTATTTACTTTGGTTAAATGTGCAGTTAACCAAGATCTCTGGTGAACTAATTTCCAGAAACTGTCACTATGTTAGCATACATGCCCAACAGACTTGGCAGATGTAGTTACCCACAGAATGACTGGTCTCTCTCCTTCATGCCTGCCCTTTAGATTCTATTTTCCATACAGCAGCTTTCATACTCTTTGACAATGTACATCTGATCTTCTTACTGCTCTTTTGGATCTTCTCAAGGGCGTTCTTTTACACATAGAATAAATTCTGAAATCCAGACTTTGACTTCCAAGACTCTATGTGATCTGGCCTTGAAATTTCCTTCTCCAGCCTTTTTCCTATTCTGCTTCTTTCTTCCTATGCTCCAATCACCTGGCTTTCCTTAATATCTATGAACATCCTGCACATACACCTTCTTCGACTTTTGTAATTACTGTCCAATCTGCAGGGGATACTTTTGCCTCTGACAGCCATAGGGCTTGTTGAAATACTTCCTTCAGATTTCTTCCTCACCAACAGTACACCCTACCTAAACTAGCCTACCAGCATTCATTTTATCCTTTCCCTACCCCTACGTTATTTTACTTCATTGCACTCACTGCTATCAGTAACCACATTACATATTAATTTGCTTATTTGATTATCTTATGTCTTTTCCACTGGGAATGACAGAAACTCTGTTTTTATTCATTGCTGTACCTCTTGCACCTCAAACATTGCCTGCTCTCATAATATGTTAGGCACTCAGTTAAAGTCTGTAGTAAACAAATTGTGAACAGGCTATCTTTTAATTAATTTGAAGTAGCCACATATGACTAGTGGCCACAAAATTATACGGTGTTTTATTAGATAGTCTACCTACTTGTCATGTTATTTATTATCTGTTGTCCCATTATACAGGAATATAAGTGCCCTGAATACAGAGACATTTGCCTATTTCTTCAGTAACATATACCAAGTACATAGACAGTATCTGGCACACAGAAGGTGTTCTGTGAATATTTAGAAAGTGATTAAATGAATGTTTAATTTCTGTCTCATGTAAAATTAACATCTTGGCTTTCCTGGATTTAAATTTGAGGAGAGGGAATTAAACTTGACTCTTTTGAAAATCTTTTCTGCACTTAAGATGATATAATTCTATCTCCTCTGAAATGACAATTTTAGCAATATTTTATCAGCTGTTTTGGCCTTAGATGAATGAAACATATAGCAGATGTCCAGATAATTGAAGTTCCCAACCACTAATAACTTCTGCTCCAGTTTTGCCCTCTATATTAAGCAAGTAACTAACATACCCTGTCTGCCTAGACAGTCCTGAGAGTATTACCATGGTATTATGTCTCTTACCTTTCATTCTCATCTACTTACTCTCAGCCTCCCTTTACTTTCACCCTCATGAATTTTATAGAAATATCTCCTTGACACATAGTTTTATCTCCCACTGTAATTTGTTGTCTTCTTCTTCTTCTTTTTTTTTCAGGCTGCATTGTGTGGGATGCAAGATCTTAGGTCTCTGACTAGGGATCAAATCTGAGTCCCTGCATTGGGAGCGCCGAGTCTTACCTACTGGACAACCAGGGAACTCCATGCATGTCTTTTATTTTTTATTTATTTATTTATTTTTAAAATTTTCTTTACTTTATTGTGCTGGTTTTGCCATACAGTGACATGAATCCGCCATGAGTATACATTTGCTCCCCCTCCAGAACCCCCCTCCCTCCTCCCTCCCGATTCCCTCCCCCTGGGTCATCTCGGTGCACCAGCCCCGAGCATCAAACCTGGGCTGGCGATTGATTTCACATATGATAATTAACATGTTTCAATGCCATTCTCCCATATCATCCCACCCTTGCCCTCTTCCACAGAGTCCATGAGACTGTTCTATACATCTGCGTTTCTTTTGCTGTCCCACATGCAGGGTTCTCATTACCATCTTTCTAAATTCCATATATATGCATTAGTATACTGTATTTTTGTTTTTCCTTCTGGCTTACTTCACTCTGGATAATAGGCTCCAGTTCCGTCCACCTGAGTAGAACTGATTTAAATGAATTTTTTTTTAATGCTGAGTAATATTCCATTGTGTATATGTACCACAGCTTTCTTATCCATTCGGCAGTTGATGGGCATCTAGGTTGCTTCCATGTCCTGGCTATTGTAAACAATGCAGCAATGAACATTGGGGTACACGTGTCTCTTTCAATTATGGTTTCCTCGGTGTGTATGCCCAGCAGTGGGATTGCTGGGTCATATGGAAGTTCTATTTTCAGTTTTTTAAGGAATCTCCACACTGTTTTCCATAGTGGCTGTACTAGTTTGCATTCCCACCAACAGTGTAAGAGAGTTCCCTTTTCTCCACATCCTCTCCAGCATTTATTGCTTGTAGATTTTTGGATGGCAGCCATTCTGACTGGTGTAAAGTGGTACCCCATTGTGGTTTTGATTTGCATTTCTCTGATAATGAGTGATGTTGAGCATCTTTTCATGTGTTTGTTAGCCATTTGTATGTCTTCTTTGGAGAAATGTCTGTTAAGTTATTTGGCCCACTTTTTGATTGGGTGGTTTATTTTTCTAGAATGGAGCTGCAGGAGTTGCTTGTATATTTTTGAGTTTAATTGTTTGTCTGTTGCTTCATTGGCTATTATTTTCTCCCATTCTGAAGGCTGCCTTTTCACTTTGCTTATAGTTTCCTTTGTTGCATGCACGGCTTTTAAATAGGACTATCTTTCTATTTCCCTGGCATCTATTTCATGCATCTCAACACCAAGACTTGGTGTTTTTTGTGGGACCAAAACTACTTATTTTTTTTTTTT
>ML662436.1:8984084-9069982 GCA_007570785.1 Antilocapra americana
CCTGCATCTTCTCAATCCTTGCCTGCAGGTTATTGAGCTGTAACTCCAACTTATTTTCCAGGTTTTGGATCATTTTCACTATCATTATTCGGAATTCTTTGTCAGGTAGACTTCCTATCTCTTCGTCTTTTGTTTGGTCTAGGGGGTATTTATCCTGTTCCTTTACTTGCTGGGTATTTCTCTGCCTTTTCATCTTGTTTATCTTGCTGTGTTGTCCCTTTATTGTGGGGATTCCTCTCTATGGGAGGGGTTGGATGCGTGGTTTGTCGAAGTTTCCTGGGTGGAAAGGCTTGTGTGGTTTTCTGGTGGGTGAGTCTAGGTTTCCTCACTGTTACCAGACTTGACCGTGAGTATCCAGGAGTCTCCGGTGGAGGTGTGGGTCAGTTGTGGCCTGCTGCAGGGTCAGAGGCGCTGAGTGCAGCAGTGTATGCATGGGACCTTTTGAAGGAGGTCGCCATTATCTTCATTACCTCCACCATAGCTTGGCCTCAGCAAGCAACAGGGCAAAACTACTTATTTTTAATAAAATTCATTATAAATGAACACATCTGAAGCTCTATATTTCCCTCTTTCCTGTGTTCTTTCAAGGATTTTTAGTCACTTTTTTCCCTGTAATCACATCTAGTTTTCATTACAGACGATTTTTGCTCACTTGTTTGTAAGTTTATTTGAAACTTTTCCTCCCTCTTCTCTGTTTGTTTCGAGTCAAACTGGACCAAATTATGATGTCCTAAGTGAAAATGTTACATTCAGTTTTCATGATATCATCACTGACCTAATTTTCTTACATCAATCAAGACTCAGAAACTAAACACTGTCCTTTAACAAGTTTTTCTTAATTTTACATTCATACCTTCTGCCAAATTCTCTTCCAAACTTACAGTATTCAATTGAGAAGAAGACAAAAAACTTTCTTAGTTTTTCCTATGAAGGCTTCATTATAAGTAGAGATATAGTTCATGTTTATTTTGCCTGAGTGAGGAGCTGAGTGAGGTCAGGAGATCTGAGTTTTGGTGATCCTTTCCATATGTCTCTGATCACACTCAGCATCTTTTGCTGGCTTGTGCGTCTCAACATCCCATGTCGTCCTCTCAGGATTATTAAAGGAAGATTCATTATAGTTGCAGAGAAGGCAATGGCAACCCACTCCAGTGCTCTTGCCTGGAGAATCCCAGGGATGGGGGAGCCTTGTGGGCTGCTGCCTATGGGGTCGCACAGAGTCGGACACGACTGAAGCGACTGAGCAGCAGCAGCAGCATTATAGTTGATTGTGTTTATGAATCTTCTTTACTATAACATTAGATTTGGATTCAGAAGGATTGTATTTATGCTATCTAAGACCAGGTCATAACTTACATTTAGCTAAAATGGTCCTGAATGCATTTTCTTCCTTTTCTCTTTTTATCATATTGTTCTACTTTCTACCTCTTGATTCCAACTTTAATTTCCCTTCACCACCTTAAGTTTCTTTGACTTTCTGGCTTCCTCCTAAGATCTTGTTTCTGTCTAGGACCTTTTCTATTGCTTCTAGAAAGGCAGAGCCTATTTAAGAATTCTTCCATCATTTACATTTTTTATAATTTAGACATCAACTTGTATCAGTAACAAACAGAACTAGTGACTTCTTTAAGCAAGAATTCAAATACATTACTCTCAGGGGGGTCACACATGAAACTTTGGCTTCTTAGTTTGAACTATAGTTTTTTTTTTCTAACATTTCCATGAAATTCCACTGCAAATGCTTACTTTCTATTACATTTTGCTTCTGTGGTTCTGGGGTAAACCTGATCTGGAGGTCTCTTTGGTCATTGTCCACAACCCCTCCATAAACTACATGGTTAGATCTGTGGCTCCTAAACTTGAGGGTCCATCAGAATCATCTAGAGGGTTTGTTGAGATAGTTTCTAAATCAGTAGGTACAGGTTGAGAATTTACCTTTCTATAAAGGTCCTTGGTGATGTTATGTTACTGGGTAAAGACTTCACTTAGATGGTCACAGAATTACTGAATCTAGGGTTTAGTAGCACACCAGGCAGTCAATGGTGCTGACTGTATTACAAAGTGCAGGAAAATCAGCAGCACTTCTTCCTGACTGCTGGCTGACTCAGTGGATATTCTGTTGCCTCAGAAGCCAGTTTTCCAGATTTCTTTGAACAGAGGAGGTAATTTCTCCTTCCTCCTACAATCTGATACATTTAGTAGGTCCTTATAAAATGTTCCTCTTTAGCTCAGGAGTGGATTTTTCTTCAAGGAGTACAGAGTAGGTTAGTAATCCTATTGGGGAACATTCTTAGTCCTCTCAGCTCCTTTGTATTCTTGGAGCTCTCCTCCCAACAACTGCTCCCCCTGCCCAATCTTAGCTAGCTTTGTTTACAGCTAGGAGTCAGCTTTGTTCCCTCCAGTAAACAAAAAAGCACACTTACAGGCTGACCTCTTACATTCATTTCAAAATATCCTACTCACTCTTCCTCCAGACTCCAGTATTAACTACTGATAGCTTAAGGTATAAGTATGTGTTTGGTAGCACCAGCTATGTATTAATGCTGGCAAAACTCAAGCAGTTTGTGCGTAATATGCTTTCTAGATAACTACACAGAGAATTCCATCATGGGCCCGACAACTGAGAAGCCACCAGGATGGTAAGATTAAGACAGGGCTAGCAGTCCACCTGAGAGCTCCCTCCAGAAACTAGCACCCCGAGAATGGAGGAATATTTTATTCAGAGATCAAGATAAGCCTTAAAAACATGAAAAACAATTTGCAAGTCTTTTAAACAGCTGTATCAACTTACATAGTGGAAATAGTAAATCCATATTTTCATAATTCTGTTTATTTTTACTTTGAATAAAATGAATGTAGTTTTTAAAAATTGGTGAATCAGCCATAATTAGTAAAAGGGCTACAGTCATTTACTTTGCTTTTACTGTCCTTTTCCATTAGAATGATAATGAAAGTTGTTAATAATCCTTGAGCATTTATTATTAGCAAAGAGCTTTGCTAAGCAATTTGTGCGTTTTACTATATAATTCTTACAAAAACTCCTATGAGATAGATCCTATTCAAGTTTTGCAGGTGAAAATTTTGAGATTTAAATGACTTGTCCAAGTTCTCAAGTTATTCAATTCAGTTCAGTCACCATGTCTCACTCTTTGTGACTCCATAGATAGCAGCACACCAGGCTTCCCTGTCCATCACCAACTCCTGGAGCTTGCTCAAACTTATGTCCATCAAGTCAATGATGCCATCCAGCCATCTCATCCTCTGTCATCCCCTTCTTTTCCTGCCTTCAATCTTTCCCAGCATTAGGGTCTTTCCCAATGAGTCAGTTCTTTGCATCAGGTGGCTAAAGTATTGGAGCTTCAATTTCAGCATACATTCTTCAAATGAATATTCAGGACTGATTTCCTTTAGGATTGACTTGTTGGATCTCCTTGCTCTCCAAGGGACTCTCAAGAGTCTTCAACATCACAGTTCAAAAGCATTAATTCTTTGGCACTCAGCTTTCTTTATGGTCCAACTCTCACATCCACACATACCATTGGAAAAGCCAAAGCTTTGACTAGATGGACCTTTGTCTCAAGTTATTAAACAGCAGCAAAATAGGGATTTGTACCGAGTTGCACTCTCAACTCCAACCTTTAATCATTTTGCTCCGAGCATCACAGCAGTGTCCCTGACCACTCCATCAATTTCTGGCTCGACTTCTAGCCTCTCCTAGCATTTTCACATGGCAAGAGTCAACATATTTGGAGCAGTCCTGGGTCCTCCCTGTAGAAGAAGTTGTGGTAGGAACCACACAATCAACATTGGTTCTTAAACTTTTGGTTGCTGGTAGTGGTTGTGTTATTCTGGGATTTGGGGGCAGAATCTCATAATTGGATACACTTGTGAAAAACATTCACTCTACTTTGAATAGCATATTACTGGGTTCATTAATACACTGAGTCCTACCTACTATGGATCCCTCACCAGGAAAACTAGAGGATAACATCTGTAGTTATTAAGTCTGTTATTGAGTCTCTGAACTGATATCAAACCCTACTACAGATAACTCTAGGACAAATAATTCCAGAAATATAGTCTACATATCAAATTTAATAAGTAAGTTTAATGGCTACATTCAATTTCAGTGCCTCCCAATTTCCTTATCTGAAAAATATTCATACTTTTTAAGATTGTCATGAGGATTGCATGAGAATATGAATTTATTATTGCTTATAATAGTGTCCAATGCTTAATAGGCATTCTACCCATTACTAACATTATTCTCTTATCCTTCTTTTCCTTATTATTCCTTCATTACTTCCCTGAGGAAGTTCATTTGAAGGGTACCACCTTTGTAATCATACTTTTAGAGTCTTTAGGAAATATTTCTGTTACTAACATATTGGTATTATTTTGAGGGAGGAGATATTTGAACATTAATCACCACTATAAAGCAGGAAGGGTTATTTAACCACATGATATGGCCTCAACTGGAAAAGTGCCAAATCTAAACATAAATGCAGAAATATTAAAAGTAAAAAATTAAGGATGATGTGACAAAATGTTATACAATTGAAGGAAAAGTGGTACAAATTTGATCTCTATAATTTTTAAAATTTGCCTTATTTTATTAGATATTTGTTAGATAAAATCCAGACCCAATATTGTTATATAAAGTACATTTCTATTAAAGAAAATCTTGAAAGTTTAGTGATAATATGAAAACTCCTTTCCATGCAAAGAAGGAAGGTGTTAGACAAGCAAAAAAAGTGATAAAAATTCAAATTCAATTTATGCACTTAAAAACCATGACTTGTGTCTGTTTGTTTACTGTGATGTACTGATACATCATACAGAGACCAACATGTAGAACTCTTTAGAATTTTATCATCTATTAAACAGTAACTACTGAACATACAATTAACATGTATTATGATGCATTTATGTCAAGGGATATTGAATGTGTTTCATAAAGTTAGTAAGACTAAAGAAGGTAAGGCATGAAGAGAATAACATTCTATGGAGTTCTTCATCCCTAGGGACTTCTCTGCAGTCTAGGGATCCCAGGTTGTTGTACTGGGAGGACTCTGATGCACAATGAATAGATACTGAGCAGCTAAGATGTTTGATCAAATTATGTTTAAAAATTCACTTTGTTTTCCAAGGTCAATTTTTAAAAAAGGAAAGCCATGAACAACATACCACAGTGACAATGAAGTTTTTTGATGTAATGTGCTAAAATGTTAGGGAATGACACAGATATTTTATATGTAAATGCTTTTAACTACTTTTGACTATTGAAAAACTTAGCTGTTATAGTCAAATTTCTAGATTTTGTTTTCATATACTGAAGTTGCTCATCTTTTGCTATTTAGTGAAAGACATGGGAGGGATAGTAATACAGAAAAGCTATACTTCACTTTTCTTTCTGTCTGGGTTATCTCGAAGTTTAGATTTAAGTCTGAATATAGAGAAATTTGGAACCTATGTTAAGAATCAAAGGCAGGTTCGATTTGAACATTTATAGATTTTAAGACTCTATAAAATACTCTTGATTACTTCTCTTATATGTGATTCAGATAATTTCACCTTTTTTTCTCTTTTTAAGTTAAACTCACATTGAGGGTGGGCTAGTTCATTTATGACTTTTGAAAACTTGTCTAGGTACTTTTATAATTAGACTCTTCCAGGTAGCAGGAAATTTTGCTTTGCCATCCCATTTAACAGCTGTGTTCCCAGCTGGGTCTGTTTGTTATAAATGAAAATGGCTCTTTAAATCTACATTCCCTGCATGACCAAGCTTGGCATCAGATGCAGCCTCTGGATGATGCCAAAGATAAGCACCAAAGGGTGTCAGATTGAAACTCTGGATCATAGTGTGTTAAAGAGCATTATCAGCCACAATTGTATATTTCTATTAAAGCAAAGTGATGTGACCCAATGGATCTTTGAAAAATGAATTGCTTCTTGTCTTTGAATGTTTTTGTAATGTGATTGAGATGAATCCCCATGATATGTCTATGGAGCAAAGTGAAATGTGAAATGCACAAAAATAAAGGTCATGGTAAAATGGAACACTTGTGGACCCAAATGATGATATTAATTTCCTTTAGGCTTACGGAGGAAGTGAATGGGCTTATGTACGAACTGAATAATTTCTTCAAATAGTGGCCATAAAACATCACAGATTGGAACAATGTATTCCTAATTCTTGCTTTTAGAGTTATTTTGCCTCACAATTTACCACTCTTGCCTTCCTTATTGAAATCAAAGGTATGCACAGACTTTCCACTGGACAAGTCCCTGAAGAGTCTATACCAATTTAATGAAAATCCACAAAATTCTATCAGTACAAAAAGGCTAAAAAGAGGTAAATTTTCTTTGCTTTTTCTAAGCAGCATTGACAGTTAATATCTTTGAGAGAGTACTGGGAGAATGAAACTACAGAAATCTATAGAAATAGAAACATACACTTTGACTTCCCTAAACATGCTTTAAATTATTATCTTGTATTATTTTCAAAAGCTACACCTGTGAATATCATGAATATTGAATGTGTTTCATAAAGTTTATAAGACTAAAGAAGGTAAGGTATAAGAATATCAATTTACATACAATCAAAAGTAGCTTTTTCCTACCTCTTTGGAGAAGATTATTAACTTAGGATACATGGACCTCTAATACACCCTTAAACACAGTAACATTATAAAAATGCATATGTGTAATTTTAAAATGTGTGTATGTATTGTGAACTTTTCTGGGTAGAAAGTCCTTGGTTATTATTATTATTATTTTAAGCAATCCAGAAGTGATTAAGAACTATGCTTACTTAATGTATTTTTTTCCTATCTCATTTTGGTAGCATTTGAAATTGAATGAACTATGTTCAACAGGAAAAGTTTGTCATTTTACCTCTACCTTCAGTCTATAATCAAAATGCACCACACACACACACACAAACACTTCTCAAATTCACACAAACACTTCTCACATTCATTTGCTCTCTTTTTTGGTTTCATCAATTTTCTTCACTTTGATCTGTTTGCACTACCTGGTGAAATTTTGAGCATTGCATACACCTAATTGAAATAAAGTGAGAGACACTTCATATCCTTTCAGTGAATTAAGTGGCCACTGTTTTTGAGTGGGAATTCTTGCCTTAATAATTAATAATGTAGTTTTTCATTTTTAAATTTTTGTTGCACAGGCATTGTACAGATGGATGATAAAGACTGGAAATATATCATTAGGATTTCTAGCAAAAGCTAGTTTTATTCAAAATAGAAACTATTTAAAATGTATGAAAAGAGAAATTTTAGGACATGTGATTGTGTTTCTGTGCATTTATCTTTCAGCATTGAGATCAGATCCTTAGAGACACTAGCTCGTTTTTTCACTGGCTTAATCTAGCAAATAAAATTAGTACTTACAGTTCAACTTTCTTTCCATTTGCATTAATTGAAATTCTAGCACAAGGCCCCATTTAAAATGTAGCATCTGCATACTTTAGTTAAGATCCCTAAAATGACACTATTGATTTATAATACTTCACCAAAGTGTAACACCCTTTATATCTGTCACTAAAATTGGTTCTGCTCAAACACAGGAAATTAGAAGAAAAAGTAAATTATTCAGTCAAATCATTTTCCTCCAACATTTCAAGAAGAGTTAGTAAGAAAATTCCACTTATGTTAAAATTAATTCTTGTTGCCTTAGTGTTCCTTGCATTAGTAATGCATATTTTGGATCATTTGTCATATGCCAAGTAAACACTTACATGCAGTTGGTTTCTCATTTAATTCTCATCATGTATCCAGAATGTTGGAGCTGCAGTTATTTTTTATTTCACAGGTGAGGAAACTGACACTTGCCCAAGACTACACAGATGATGAGTAGTTAGGGCTGACTGATGGTGTCAGACTGCTAGGCATTAACTATAACATTATATAGTCGATCTTCAATATTCCTGGATTTTATGTTCTTGAATTTATCTACTTTAAAATTTAGTTCTAATTCCCCCATCAATACTTGCTGCACTTTAGTGGTCATTTGCAGACATGATCAGAGCAGCCAAAAATTTGAGCCACTTAATGTGCACTTCCTCAGCTGAAGTCCAACAAGGAAATACTTGGTCGTTTTGTTTGAGTTTTCACATTGTAAGCAAATGTTCTTCTTAAGGTCTATTCAGGGCCACTTTGTTTTTGAATTTTTGTAAGTTTTGTTGCTGATTTCTCTGTTTAAAATGCACTCGAGTTGAGGGGATGAAGTACTGTCTTGTATTCCATAAAGCAAGAAGGCTGTCATAAGCATTACGGAGAAAATATGTGTTTTAGAGAAGTATGGTTCAGGCATGGGTTCAGTGCTGTTGTCTCTGCATTCAATATCAGTGAATGAACCATATGTATGAAAGAAAATATCTTTAAACAGAGCATAAATAAAACACGATTAAGTCTTGATCAGTTGAAAAAACTTAACCTTATATTTCATTTAGGAATAATGGTTCAGCATTAGTTAATTTATTGTTCACAGCAACTGTATAGAACAAAACTATCATAACTAGCAAGAGTCAATTATAATACCCTTCAACAATAATCACTCTTTATTGAAGACTTAGTAGTTTACATCCATTTAGTTTCATTCCTTCTCTAGTCAAGCTACAGATGAGGCACTGAAGTACGGCTATCACACTGCTGCTGGGTGATTGTGTGGTACTTGAATTAGGCTGTCCACAGAGCTGGCTCTCCTTACTACTGCGGTACAAGTAAGGTTGTACCATTAATTGATCATTAATTCCCTTTGCTAAAACTGCCAAATAAGGGTGCTAATCTGTATATCTTAATTTGTTTGTAGAAGTTCTATGCAGTACGTGATTTTATAAAATAACCCAACCCCACTAGAATAAAATAGTAAGACTGAAATAATAGCTCTTCAGTGATACTGGAGTTGCCCTATGGATTTTCAGAATATGTGGCTATTTTTGTGTAATGATTTTGGAAGGATTTAAAAGTTCCTTTGCCCTCCTGATTGCTTTCATTCCACAATCTTCTTTTTTATTTTGAAATTCCATGATATGAAATTCATTGCACGGGGTAAGAACCTTTCTTTTTCTCTTCTAATACAAACCACTAGGCTAATGAAATACTAGGTGGTTTAGATGGTAACACTTCTTCTATTCTGGGGAAATACAAGTGCAGGTAGCATAGACCACCTTAGGGCCAAGCTGCGATGGGTGCTACAGAGCAAAAGCAGCTGCCCCCTGAAGGTCCCTGGGACTGGACTGTAGCAGGAGAAGGGGCAAGAAGTGGAAGAGCTAGTGGAAGGGCTAAAGTTCTGTTGTATCTAAGACCTGCCTCTACCTTGGGTTGACTCTAATTAATTGGAGTGTTAATGCTTCCATCCTGTATAATCCTTGTATAATCACCCCAAATAGCTCCTATCCTGTTTCTTAAGTTACGATGCTTGACCTGCCTGCATCTGAAGTTCCTGAGATATGAAGAGTGCATACCTGCAAGTCCGCACATATAGAATTATCATCTCTGTGGATGAGCCCTGTACTCTAAGGTAAGAAATTTGTAGGGGAGCAGGGCACAGAGTAGCATAGTGAGAAAAAGTTGTATAGTGACAAAAACCAGTAAACTGAATGATGGAATGCTGAACTGAATCCAAGACTCATCACTTACTAGCTGCAAAACCTGGGGCAAGCCACTTGATTCCACCCTGAGCCTCGCTGCTCTATATCCAAAATTGAAGGTGGTAGTAAAAGCAATAGCAATGGCACTCTTGAGGTTTAAATAAAATCAGGCATGTAAAATGCTTTGTAAGGGCAAAATTCTTGATTAATAAAATAATGTGATGATAATCCTTTATAAGATGGTAAAGCAATAAATGAACTAAAGCTTTTAATATAAATTAGAGAGAATTTATATTCAAAGTTATCATTATACAAGGGGGAAACACAGCACAGTGTGGGATATATGTTGAAGACTCTCATTGCCCTCAAGTATTTTGCTCTCTCACCAGCTACAGACACTAAAATTTGTAAATCTGTAAAATATTAAAATCATATCATTATAAAGAATTTTTGTTCTAATCTCCTTTAGAATGCAAATACTACTTGGGAGGGAGAATGCTTTGTATTTAAATTATTATTAAGATTTTATATCTGGAGATTCCAGAGTCAAGAAAGAGTACTTTAGAGGCTAAAGGGGGCCCTCAAGGTGACACAGTAAAAGATAAATTTTGCCTACTTCAAACGTAGTCTCTGCTAATTCAGGGATCAGAAAACAACCAGACAATCAGTAGACACACACGCGCGCGCACACACACACACACACACACACACACACACACACACACACACTCCCTGTGGTGGAAGCTGGAAAGAGGTAATTAGTGAAGCATTAGAGGAAATGGACAAATCAACTCTGTAATTAAGCCACAGCAGAGGAGGAAAAGGAAGTACTACAGCCTATGCCAAGCTATGCAAAACCTCTTTGTATAATTTTGGATTTCATGATATAGGATATGATAGGGATAAAAATCACAGAGAAGCAAAGCTGTATTGTTTGTACACACTTCCTCTCTTTGCCAACTGTCTTAACCATGACTAACTGTGGTGAGAATATGCCTTTAAAATACTTGGTATTTGTTTCAGTTCCTTTCTCTCCTGTGCTTGCAATGTGCTTACCTACAGTCATCTCTTGTCACCTGTGACAGCACTTCTGCTGTCAATATAGCTCATGACTATCCTGCTTACCTTGGAGTAGCAAATGGTAACACACTCCAGTATTCTTGCCTGGAAAACTCCATAGGACAGAGGAGCCTGGCAGGTGACATACAGCCTATGCAGTTGCAAAGAGTCGGACACAGCTGAACCAGCAGGCATCCTGCTTACCCACCACCTTTCAGAGAGGTGTTCATCAATTCTATCAGAGAAGCAACAGTTCCCCACCTTTACACTGTTGAAACAAGTTCTTGCCTGTAGAAAAGCACTTATCAAATTGCATTACATTTTTCTCATACATCTCCTTCTCTATCTCTCTATATTGTCTGCAAAATCTTCTCCTCAGTTGTGCATACCCAGACCTTAACAGAAAATTAGCAAAGGACAAGTTTTCAAAGTAGGATTGCTGAAGGAATTACGATTATAATTAGAACAATTTTTAGTGTGTCAGTTTCTTTTTAACTACTTTTTGTATTCACATGTCACCAGACTTCTTTCCAGCTTATCTACAATGTATATCTTTTATTATATATGCTAATTATTCCACTTTTCATTTGAGATTATTGACTGCAGCATACTTTTTTTGCTTCATTTGAAGAATGCTCTAATTCTGGCTAGATATTTTTCACATCTTCCATTACTGAGCTTACATTCCTTTATTCAATGTCAATAACTTCTAATTGAACTTGTTTTGTAGAAACTCTATTAGTGATTTCTTTTGGGCTACTCTATTTATCACTTTTTTCTGAATCCTGAATCCTATAATGCTATTATTTTCTAGACTATCAAATAAATCTTCCTTTTGTCAAAAAATCCTAGTTGCATGAACAAATTGCATTTTATCCTCACCTATCATCTGGTTCATCATGACAGAATGATATTTTATATTTTTCAAAAATGACATGGTGGTGTAAGAAATAGACTTCTCACATTTTGAAAATTTAACAAATAAAATCTCATTATAAAAAATTAGCAGAAAATGAATGTTTCCCAGTTCTGAAGAAATTTTTGTAAAGTTAATTATCTCCAGTAACTCAGTTTAGTGGTACCATTGATGTTTGTAATATGGTGTCATGTTGGATAATACTTAATTGAGAGAACTTCCCCTGAGCAAGGGGATATAGTTTCATTTTAAAGTCATTATTTTTTAGAATCGCTCTTTCCCCCCATTTTGTCTTCATATAACTTCCATTTACCCTAGGAAAAGCCACATCCCTTCTTCCTATATAAAATCTTTAAAGTGATATTTCTCTGGATTTAAGCCAAAGATTAATAGACACTAGAATCCTTGTTTGTTTTTATTTGTTGTTTTTGTTTCAAATGTGCTGTCATAGAAGGATGTTTGTCTTAGCATTGATTTCAGGAGAAATCTCAGTTAGATTGTCCATGTATATACAAGATAGAAGGTTTCTTCTGAACATCTGCTCTTCCCTTTGTAACTTCCCTTTGTATTCTGAGATATTCAAAGAGAATAGGAGGGTGGAAAAGTTCTCCATGGAGGACAGGCTTGGAGCAAAATCCTGGGGCACAATCTGGCATCATTCCTGCTACCAACAGACCATATGAAGGCAGCTCTTGAATGAAAGTCCTCTCATTCCCAACAGGGAGGACAGGTAGACATTTTTAACATTCACATGTTTAACACTCACACATATAACACCCACCTATTTAAAGGCTTCAGGTCTGAATCTTAGGTCAGCAGTCTCTAATAACAATAAAAATTAGAGTAGTTATTTTATTAAAATCTGTCTGAAATTGCTCAGAGGCATTAACCACTTTTATGTAGGAAATTTGGGCAATGATGTGCACAGACATAGGTGCTCTTGACTAAGGCATTGATTAACTCAAGACACTGTTTTGGAAGGAGGTGGATTATAAATGAATTAATAAATGACAACAAAAAAGGCAGCCACAAAAGGCATCCTCTGAGCCTAGGAGTGGACATCAGTGACATTAGCATTTGAGTCAAATTTGAGTCAAGTATCTTCAGCGTGTATTTGTGATTAAGTTGCTGTTTTTGCCATTAGTTGCTATAGGAGACATCATCACAGCTAGTCAGTGCTTTAGGAGAAGAAAATGGTAACACTAGGAAACTGTTAAGGAAGATTAATCCATAGGGTTCACTTAGGAGTTTGCTATCCTTTCTCTGTTTCTCTACCCCAGGGACCCACCTAAATGTGGTAAGCATTTAGGAAAGACTCAGGAGTTTCTAAAGGGTAGGTGATATGTAGTCAGATAAATACAAATTCTTTTAATTTATTTTGGTCAAATACATCTAACATAACATTCACTATAAATAACATTTTGTACATTCACAATGTTGTGCAGCTATTACCACTAATTTCAGAACACTTTCATCACCTCAGAAGGAAGCCTCTTTCCTTTAAATAGTTACTTTTCATCTCTTCTCCTAGATTGTGGCAATCACTAATCTCTTCTCTCTCCCTATCGAGTTGCTTATTCTTGATATTTCATATAATGGAAGCATGTGGCCTCCTGTGACTGGCATCTTTCACTTAGCATGATGCTTCAAGGTTCACCCATATTATAGCATGTAGCAGTACTTCATTTCTTTGTGGGGGAAAATATTGTGTAGACATATCCAATTTTGTTAATCCATTCATCAGTGGACAGACATTGGAGTCATTTCCACCTTTTAGCAATTGTGAATAGTGCTATTATGAATATTCTTGTATATATTTTTACTTGAACACTTGTTTTCAGTTCTACCCAGGAGTGGAATTACTGGGTTATACAGTAATTGTATGTTTAACTTATTGAGGAATCACCAAACCATTTTCCATGCATCAGTTTAAATTTCTGAAAGCAATATACAAGTACTTCAATTTAATTTGTGATTAAACAAAAGGAAAATAGTTGCAGTGTGAAAGATATTTAAGAGTGATTCAAGAATATTGTGAACTGCTAAATGCTAATAATTTGAAATCTTAAGTTAATAGATATTTTTGACAATGTAATACTTTAAAATTAACACTGAAATAGACAATTTATATAGATTAATAACTACACTAAATCCTTGCCCCTAAAACGATGATTTTATAGGTGATTTCTACCATACTTCCAAGGAATATATGTCTATTTTACACAATTTATTTCTTATAGCAGAAAAGAAAAGAAATGTGCAACTCATAATTTGATGTGAGTGTAGCTTTGGTATCTGCATCAGTCAGAGTCCCAGCAAATAATACACTCGTACTGGGGAATAAGAAGAGATTTTAATGAAGTACTTTTTATAATGGCTTGCACTGTCTTTAGGAAAACCAAGAGAGAATAGTTTTGCACTCAGACTTATAAAAGAGGCCAATATCATTCTTTGACCTAAAGGGGTAATTTAAGAGAGTTATTTACAAAATCCAGAGTGAAACTGGGACTTTGGTAGAAGGATACATCAGATTTCAATCTAATAGAAAGGAACTCGAGGAGTCAATACCCAGACTTCATTCATATCCTTGCCCTTGCATCTCTTGCCAGAAGCATGTCATTGGCAGCAGTACCAGAAGCTGGAGGGCAAAGGGGCCCAATGATGAAAATGGCTCAGTCATGTTTCATTATACAGAGCAGGGAGAAAAACAGAGAATAAGCTCAGAAGGACAAATGAAAAAATACCTAGCAGAATATCAAAACTAGATGAAGAAACTATGAAAGAAATGAATGTGTAAGTCAACTTATTTTTTGAATATAAATCAAATCTTTCCCCTCCCTCTGGGTCATCCCGGTGCACCAGCCCCGAGCATCAATCCTGGGCTGGCGATTGATTTCACATATGATAATTCACATGTTTCAATGCCATTCTCCCATATCATTCCACCCTTGCCTTCTTCCACAGAGTCCACGAGACTGCTCTGGAGGGGGAACATATGTATACCCATGGCAGATTCATGTCAATGTATGGCAAAACCAACACAATAAAGTAAAGAAAATTTAAAAAAAAATCAAATTTTTCTAAATATTAGTTAGCCAACAAAATAAGCAGCACATTTTAAAGAACACACCATGAATCAAAGAGAATTTATCTCAGGAATGTAAGGACAGTCAATATCAGAACATGTAAAAACATAATTTATCACACTAATGGATGCAGTGGAAACATGATCATTTTCAAAATACACAGGAAAAACTTTTGATAATGTTCAACATTTACTTGAGCTTTTTTTAAAGTTCTTTAAAAAAAACAGGAATAAAAGGAAATTTCCTTATTCAGATAAAATCTATCTTTTCTATCCTCTCCTGATACCCACCTCCAATTGCAATATAAAACAAAACAAGCAGATTAACAAACACAAATCAATACTAAATGATATATTTAATGAAGAAATTTCAGAAGCTTCCTTGTAAAATTAGGAATGAGGCAAAACTCTCATATACTACTATTTAATATAGTACTGGAAGTTCTGTTTGATTAAATACAAAGAAAACAAAACATGTTTGTGAATTAAAAGGAATAAAAACATTCAGTATTTGTAATTAATTGATCATTTACAAAGAAAACCTCATATAATTAGCAGACAAACTATTAAACCTATTAAGATAGCATTTCTTTACCACAGCAATAAACATTTAGAAATTAAATAGAGAATAGGATTCTATTTACAATCACAATAAACACGACAAAGCTTTTAGAAATTAAGCAGTCTTGTTTCCTCTTGCTTCCCACATCTAGTTCACTGTTGTCTGAAAATTTCAAAGTCTGTCTGTCCACTTCTCTTCACCTGTATACTATCACTTATGTTGAAGCAGCCGTCATGTCTACATTTCTGTTCACTGAAGTCACCAAAGACAAAATTAAGAGCTGACAGACTGGGAGAAAACACTTGCAACATTAAAAAGAATAAACTTTTAATTTTAGAATTGTTTATTTGCTAAATCCTGTCTGACTCTTTGCGACCATATGGACTGTAGCCGGCTGGGCTCCTCTGCCCCTGGGATTTCCCAGGCAAGAATACTGGAGGGTAGCGATTCCCTTCTTCAGAGGATCTTCCAGACCCAGGGATCAAACCAAGATCTCCTGCATTTCAGGCAGATTATTTACTGTCTGAGCCACCAAGGAAGCCCAATTTCTAATGCTTGATTATTTTTAAAAATATAATTTGGCATTATTTATAGTATCCTTATCTGTCAAGAATAGCTGAAAACAATTTTTGTAGACACTGCTGAAATTTGAACTTGTGCTCACTTTTCATTTCCCTTCTGTGTGAAACTTGTCAGATATAACATTTTTATTGGATTCAAAGGGCTTCCCTGATGGCTCAGAGGGTAAAGCATCTGCCTGTAATGTGGGAGACCTGGGTTTGATTCCTGGGTTGGTTGGGAAGATCCTCTGGAGAAGGAAATGGCAACCCACTCTGGTACTCTTACCTGGAAAATCCCATGTACAGAGAAGCCCGGTAGGCTACAGGCCATAGGGTTGCAAAGAGTCGGACATGACTGAGTGACTTCACTTTCACTTTAGATTCAAAGTTATTGTTTAATTTATTAATACCATGCAGCTTCTTTTTTATATGCAAAAGCTTACAGTACTAAAGAGTTCTCCTTGAATGAGCTTGCCTTCCTATGCTATTGCTATCATAAGATAAAGGTAAGTAATAAACAAAAAAACTCTTCAACGTTGATTTTTATTCTATAACGTGTAAGTTTCTTCTAGCATAATGTCTAAATTTTATTCAAACACAAAAATATATTTCTTAATCTAGTTTATTATTTATGAAACATTTTCACGTAATAGTATATCCTGAAGATACATCCATGATTGTATATATATTCTTTCCTCTGTACAATCACATTGTAATTAATTATGTGAATGTACTATTATTTATTCAACCAGTCCTCAAACAATGGACATCTAGAAGGTAAAAGTGGTCAGTATGGCTTTCTAACTTCCAGGCATTAGAGCTCCTCTTCACCGTTTTTTGTGAATTGTTCAAACATAAAGCCTACAGATATTCTAGTTTGTGGCCCTTCCTAAGTCCCTGACCCTTCCTTTTCATCTGTATCAATTGTCCTTGTTTTGCTAATTTTGGAATCTATTCCAAATGAGTTCTCCATTCATCTTGAAGGGAGCACACCCTAGGACACTAGCCTGCTCTAGTTTTTCTAAACCTCACTGCAAGCCCCATGAATTTATCTGAAACTTGGAGAGTGAGGGAAAACTGTCGAGTTTCGGTTGTTCTCCTGAGGTTTGCTGCTCTCTCCAGAGAGCACGGCTGGAATTCAGGGTTTTTCGTATCTTATACCCGTGAGGTGCCCATTACTGCCCTTTGTGACAAATGCTGATACTGCATACATTTTACAGCTGTAGAGTTTGCCACCAGATTTAGCAAAAAAAAAAGCTGTCAGGTTTAGCCAATAAATTCAGGACACCTAGTTAAATTTGAATTTTAGATTTACAATGTCTAGTTTTCAGTATGGGCCTCCCTGGTGGCTCAGCAGCAAAGAATCTGCCTGCAGTGCAGGAGGCCTGAGTTTGATCTTGGGTCGGGAAGATCCCCTGGAGAAGAGCATGGCAACCCACTCTAGTGCTCTTGCCTAGAGAATCCCATGGACAGAGGAGCTTGGAAGGCTGCAGTCCATGGGGTCGAACAGAGTTGGACACAACTGAAGCGACAGTAGTCTCTACTGCAGCAGCAGTAGTTTTTAGTATAATTGTGTTCTATGTAATATTTGGGACATGTTTGTACTAAAAAGTTATTCAATTTTAACTGTGTTACAGTTTATCTGGCAACCTAGCTGACGTTTTCTGTTTTTTTATCCCGGTGGATAGATTCAGAAAAATAATGTCACCATAATAGTCATCAACACAGAATTCCTATTTTTTTTTTATTTTGGCCACATCTAGTTAGTAAATGATTCCTTTTGCTTATTCACTTTTCATTTATTTGAATGAATATATTCATTAGTATATTGTGCAATAACATCAGGTGTGCTTTCCAGGGATATTTGTACCTAAAGAGATGTTTGTGGCCCCCAAAATCCATATGTTGACATCCTAATCCCCATTGTGATGATATTAGGAGGTGGGGCCTTTAAGAAGAGATTAAATCATGGATTGGAGTCCTCATGAATGAGATTAGTGCTCTTTATAAGAGACCTCAGAGAGCTCTATTGACTCTTCTACCACAGAGAACACTGAGAGAAGATGTCTTTGATTCAAGAAGTGGGTTCTCACTAGACACAGAATCTACCAGCACCTTGATCTTAGATTTCCCAGCTTTCAGAACTGCGAGAAATAAAAGTTGTTTAAACCACCAACAACTTCTGGTTGTGGTTTTCTGCTACAGCAGCCCAAATTGACTAAGACAAGATGCATTAGTTAAAAATCCAGCTCTGCTTCATATATGTGTGGTCAGGGTATTGATTTGGTCGGTGGTAAGGTCTTTTTGATAGGTCACTAATTGACAGTAAAATGCAGTTTATTTTGAAGTAATATTTCCAATTCAATACATCATACAGCACTTTAAAGGAAGAATCACTTATGGCCTTGAAAGGAGAGGAGATATTAAGATAACATTTAAAAAATTAAAAAACAAAAACTGTCTTAGTAGGATAGAACAAGAGTCTCAGCTATAGCTCTAATTATCTGCTTATAAATGTTACCAGGGCAAGGGACCAAAGACAAGAGGACACAGCATTTTCAGCTCTTAAGAAGAGAAAGGGATTAAGAGTTTTAACTGTACAGTCAACAGATGTGTCTGTCAACAGTTAAAATGGGAAAGTGCTTTTAAAGGTCACAATAAAGTCTTGGGATATCAACTGATAAACACACACATTTGTGAGCATGCTGCAAGAGGTGAAATGTGGCTTCCCCAGAGTGCTAATTTTCTAGGCAAAAAGTGCTAATATCCAGATATAAGTGAAGGAAAGTGAAGTAGCTCAGCTGTGTCCAACTCTTTGGGACTCAACGGACTGTAGCCCACCAGGCTCCTTGATCCATGGGATTTTCCAAGCAAAAGTACTGGAGTTGGTTACCATTTCCTTTTCCCATCTCCCCGACCCAGGGGTTGAACCCCTTTCTCCGGGATTGTAGGCAGACGCTTTACCATCTGAGCCACCAGGGAAGTCAGTGGGATTCCCTGGTGGCTCAGCTGGTAAAGCGTCTGCCTACAATGCCGGAGACCCTAGTTCGATCCCTGAGTCAGGAAGATCCCCTGGAGAAGGAAATGGTAACCCACTCCAGTACTCTTACCTGGAAAATCCCATGGATCAAGGATCCTGGTGGGCTATAGTTCATGGGGTATATCCAAATGACCAGGGAATATCCAGATGACCCCCTCCCCCAAATGAAAATTATCTCCCATGTTTAGGTAGGAAGAGTGCTGCCATTCTAGAGCCCTTCAGTACATCAGAACTGTCTGTCTCACAGCTAGTCAATTCAAACAAAAGATAACAGACAACAGGTTCTAAAATCAGCAAACAGAACCTGTATAGAGCCGACTGCACATGAAATGGTGTCTGTGATAGAAGAGAATCCAGTACAGAAGCATGATCCTAAGATTTTGGAATGGAGAAAACAAGGGAACTATATGAGATTGTTAATCCTGTGCAATTTACTGCAGAACGAATGAATTCAAAATCCTCAAGGCATACTTGGACTAACTACCACCCCACAATGTGCCCTACCACTGCAGGAGGTCATGCAATATAGGAAGAAAGAAAGGAGTCCAAGAAGGAGTGGGAAAGCACTTGCAGACTGACTTTGACCTTTACAGTTCATCATTTCAATAGCCACCATTAGAACTACCTGTTAACGTCCTCTTTTTAATGTTTATACATAAACGAAAGAAGCCATACTTAACACATACTTAACAGTGTAAGCCAACATATATTATTCAATAGTGTTTTTTCCTTTGTGGTTTAAATGTAAGTTTTAAAGTGTTAGACTGCAACTAGAATAGAGAATGCCGAAAAATAATAATTTCTCTAATAGTGAACAGTGCATCCTACTAGTTTTGATGGTAACTTAGGCAGGCTCTGGATATTTTTGAGGCTTTGGCAGACTTCTTGAAATATTTTCAGTTGAAGATAAAAATGAATTATATCAAACATCCCTTTCAGGAAGAGGAGGGTTTGCACACAAAAAGTAATATTTTGGAATTCTCTAACGTCTTGCCCTTACTGCTCTGATTGTCAAAGATACTATTGAAAGGGAAGGGACATTAAATGCTTTGCAAAAATCAGGGACACTGCAAGTAGAATTCTGAATTATAAGGGACAAGAGGTAGATCATTAACCATCTACAGTGTCACTTTATGACCAAGTTGAAAATCAATCTAAAAGTAATCAAAGTACACCAGAGGAGTGACTACCTCCATAAGGAATAACAACTGAGATTTCAAATGGGAAGGTAAGGAGATTATTTGTTGATACTGCTTTTGTTTTTGTACTTGAAAAAATATATGTTAAACATAGGCTTTGTGTGGTAGGAAATGAATACATTTTTAACAATAGGTTAAAAATATTAGAACACGCTGATAGCCGTGCCCACAAAGAATAATACTTTTGTTAGATTTGGCTGCATTAGCTATATGTGGCTCTAAGGCACTTGAAATAAGGCTAGTCCAAATTGTGATGTGCTGTGAATATAAAATACACAAAAGATCTCAAAGACTTAATATGGGAAAGACATAAAATAAATTAATAATATTTATATTGATAATGTGACAATATTTTGGATAAACTGACCTAAATAAAATACAACATTAAAATTAATTTCACTTGTGTGTAGTATAGAATTTAACCCTACTTAAAAAAAGCCTAGTCTTTGCAATTAACTCCTGGGGAGGTAATTTTTAAGCTCTTGGAATGCCCTATTGATAAGGTTGTCTGTTTACCTAGAAGTCTTGGGCACCAGCAGACCATGTAACAGTGTGATTTATGAGGGCTTTGAGTCAAATGGCATCAGCTCAAACTTGAGAAGGGCTGGATATTGAGGTCAACCACATTGGCAGTCAATTATGTATGTGATGGAGCTCCACTAAAAACTCTGAATACCATGTCTAAGGAAAGTGTCCCTGGCTGGTAATACTCCATGCATCTTACCCACAATGATGCTGGGAAAGTTAGCACTGTCCATGACCCTCCTGGAAGAATATAACCAGGAACTCCATGGGTGGAACCTTCCCAGACTCTGCCCTTGTATCTCTTCCCATGGCTGCTTTTAACTCTCACCCTTTTCCTGTAATAAACCATAACCAAGAGTATAAAGGCTTTCAGCAAGCTCCTTGAACCCTTCTGGCAAATTATTTCTACTGAGAGTGGTCTCATAGATCCTGAAGTTGCAACCAGTAACAGAGGTGAGGTGGTCTGAAGACCCGCTTTATAGTTGGTTTTGGAAATGAGGATGGACTTCTGGACTGCTTCTGAACTTTGTACCTTGTATCACTTTACTTTGCTTAATGTGGCTTCCAGAACTTTTAAAAGTGTACATGTGTCTCATTTATGGCTTGCACTGTTTTTCTTTTGTACAGGGCTGGGATAAAATTGGTGTCTTGCAGGAACGGTAGAATAAGAGTACAAGATCAGTTCAGTTCAGCTGTTCAGTTGTGTCTGACTGTTTGCGACCCTATGGACTGCAGCATGACAAGCTTCCTTGTTCATCACCAACTCCCAGAGATTACTCAAACTCTTGTCCATTGAGTCTGTAATGCCATCCAACGATCTCATCCTCTGTTGTCTCCTTCACTTCCCACCTTCAATCTTTCCCAGCATCAAGGTCTTTTCCACTGAGTCAGTTCTTTGCATCAGATGGCCAAAGTACTGGAGTTTCAGCTTCAGCATCAGTACTTGCAATGAACATTCAGGACTGATCTCTTTGGTGACTGGTTGGATCTCCTTGCAGTCCAAGGGACTCTCAAGAGTCTTCTCCAACACCACAGTGCAAAAGCATCAGTTCTTTGATGCTCAGCTCTCTTTATAGTCCAACTCTCACATCCATATATGACTACTGGAAAAACCATAGCTTTGATTAGATGGACCTTTGTTTGCAAAGTAATATCTCTGCGTTTTGATATGCTGTCTAGGTTGGCCACAGCTTTTCTTCCGAGGAGGAAGAGCATGAGATACCACAGCTCAATGTAGGGAACGATTGTTTAAATGACAGTTAGTTATTCAAGTACACACATTTGTTTGAATTCTAATATTGTGGGTGGCAATAATGTTAGTAGATGTCATGAGTTTGTTCCATGAACATGTTCAAAAGGAGACTTCAATGAGTTGCAAGGAAAGTAGTGAAAAAGGTTGCTGTAACTCTATATGAATCATTCTCTCCATTATAAACAAAATACCCAGTTAAACAAATAAGCAAGGCAACTTATCAAATGAGCCAGAAATTAGTATAAGGAACTGATCATTGTTCTCATTCTGCAGCTAAACTGTCCAGTTATCAAACTTACGTCCACCATTTGTCAGCTGTGTGAAAGTAGGTAAGTTATCTAATCTTCCTGTGCCTCAGTTTAATTCTAAGTAATGGTGGGGTGACTGCTGTGAGGATTAAATGGCTTAATATATACCAGGACTTACAACATCGTTGGCACAGAGTATGCAGGGATAAGTGTTAATAGGTATTGCTAACTGTCGGGTTTATGAAGACTAGTATGCATGGTGTCACAGTCTACCTGATCACCACCAATTCTCTTCTTTAACTCATGCCTTATATCCAGTGAATCTTTAAGGACTGTTGATTTTGCTGATTAAGGGTTTCCAAATCTATGGCCTCTATCAAGTCTCTCTGCACAGAACAAGTTCACGTCTTTCTCTTTGCTTGGCTGGATCATTTCAAAGTTCTTAGATGGTCTTGAAGAGTCCTCCTATTTCTTCTCATCTTCTTTTTATCGGTAGGATGATTATATAGCTCTTTTCTGTAAAATACTCATATATCCCCACAATTTGCACAATAAACACACTACTACTGAATTTGGCATTCTAGCCTATCTTTGGCCCCATCATTTCCATTCCCTTCTTTGTAATTCTATAGGTTTACTCAAATTCTTCTAAAAACACCAAGTATTTATTTTCTTAATAATCCCTCAGTGGGGAATATTATTTTTGCCTCACATCTTCCATTGGTCTTCCACCTTGGCCTTCCTTGCCATCAGAATCTGACCCGAGCTCTCTTTTCTTTTGTCCCCTTAGCATTTGGTTTACACTACTGTTCCAGCACTTTCACATTGGATTATTTGTTTTCTCTGGATAGCTCCCTTTTGTCTCTCCAGGTCTACTTTTCATCCTTTTATAGCCTAGAATATTGATCCATGTGGAATAAACAATGGGTTCCCTTGCTCTCTTCCTTGGGTTGGGTTTAACCAAGTGATTTTCACTGGCAATAAACAAATAAATAAACCTGAAATAATAAAAATAATAAGATTGTAATATTTATTTTTCCTGTGCTTCCTTCCTGCTGGGTTGCTCTGGGGTCACACCTCTCTGCCAGAGGTAACAGCCCCTATCAAAGAGCCCTCTCCACATAGCTATCTTTGAGGTTCCAATAACTGCTCCCTCTCCTTGCCTTTCAGATTAGAGGTGGCAGTGACCTTCTGCTCTTAAACGTCCAGGTGCTTCTTCTGTTTCACTGAACCAACTTTTATAAGTTATCGAACAGGAGAGTGCACCATCAGTTTCCTGCTTAGATCCCATGTGACACAAATGCTGACAACCTCTCTGAGAAAGGAAATGAAATAAGAGAAATTCTAGGTTGGAAGGATTACATAGGAAATAATTCAGATGATAAATTACTAATTTTATTTTTTTCCTTTACCGATAAACAATTTACATTTTATTCTCACTCATTTTCTTTTGTCTAGGGCATTTAAGGCATATTTGATATGTTACCATATTAATTTGTGAGGCTAATAAATTAAGATTAACCAAGATTTATGAGGCATAAAAACAGAATATTAGCTTGAGACAGGATACAGAACCTACATAAAAGATGTGAGATGGGAAGCAGAAACCAGCATTTTAGTTTCAGGGGATCAAGATCTATATTAAGATAGGACTTTAAGTACCAATGTAATAAAAGTGACAAACTATCTTAAAAATAGTTAGAACCAGAGGATAGACTCAAAAAGAATGCTGACCAAACCAGAGATTATACATGGGTTTCAAGGAGATCTGGGTGCTTGTCACACAGAAGGCAATGCATAAATATTTATTGAAAGAATTTGCAATAAAATAATAAGGGAATATCAGAAAAGGAAGCATTTACTGCTCTTCTATTCAGAATCTTTATCCAGCTGTCAGATTTTAATATGTGCCATTTAAGGTACAGGAAGGGACAAACCCACATTTATTGATTGTTTAGTGTATCCTAGGCACATTTAATCCTTAATAAAATCCAAGAATCAAATATTAAACTTTATTTTTATATGGGGATATTGAAGCTCAAATAGAAGGAGTAAGTAGTCCAAAGTGAATAATTTGGAAGCTAAATTGATTTTCCCAAATCCCATGCAAATCTTAGGTTGGTGGCAAGTCCATGACTAATAAAGAAATCTTTTTATTCTTATCCCCAGATTAGTATACATTTCCAGACATGATTGATTTCATGTAAGTTGGAAATGGGGTGAAATAAGAGAGATGGCTACATGATATCCTATTATTTTCCTCTTGAATGCTGGTTCTTTTATGGGCCAAAGGGCAACATAAGACATTTCACTTGAGATTTAATTTAGAAATCTCAACAATCTCTAGTTTATTTGATTCTAAACCTGTTGGGGGGGCTTCCCAGGTGGTGCTAGTGGTAAAGAACCTGCCTGTTGGTGCAGGAGACATAAGAGCTGCAGCTTCAATCCCTAGGTTGGGAAGATCCCCTGGAGGAGGACATGGGCACTCACTCCATTACTCTTGCCTAGAGAATCCCCATGGACAGAGGACTGGTGGGCAGTCCATAGGGTCACAGAGCTGGCCACGACTGAAGCGACTTAGTGGTACAGTACAGTAAACCTGCTGGGAGACTGATTGTACTATTTCTTGGATTCTTTGGGTGATATCATTCCTTTTCTTCACAATCTGTTCAAGGAAGACAAGTTCTGCCTCTTTGCCTAGGCTAAACCCTTCATCAGTTCTGTTCTCATTTTTGTTTAGGTTCTATTCCAGCAGTCTCTCTTTAGCATTCTCACTTTTCCCCACAAGCTGCTTCTTCCAGCCAAGAGCTATCATTCTTTCCCTTGTTTCAAAAGGGCTTCATTTTAATCCTGATAATATACTCTCAATCATTCTCATCATAATCAAACTTTGTGGATGATTTCTGCCTATAGTCTTCTCTGGACCTATTTTCTATCCTTTACTAACCAGCTTTACTCTCACATGAAAGTAACAAAAATCTGGATTCACATCCAAATCCAAACGCTAATAGTTATTAGCTGCGTGCTCTTTGGTGACCAATTTACTGTGCATAGAACTCTATTTCCCATTTTGAAAAACAGAAATAATATTGTCAACATCCCATATAGATTGTCTTTACTAAGTTATACACTAATGTTTGATCTTTAGCTCTTAGTGAATACAAGTAAATTTGCTACTAACCTTAATTTGCTATTACATTTGTTATCAGGTATGTCATTTGTGATATTGACAATTATATACCCAAGCTGCCTAATAAATAGAACTGTTTAACAAATCAATATGCTTTCTCAAAGTTTTTTTTTCTTGTTGATAAATTCACTCACAAAACTGATCACTTTTGCTTCCTCTAGTAACCCAGTATTCCATGAGTAAAATTTGTGTTAACTTTACTAACCCAGGGCTCTATGAAATATGTAATTAATTCCTAATTTTCTTATTGATGCCAATACTGTATGCTGTATTTTCCCTACCTTGACTTTTTCCATTTACATTTCATACAAGTCACCTTTCGGAATAAGACAGGATGAGGACTTAGAGATGAAAAAGTAAATAGGTAGATGAGTAGATAGGTATATTAGTGAGACAAGTATTGTTACTAACTAGGCAGGTTTTGCTCATACTATCATTTAGATTTGAAATAGTATTCTCTGTCATCCAACCCTATGAACATTATGTATATCTTTTAGAATCTATCTAGTTTACCCTCTACTACTCCTTTTAAAACTTTTCTAACCTGTGGACCAGAAGTGTTCTTTCCTCTGACCCGCATACCACTTTGTGTGTTATGTTGTAACATTTACCTTAGTCCTCCCTGTGATTCAATCTCTGGTTACTCTGAGGCTTTCCTAATTCTCCTGTCCCTGTTGTAAGATGTTAGTGACAGGGGACATGTTTTTGGCATTTCTGTAACCCACAGTGCACTTAGCAAAGCATGGAATTGATATTCATCAAATACTCATTGAATTTTATTAAATTTAATTTGATGGGAACTTAGCTTTTAAAGCTACCTCAAAATCTATTCAAACTATGTGTATAACCTAAACATAAATACCATTTTTGGGGATACTTACACCAAAAGATAATAGTTTTCTTTTATTCATTAATTTCCCCAAGATTGGGCAGAAAAATTTAAAGTTCTAGTTTCATAGATGGCCATTTAACAAGTCATGTTATACTTAACATCTTCCTAATCTTTGAATAATAAATAACATGATTTGTACAGAGTAAAATGAGAGTAACATGGGTTACAGTGAGAAAAAATGAGCATAGTGAGTATCTCCAGACAAAGAGCCAGTACTTTTGTAGGAAGAAGACTACCTGCACCGACTACATAGAAACAAAGAGAAAGAGAGATAGCAGAAAGCCCCAACTATTCGAGCCTTCAGATGGCTGAGCCTTCAGAGCTCAATGGTGATTTTAGTCCCAGTCTGACTACAACCTGTAGAGGTATGAGCAAGAACCACCCAGCTGAGCCCAGAATGATCAAGTGATTATTGCTTATGCTACTAAGTTTTGGGGTGGTTTGTTGTGCAACAGTAGATAATTATGACAGAATTTTCCCAAATATATCAGGATGTGTATGTCTAACCATCTAGAAAAGTGAACAGGAAAGCTACTTGCTCTGGGTCACTATGTAAATCTGTGTCATTGGTAGGACTAGGATTCAAATTTAGTTTCCAGCTTTGTTCAAATCTCTGGTCCACTTCAGTTATGAGAGATGGGAAACACAATACATCCTAATATTCACTGGCAAGAAAAGTTATAACACGCAATGTACTTTAAAACTAGATTTTTAAGAAGCTGTCTACTGAATAACATAGTGTACTATAATGGGTGTTCATTAGCTCAGTTTACACCTTATATCAGAATGCTCTCCCAGATTGAAGCATTGTGCTTTAAATGTATATTTGAAGTCTGAATTTGACTGATGTTCTTTTTAAGTGATGTCTGGAGGTATACAAATATCAATATTTTCCTGTTTAACAGTACAGGGAAAAATTAAACAGTACCACAAATGCCTGTAAGTAGTCTCACTGCTAATTAGTCATGCTGAAGATAAACAACCCGCCCATCATCATTGCAGCTTCTTTTAAGTGTATGCAGAACACTGAATTAGAAATAAAACAACTGGAGAATAGTCTGTTTGCAGAGAATTTGTTATCTAGGTAAATATACTAAATAGACTCATATGAAGGATAATTCAGAACACATTCAAGCCAAATATAAACAGCCTTTCAGGCAAGCTACACTTAAGTGCTGAGGGAACCAAAAGTAAAGTGGTAGACAGAACTTTTTTCCTGAAAAATTATAAAGATTTAGCATATTAAATATGCATATTTAAAATTCAAGTTACAAATTAAGCATTACAAATTTAGAAATTAAGCATTTCTAAACATTAAAGCATTTAGTGATATGGTGCTAGATTTGTTGTCCTTATTCCTGAACACTATTAAGTTCGACCATATTAAATTGCCAATTTTTGACAGTTTTTACAAAATTGGCTATTTCATGTGGTTCAGCTTCATCTATCAATTTGGTGAAGAGCCTGTCCCATACTCAGACACTTAACCCCTACCAAGGACTTTAGTCATTTGACATATCTTCAGTCATCCTTTTAAAAAATCCCAATGAGAAGGAAAACAATTTTCTAGAAAATATATACTATATTGTATTCGATCAAATTATTAACATTCCCACCCACAAACTACATTTACAGTTTTTAATAATAGATTACCTGAGGGCATTATTTTAAAATTTTAATTGTTTCTTTTTAGATTTAAATTAATTATCATGCATTTTACTATCTGAGAACCTTAGATTGAAGGATTATGTTCACAAATCCAACTCAGGCTGCGTCCCCACTGGGGACCAGCATCACAGGAGACGTAAGGGACTGACAGTAACACTATTTCGGTTCCATAGTAACTTTCTTTGAGGAGCATCAAGTACCTTACAGTCGTTAGCTAAATAATCCTCTTAACAAACCTAGGAGGTAGGACAAAAACTTTAATAGTGAATTCAAATGATTGAATTCCTGCTATGATTAATTCTTTAATAATGGTGTCAAATTCACCAGTTAATAGCCAGTCATTGGTTTAAAAAATAATTTAAAGAAAGCTTGTAATTTGGAGGCATTTCCAAAGGAAAATCTGACATTAGAAATTAACATTACTGTATCGTATGTTTTAGAATTTGCTTCTCATCAGTGAAACTTTTAAAATTTCAGCACAGAATTTATAAAATCGATAAAATTTATATTGTGCATATAATATACACAGGCAAAACCATTTTTAGGCTCTTGGTTTATGTTATCTGAAGAGGCTTAGAGTCCATTCTGAATCAGAATATTATCACCACCACACAGCTGAAAATTTTTATCCAGAATGTCTTAATGTTTTCCTTCCCAAGCTTTGAGAGGTTAAGCAGTGTTTCAAGGAGGCAGCCAGTTGCGCAAGATGAAATACAAGGATATCTGTTGCTAAATTATCTCCAACACATACATTCCCACACGTATACCATATATTAAATTACATGTGTGCATATATGCTCAGTTGCTTCATTTGTGTCTGATTCTTTATGATTCCATGAACTGTAGCCTGCCAGGCTCTGCTGTCCATGGGATTCTCCAGGTAAGAACACTGGAATGGGTTGCCATGCCCTCCTCCAGGGGATCTTCCTGACCAGGGAGTGAATCCACATCTCCTGTGTCTCCTACATTGCAGGCAGATTCTTTACCATTGAGCCACTGGTGAATATATATATATATATATATATATATATATATATATATATATATAGCTAGCTATATTTCATAGCTATATTCAAAAACAGGACTTTTACATGATACAAGGTAATATGAAAATGGCTTACACAAATTTTATTCATAAATATTGAGTACTTTTTATTTTCCAGGCATTATGTGCTTAGATGTATTGAATCACAATCTATACATTTCATTACTTTGAGTATTAATAAATAGAGTTTTATCAACTCTAGCCTTTAATAATGCTTCCATAATTTATAATAATGACCAAGAATTCATATGACATTATAGTAAGATACCTAAATTGCTAGAATATGCTATATAACAAATGCATCAAACACTGATACTGTAAGTTTCCTAAATACTTCATGTGCAATGTTTTTCATTCACACCATTATTAAATTCTTAAAATCGATAGGTGAGATTCACGGGTTACCTAGATTTTATACTCTGCTTTCCAACTTTCTCCAGATTCTACAGCAATTGTTGAATCTGAAAACGGTCCTTCCCATCTTGTACCATCTGTTCTTACCCATTTTGACCCTGTTACGGCAACAAGCCTTTTACTTCTTATTTGGCAGTAGGCCATATGTTTCTGGGTTGGTCTGCTTTTCACAAGAACAATGTGTATAGCAAAACTTGCCCATGATGGCTGTGAAAGGGAAACTAACATTTTTCCACTGATATAGTCTACATTATTTTCTTTCTTCTTTTTAGAGCTTTTCCTCCTTTTTGGCTAGAGAGATGCTTCATGGCTATAAGTGTAAAACACATGCCATATTTTGAAGACCTAGGATGGAAAAATATAAATTATGTCATTAATAAGTTTGTATACTGACTACATACATAAATGATATTTCAGATACATTGAACTATATAAATGATATTATTAAAAGAATTTCACATATTTCTCTTTTTACTTTTTTAAAGTGGTTACTAGAACACTTAAGATAAATATATATTTTAATTTAATTTAATTTATTTATTTTTATTTTCTTTACATTATCGTGTTGGTTTTGCCATACATTGACATGCATCTGCCATGGGTATACATGTGTTCCCCTTCCAGAACCCCCCTCCCTCCTCCCTCCCGATTCCCTCTTTCTCGGTCATCCCAGTGCACCAGCCCTGAGCATCAACCCCGGGCTGGTGATTGATTTCACATATGATAATTAACATGTTTCAACACTGTTCTCCCATATCATCCCACCCTTGCCTCTCCCATAGAGTCCAAAAGACTGTTCTATACATCTGCGTTTCTTTTGCTGTCTCACATACAGGGTTGTCGTTTCCACTGGACACCACTGCTCAAAAAACTGCAAAGCTCTTTGTACAGGAAAGAATCTCAGGCTTTTTGCTTAGAATTGTAAACACTGGGGATATTCACTATGGAGGGGCTGCATGTTTCCTTAGGGGTGAGACAAATGGAAGAAAGGCAGATAGAGTCGCTATAATCAATTATCTACATTGGAATTTCAGATTTTTCTAGTAAGGGTGTGGCTCTGCCTTCAGCCTTCAGAACAACAATGTGAAAGAGACCAAGTAAATACAGTGAACTCCATCACACTTCAACGGCTACATTATGGGACGCATGATCTCAGTGAAAAGTCTCTGATCTTTCTTATTTCCACTATGTCCATGAAGAAACGAAGGTTTAGAGCAGTTAAGTCACTTGCTCAAATCACAAAGCCAGAAAGAGACAAAGGTAGATTTTTGAGCCAGTTTGACCTGACTTTAAATCTCACTGTTATCTTGTGTCTTCTTCCTCCCCTATTGAAGAGGATGCAGTTCCTGCCTTTAAGTAACTCTCATCCTGGTGAAGAAATACTTGTTACTTTTAAATTACAAATTATTTATTATAATTTGGACTCCAATTTTCTTTCTGGTTAATCTGCTGTACTTTTAGAGACAGAGTTTTGACTGTATTGTTTAAAACTTTCTGGAAAGTGAAGGGATATAGGGTAATCTGTAGACGGAGAACTTTGGTGTCTTGTCTTTGCACAACAATAGAAGATTTTAAGGACTCATCCTTGTTATTAAGTCGATCCAGGGAACATTAACGGTGTCTGTGGCTTAGAACACCACAGTTCTAATTATAGTATTTGATGTTTTCTCAGTTCACCAAAACAACTGCTCCAATAATGCTTGGCTCTTTCTTGCTTTCTCTTCTCCTTTAGATCTGATTTTACTTCAGTCAGATTCTGTTCTCACTTTTCCTGATTTTAACTGTGAAGGAATTAGTCTTATTTAGCTCTGCAATCTCATTGCCTAGCCCAGTGTCTAGCACCCAGCTGATGCTTTGTCATCCGTTCGTGATATGAACACACTTCTGCGCAGTTAGCATTCAACAGAGACTGACTGTCTTCTAAGGGCTAGGCATGATGCTGGTGATAGGTAGTGCACACAGTTGGTTGCCATACTTTTGATCTGATGGGAAACAAGGACACATCAGTGTGATTAAAAAAAACCTGTCCTTGTGTAGGCATAGGAACACCTGTGTGCGAACACCTGGTTTGTTATATGTCTGGAAGATTTCCAGAGGAAGCACTTTTTTAAGATGAAACCTCAGGGAAGCAATAAACAGGGAGAAAAGATTAGGGAACTCGTGGAACCGGAAAAAGGCATTCCTAGCCAAAAGAACCACCGGTAAGGACATTCTGGACCTGAGATTTGTGCAATTTGGAGTCTGGCTGGAGAGTTTAGTGGGGGAGGGGAGAGAGTAAGAGGAGTGTGTTGATAGAAGGGGTTAAGGAAAAATGTTCAGTCGTGGTTGAAAGATTTCAAAAAAGTAATACATCATATGATGCAATTCACTAAGAATTTCTAAGATGATTCATTTAGAGTACACATTTTAGGCTATTTCATCTTATAAGCATACTTATGCAATTAAAAAGATTAAAATGGATTGCAACCTGATAATACTGGAGACCTTATATACATATATGCATATGTATTATACATCCACTTCATTACATTTCTGTGGTCTATAACATACTTATCATTAGGGGCACTTACCTCATGATAAATGAGCTTCATTAGTAGTGGTTTGAGACTTTATTAGTCATTCATCTATAAAGATTATAGAGCTTCTATAAATTCATTTCCCAAGAACGATTATTTGAAATTTTCAGGTGTTTTCTGATGTTAGCTTTTAAGTGAAGAAGGCCAAAATCAATTATTCTTTTTAATTTGACTGGTTTATAAACTTAGGGGAGGCTTACATAAGAGGATTGCATGAAGATGGACAATTTGCACTCAGTTTTAAGTCTTAGACCTTCGGCAAATACACTGTCTTCTTTCATTGGTGCGTTCTCAGTCTCAGGTAGTCTAACTTCAAAATTGATATGACATTTTCTGGGGATGTAGCTTATAGGGGTCAATGAATTAAATATAATTTTTAATACTCTAAATAATAATTTATTATTTCTTAAAAATCAGAGTTTGTGTGTATGTTAAATTCAAAGAGAAGGAATCCTAAGTAGGCATATGGAGTTTTTAAGACATGAAAATCTGTACATTATTTTGTTAATGGATAAAATTCATCTATAATACTACAATTTGTGAAGCAATCTACTTGTGCCACAGTACACTTTTTCTCCTTTGAACTTTATATAAATTAATGATTCTTTATGTTTCTGAACACAAAAGGATGTCCTAGGAGGAACAGGCAGAAGTGAGGTTCATTTGCATCTCTGTCCTCACTCTTTATCACAAATAATGCTGATCTTAAAAGACTGTACCTGTATTGTGTACAAATGGAAATTAAAATGAGCTTAAATTCTTATAATTTTCATTTGTGACCTGGCTCTTGGGGTTAGATAACTAATAAAATGTAAACCATTTCTCTTGCCCTATCGAGTTGAAAGGGAAAAGGAGAGATTAATCAAAGGACAGATCAAGATGGGAAACTAGGAACAAAGTTTCCTCCCTGGCTCCGTCCCTTCCTCCATAAGCATTTATTAAGCATCTACTATGAATCAAACACTGAAGAAATGAAAGGAGAGAACCGTCGCGTTACCACAATCTGTGATTAGTTTTCTGAACTGAAATCAGATTTCAGTCTTAAAAATTCTTCAACTGCACATAGCGCATGCAGCTAAATATGCAATCATGACAGCGGGATGTAATAGATGTAACAGAGGTTCGTGCATTTCTCCTTTCACTTCAAAAAGCCATGCTAAAACCACTCCAAGAGATTCAATCCCCCTCCCCCGCTCCCATAGACTTCTGGCAATCAAAACCCTCCTGCCAACATTTGTCGTAATTTCAGATTAGGAACCTAGCTTTTTTTTTTTTTTTTTAATAATCCAAACCCCTACCCCACTTCCCACCTTAACGCCAGCATGAAAAAACAGCTTTAGTGGGAGAACCAGGGCAAGGGAGGAAGAGAAGGACGGACTGAAGAAGGGAATGAAATGAATGAAGGAGAGAATGAAGGCGAGAAAGGTGGCCTCTCCGCGTTCATTGTCGGCTCCCTGCCCGCTTCTCCCCGTCTCGCTGCCAAGTGGCATCACCTTCAGGCTCTGCCCTCTGCTCCGCCCCCTAGCGTCGGAGCCCCGCAGCCAGAGGCTGGCACCTATCTCTTTAAATGACAGCGGCGGCTCGGGTCCCAGTCCTGGGCTTGACGTCAGTTTCGCCTCCCGGGCTGTGAGGGGTAGTTAGCGCCGCCGTCCGCGCTCCGGGCTCGCGGCGCGCTCGCCAGCTGCGGCGGCGGCGGCGGCGGCGGCGGCGAGTTTTCTTCGCTCCGGCCCCTCCTCCCGCCCTCCCCGCGGAGAGCCGAGCGGCAGCCTACTAAGAGAGCCTCCCGCAAGTCTCTCTCACACTTCCCCGCCTTCGCCCCAAAGGAGCAGCCGCTCCTCCTGGCGCCTCTGCCGCCGCCGCCGCCGCCGCCGCGGCGCCCGCAGAGCTCCTCTCCCGCGCACCGCTCCCCGATGGAGCCCGGGCGCCGCCGCCGCCGCCGCCGCCCCGAGCCCTGAACCGGGCCGCCCCGGCCGGAGGAACGCGCCGCCCGGCCCGAGGGCGCACCAGGCGCACGCCCCCGGGGGCGCAGGGCTCGGGTTTCGGGAAGGAGGAAAAGTGCTGCTTTCCAGGGTCACTTGGCCGGCGGCGGGGGGACCATGGCTTTGAAGGACACGGGCAGCGGCGGCGGCACCATCCTGCCCATTAGCGAGATGGTCTCCTCGTCCAGCTCCCCCGGCGCTTCGGCAGCCGCCGCCCCGGGGCCCTGCGCGCCCTCGCCCTTCCCCGAGGTGGTGGAGCTGAACGTAGGGGGCCAGGTCTATGTGACCAAGCACTCGACGCTGCTCAGCGTCCCGGAGAGCACTCTGGCCAGTATGTTCTCGCCTTCCAGCCCCCGGGGCGGCGCCCGACGCCGGGGCGAGCTGCCCAGAGACAGCCGGGCGCGCTTCTTCATCGACCGGGACGGCTTCCTTTTCAGGTACGTGCTGGATTATCTGCGGGACAAGCAGCTCGCGCTGCCGGAGCACTTCCCCGAGAAGGAGCGGCTCCTACGGGAGGCCGAGTACTTCCAGCTCACCGACCTGGTCAAGCTGCTGTCGCCCAAGGTCACCAAGCAGAACTCGCTCAACGACGAGGGCTGCCAGAGCGACCTGGAGGACAACGTCTCGCAGGGCAGCAGCGACGCGCTGCTGCTGCGCGGGGCGGCCGCCGCCGCCCCCTCGGGCCCCGCAGCGCACGGCGGCGGCAGCGCGCAGGACAAGCGCTCGGGCTTCCTCACGCTCGGCTACCGCGGTTCCTACACCACGGTGCGGGACAACCAGGCGGACGCCAAGTTCCGGCGCGTGGCGCGCATCATGGTGTGCGGGCGCATCGCGCTGGCCAAGGAGGTGTTCGGGGACACGCTCAACGAGAGCCGCGACCCTGACCGGCCCCCCGAGAAGTACACGTCCCGCTTCTACCTCAAGTTCACCTACTTGGAGCAGGCGTTCGATCGCCTGTCCGAGGCCGGCTTCCACATGGTGGCGTGCAACTCCTCGGGCACCGCCGCCTTCGTCAACCAGTACCGCGACGACAAGATCTGGAGCAGCTACACCGAGTACATCTTCTTCCGTAAGTTCGCGTTTCTCGGTGCTCCCCGGCTCCCTCGCCGACCCCCGCGGCTCCTGGCGGGTCTGGTGTCCTTGCGCGCCCCCAGCCCGACGTGGCCGACTTGATCTTTGGGGTTCGCGCCTTGCTCTCTCCCTTTCGGCGCCTCTCTTCAACAGCTCAGGAACACGCAGTGTCCAGGCAGTCCTCTTCCTTAACTTTATTGATCTTGCCCTCCTGCCTTGCCCAGCTCTTGGAGACGCTGGGTGTCTTTCTATTACCCAGGGCTGGGAAGAGACTCGAGCGCAAGGCTGAGGGCACGAGCCCCACCGCCCCCCACCCCCGTCCCTCTGCCTCCGCCTCCCCTGTACTCCTGGGGGTCAACTTATGTGGGTCCCCGTGGTGTCCCTCCAGAGGGAGGGTTGACATCAAGGTATCGCCCCGCCCCGATGGGCTCCGGGTGGTAAGGGTCCGCGCAGGAGCGTCCCATTATGGGTGATTTCTATAGTGGGCAACAAGAAAAGTGGCGAGTAAGTCTGCAAAGCGCCTCAAAAGTCCGAGAAAAAAAGGTTTCCATTGACCCATATAAACCGCAGATTTCCCCAGCGCCAGTAGTCTTCTGTGATTGTTATGTGTTTTGGACGGAGTGGGGTGGAGGGAACTGACTTTGGTTGTCTGAGTTGCTGCTGTCAGGGTTGGAGATTAGGAAGGGACATGGTGTGTATGCGTGCACGTGTGTGTGTCTCTGTGTGTGCGCGCGTGTGGTTGTATTTCCTTTCTGGGCACCTCCAGTGCGAATGAGGGCTTGAATTCACTTTCCCAGCGGGGATAAACGCAATGATTTTTCTGAACTTAGAGAACAAGAGAGAGGATTTGGAAAGCATCTGGCATGATGCTTTTTGTAGTGCACTTGGCGTGGCGAGGGCGATCTGTGGATCAAGTTCAAGAACTCCACCAAGGGCTTGGGGGATGGAGAGCCGGGGCGGAGACAGTTCTCAGTGACGTGTATGAAATGAGGAGGGCCACAACTAGAGAGCTGTTTGGACAAATGAAAAGCCACCAGCGATGGCAGCGGGGGCATCATTTGGCAAACTTTTTTTTTTCTTTGTCAAAATACAGGACTGATAACTTTCCTGTAGTGTTAGGGAGAGGAGCACTGATAGTCTAAGATGGAAATAAGCCCAGCGTTTATTCTATATATTTATTTGAGTCACTCACTGTTTGAGACTCAGGCAATTTTTGCACTTTATTTGACTGGGAAAGTGGAAAAGGACCTTTCCTTTCAACTCTGTTGGAAGTTGCTCATTGTTTGTATATCCTAGTAACGTTGCGGGTAAGGGTGACAAAATCCCCACACTTAAGATTTTTAATGGTGTTGATTTTCCTAAGAAAACCATCTCAACAGAAAAGCAAAGAAAGTGTCCATTGAAGTGCTAGATAAAAAGCTAATTGTCTTAGAGAAAGATAAATATTATATTACTTATATGTGGAATTTTAATACAAATAAGTCTATATACAAAACAGAAACAGACATAAAATTGGAGTGTGGGATTAGCAAACTACTGTACATTCAATAGATAAACAACAAGAATTTATAGCACAAGCAACTGTATTCCATATTTCATAATAACCAATAAATAATTTGAAATATATATATATATATAAATGAATCACTTTGCTGTACACCTGAAATTAACACAGTGTTGTAAATCAATTACATTTCAATAAAAATCTAACTGTCTTAATTATATGAAAGTATTATTTGTCACACAATAAAAAGATCAGTAGTCAGAAAAGCCACTCAGAGGAAGGGACCTTTATTGACACTTAACATCTAAGCATTTATGGCATTTCAATAAGGGTTTATTTCCAAGCACTTCAGAAGATGAATGGAAATGAACTTCGGACTTTTTTTAGTGACTTTTAGTTAGAGAAGATATACACATAAGTTCTCTGAAGTTAAGGGTCTTGCATTTCAGAATCTTTCATAGTTTTAGTCTTTTTCCCCTAGAAACTTAGGGACTTGAAAAATGTCCATTACTTTGATTATGAAGAAGTAATACAGGTTCTCTTTAAATTATGAAAAAATGCTCATGAGATAGTATATTGAAATTGGAAACTCAGCCAATTTAATACAAAAGATGATTTGAGAGATTGTTTGGAATTTAGGATATTTCAGTTTTGGAGCTAGAAGTGAAACAAAATAAAATATTTATATTATGAATAACTACTTGCATAGTAATCACATAACAAATGAGTTCTGAGATTCATTCAAATAAGTCTCAGAAATCTAAGGAGGCAACTTATAACATTTTCCATTGATTATCCTGTTGGAGAAAATACATAATTCGAGATTATATATGCCTCTTTTGAAGCGGTATTCCTGAAGACTGCTAAATATAGTTCCCATTTTTTTATTTGTGATATAAATTTTGTCTCAAACCCTGTTATACACACATTTATCTAATGCTTTGTATAGCTTGAAGCACATTTCACAAATTATATTGGAAAGGATTCCATTTAATGTTGGTTAATGAAAATGTACCATATTTCCATCATATTTAGGATAAGTAATAATTTTAAGTATACCCTGGTGGTTCAGCTGGTAAAAAATCCACCTGCAATGAAGGAGACCTGGGTTTGATCCCAGGGTGGGAAGATTCCCTGGAGAAGGGCATGGCAACCCACTCCAGTATTCTTGCCTGGAGAATCCCCATAGACAGAGGAGCCTGGCAGGCTACAGTCCATGGGATTGCAAAGAGTCGAACATGACTAAGTGACTAAGCACACACACATACAGAGTGTAGTTACCTTGTTTAATAGCCTCTATTTTTAAAAGTCAGTGTTATTCATAAAAACAACATTGGATGTACTTCTTTGACCACTGTTTTAGAGGCAGACAGGGTCTTTCTTATTATCTTTTATTTCCCCTTTGATATAATTCTTTCAAAAATATTTATTTAATGTATAACACATATCAATCATTTTAACAGCTTTTAAAATTCAAGCTACATGTGAATTTAGAAGTTTGAAACTGCTCTGAAAATTATAGAATTGCAGTTTATATACCTGAATATCAATTTCAACTCTTCACTGCCTTTTCTCACCCTGCTTTCCCCTGAGTTTCTATAGAGATGGAAGGAGAGTGGCAAACGTTTCAGTAATCCCAGACACTGCTATTTGCCAAATGTGTAATCTTCACTAGATTATTTCAGTTTTCTCACTTATTTAAATGAGATTATTATAGTATGAATTTTATGGAATTTGAGAATTAATGTGCAATGCTTAGTCTAGTGCTTGACTTAGACTAAGAGCTTTAAAAACGTTAGGCGTTAACAATTATAGTAAAGAGTTTTTCTTGTCAGTATTAAATTTAAATTCTGTTTTATGGTAAATATGCTATGCTGTGCTGTGCTATGCTAAGCTGTTTCAGTTGTGTCCAACTCTATGTAACTCTGTGGACTGTAGCCTACCAGCTTCCTCTGTCTATGGGGTTCTCCAGGCATGAATACTGGAGTGGATTCCCATGCCTTCCTCCAGGGGATCTTCCTGACCCAGGGATTGAACTAGGGTCTCCTGCATTACAGGCAGATTCTTTACATTCTGAGCCACCAGAAGTATAGCTGATTTAATTATAAAGTTCATTACAAAATTGCTTTGTAATTAAGTGATAGCATAATACACTTTCAGAAGTTTGAAACTATCAATTTAATAACTAGGTTCTTTCCTGGAACTTGGATTTTTCAGGCCAAGTTCAAATCACCCAGGTTTGCCAATCACACTCCAGTTACTTCTTTTGGATCAACTCCAACAGAACCCTTTTCTGATTCAGGGCCAAGAAGTATTTTAATACTCTCCATTAGGAGTTGAAACTTTGGCAATATTTTCTGACAGAAACTGAGTTAGATTCATATCTCCTTAAGTGCTTATATCCAAGCCATTGGTTTCTAATGCTCAAGGTTATATACAGGTTATTAAAGATTTAATACCAGCTTCATTTGGATACATGGACACTTTTATCTATTATCAGTCATAACTCATTATTTTATCAAGACTTTTAGAGTCTGCAACATATAAAATACTATGAAATTTTGTATTATTCTTCTAATACTGAAGGTTTATTGTCTTTTCTTAAAGGAAAACAGTGATTTATTGTACTTTCTGTATTTTTTTTTTCCTGTTGTTTTGGAGGGGATATCTAAGTGTAATTAGGGCTGTTTTTAGCAATATTTGGAATAGAAAAAAGATATTTCATGTTAGTATTGTATTGATGCATGTGTGCTAAGTCACCTCAGTCGTGTCCAACTCTTTGTGACCCTACGGACCATAACCCTCCAGGCTCCTCTGCTGGTAGGATTCTCCAGGCAAGAATACTGGAGTGAGTAGCCATACCCTCCTCCAGGCCATCTTTCTGACCCAGGGATCAAATCCCTGTCTCCTACATCTCCTGCATTGGCAGGCGAGGTCTTTATCACTAGCGCCACCTGGGAAGCTTGTTATATTACATAGACAATAGGTAGTTTGCTTAGAATGTGATATGTAGACTACTCATAATTAAAATGAACATTATATGTATCCTTTGTTTCTCATAATCATTGTGTTTACAAGAAGGTAGTATTGATTCATTGCTCTTCTCATATAGTGTTTCAGTTTTGCATTCTTTGTTGGTTGAATGGTATGTGGTGTAAAAGTGTACATTTCTCTGAGTTCAACTGATATTCCTTAAATTTGGGATTTCCTTTTCTTTTTTAATTGTTTTGATGTGTAAGAGTGCTAGATCTTGGAGCCAATGCTATTTCTGATCTGGGCTGTGGATTCTATTGTCTTTAATGAATTTTTATATCTATTCTTTTAAATCTGTTCTGATTTATTTCACTGTGATGGGTTGAAGAAAGCTAGGTTGAGTTGAAAATATTCAAATAGCTACTTAGTCTTATGTTAGCAGACCTGCAGCATTAAAAGCTTTCTAAGAAACATTTTTAAAAACCACTCTATTTAGATGCATATCCTTAAAATTGTGCATTATTTTTTTGTCTAAAAATGCATCTACTTTTATCACCAAACACTGTTTTATGAAAAAGTAACTTTGTTCCTCTTATTTTTTTTTAAGTTGGTTCTTTTTCTTCTGGAGACTTAACTAGTTATTTTTATAGTTTCGTGAGAAAGTTTCTTCTGAAACCACACGGCTGAATGACTTTCGAATCAATGGGGAACAGATAAAACTTTGTAAAATACCAAGATTCTTATTTCATGTCAATAATTGGAATAAGGAGACTGAAATGATAGAAAACCTTGGGTGCAAAAAGTTTGGAGATCATGTCATGGCACTGACTACTGTTTAAGAGAATTAAACACTTATATTTGGCATAGTACTATCTGTAAACTTGATCTCTTGAAAGAATGTTATGGTTTAGCTTGACACTAGTAGTGTTTGGCTTTAATGTGTGGGTCAATCTTTAAGCACTTAATGAAGCAAGAAGACAGAATGGCACTGCAAGCCTGATTTGGCAGTTCTTTCTCTTTTGTAACTTAGAGTGCTAGAACTCAATATATGTTTATATATGTATGTGAGAGAGTGGACATATGCCTCATTTAAAAAGAAAAAAATATCTTTGGAAAAAAGAAATAGTATGTATGAAGTTAGCATCCATTGTTGCCTATTCCTGCTATAAGTTATTGGGTCAATTAGTCTAAAATATAAAAGTGATTGTCAATTTGTTGTTCAAAGGCAACTCTTTTTTGATAATGAAAGTAATATATGAAATTTTAGGAATTTTATAAAAGAAAAGTAAAATTAAAAATATCACCAGTAATTTCTAATAAAAGGACTTCTTTTCTTCTAGCCTCTGTTCTAAATTATGAAGATGACAGACATACTTTCTGAAAGTTATGATGATACTATGTAGATGGTTTATATGACATCTTTGCTTTGTTTTGTTTTATACATTTAATACAGTTATACATTTAGTGCCATTTCCTACAAGATATTGAATTTTTTAGAGTTGGACATAACTGAAGTGACTGAGCACAGCATAGCTAGATGAAAGTATAATACATGTCCTTTGCCACAGATAGTATTATAAATAAATATCGATATTGAACATTTTCCTTATAAGCTTAAAAAAGAGTTGATTTTTTTCAAAGTATAGTATGTATAATAGAAAGAATATTTACTGTGTACCTAGTTTTTTGATGAATGTTCTGTAGACATTACTTTGTTTACTTTTTTTTTTTTTTTAACATTCCTTTAGCTTGGCATTAGTTTCCTAATACTTCAGTTAGGAAACCATGATTTAGAGAGGTTAAATAAAATCTTTAGGTCATAAAACTGGTATGGGACTGAGCTGGAATTTGAATAGTTATGTCTTATTGCAAAGCCCTTACTCTTAAGTATTTAAAAGTAATATCTGTTTTATGCAATCAATTTGGCAAATATATTTCAATGTCTGTGAGGGTCTATCTATAAGCAGATTTTTTTTTTCAAATGATACATATGGTGATTGTTTGAATCCAAGGATGCAGAACCTCCAATTCAAGGATCAACTACAACGTTGTAAGCAGATTTTCCACTGAGCAGAATTTAGTAGTCCCTATCTTGCATTGAAGAGCCAGCTGTATATGTTTTATGTCTTTGTCTGTTGAAAAGGTTAACTTTTAGTGATTAAAGCTACCACATTCATGGGTAATTTTTAGATTAAATAAAATAAACCATTTGACTCAATTTACCACTCTTTTCGAGGAACAAATAATATCTATCAGTGTGCTAGACTGACAGGTTTAAACAATGTTAAGGTAGTCTTCTGCAGAAAATTCATTTTACCTTGTAAAATAGAATATGTTTTATATGTTCTCAGAAAGTGACAGAATGAAGGGGGCATTTTAGTTGAAATCACTTTTGTTAATTATTTGTAATTTATTGGTCTTAAGTATTGATTATTGCCTTTGAATTCTATACTTGCTATAATTAAGTTCAAAAAAATATCAAATACCTGATGGGTATTGAGATTATTCGCTTTTGGTGTTTTTGAATCCTTAAAGTATTCTAGAAGTATATCTATAAATTTGAAGTAATTCGAAAGTAGTGTTTTAGGTAACCCTTCAGTCTGTGTTTAATTATAGTTATCATTTTTAAAACTTCTTTTAAATTAACTTCATAGTATTGTCAGCATTTAGCAGCTATAATCCTGCAGGAGAAGCTGGTGGCTTTTCTGATGGAGATCATTCTTTTAGTAGTAGTAGACTATACCAATGGAGATTTTGCAAGGACTTACTTAAAGATTAGAATAACTTTATTCACAGGATTTCAAAATTTCTCCCATAGGTAAGTTAAATTATAAGTTCTGAGGGTAATGGTGAACCTCTAGCTAATGACTTGAATCTAGCTATTCTGTGTCTACCGATGTATACTTCTCCTCATTCATTTCTGCAAGGGAGCATGTCATAAGACCTAATTATCCTGTGAGGTTAGTTGTAATTTGCACTTTCTTTTTTTGTTAGATATTTAAAATTTTTATTTTATTTTTAATTGGAGGAAAATTATTCCACAATATTGTGATGATTTCTGCCATACATCAACATGAATTGGCCATAGGTGTACATATATCCCCTCCTTCTTAAACCTCTCTCCCACTATCATACCTGTCCCACCCCTCTAGCTTGTCACAGAGCACCAGCTTTGGGTTGCCTGGGTAACCAATAAATTCCCACTGGCTGTATCCCAATTGCTATTCCCACTGGCTACTCCCATATGGTAATATTATGTTTCAATGCTACTCTCTCAGATCATCTTGCTTTCAAAAGAAAAAGTATATGAAATAGTTTATACTGGGCTTATACTGTTTAAAAATTTAGTTTTTAGCTGATGAGTTTTTTAGTGCACCCTTGGTATCATGATCATATCATACTGAGTGACCTCTTGCTATAGAATCCTTCTACATTTAGCCTACATGTCTGTTTCTTCCTAGTACACTCAGTGCATTTCCTATAACTTGTCATGGTCTGTCTGTTTTTTCTTTCTTATTATATCCTAATTTTCCTAGCTTTGTTGAGATATAATTGACATATAACATTTTGTAAGTTAACAATGCGTTGATACACTTGTATACTGCAATTTGATTACCACTGTAGTGTTCGCCTCAGATATGCAGATGACACCACCTTATGGCAGAAAGGGAAGAACTAAAGAGCCTCTTGATGAAAGTGAAAGAAGAAAGTGAAAAAGCTGGCTTAAAACTCAACATTCAAAAAACTAAGATCATGGCAACTGGTCCCATCACTTCATGGGAAATAGATGGGGAGACAGTGGAAACAGTGTCAGACTTTATTTTGCGGGGCTCCAAAATCACTGCAGATGGTGATCGCAGCCATGAAATTAAAAGACGCTTACTCCTTGGAAGGAAACTTATGACCAACCTAGACAACATATTACAAAGCAGAGACATTACTTTGCCAACAAAGGTCCATCTAGTCAAGGCTATGGTTTTTCCAGTAGTCATGTATGGATGTGAGAGTTGGACTATAAAGAAAGCTGACCACTGAAGAATTGATGCTTTTGAACTTTGGTGTTGGAGGGGACTCTTGAGAATCCCTTGGATTGCAAGGAGATTCAACCAGTCCATCCTAAAGATCAGTCCTGAGTGTTCATTAGAAGTACTGATGTTGAAGCTGAAACTCCAGTGCTTTGGCCACCTGATGCGAAGAGCTGACTCATTTGAAAAGACTCTGATACTGGGAAAGATTGAGGGCAGGAGAAGGGGACAACAGAGGATGATGGTTGGATGGTATCACCAACTCAATGGACATAAGTTTGAGTAAATTCTGGGAGTTGGTGATGGACAAGGAGGCCCGGCATGCTGCAGTCCATGGGGTCGCAAAGAGCTGGACACGACAGAGTGACTGAACTGAACTGAACTGTAGTGTTAGCTAACTCTTCCGTGTCCTCACATAATTACTATTTCTTTTTTTTTCTTTGTGACAAGAACATGTAAGATCTACTCTCTTTGCAACTTTTCAAGTGTATAGTACAGTACTTTTATCTATAATCCCAATGCTATGAGTTATATTCCCAGAACTAATTCAACTGGTAACTGGATGTTTGTTCTTTTTGACCAACATCTCCTTATTTCCTCTGCTGCCTCATTCCTTGGGTAACAACCATTCTACTCTGTTCCTATGAGCTTGGCTTTTTTAGATTCCACAAATAAATGATTTAATACAGTATTTTTCTTTCTATGTCTGACCTTTCTTTAACCTAGCCTAGCATAATGCCTCAAGTTCCATCCATCTTCCTTTAAATGGCAGGACTTCCTTCTTAATTATGGATGAATAATAGTCCATTGTTTTATATACCACATCTTCTTTAGTCATTCATTCACTGACAGACACTTAGGTTGTTTCCATATTTGGCTGTTGTATATAGTGCTGCAATAAATATGGGAGCACAGATGTCTTTTAGACATCCTGTTTTCATTTCCTTTGGAAACAGATCCAAAAGTAGGATTGCTGGATCATATGATTACCTCTTATCATGTGGCCTTTCCGCACTGGCCTACTTTCTCCTTGAGAATTTGTACCAAGTCTCACTTTTGTCGTCCCAGCCCCCAGTGCAGTGGGTAGTACCACAGTGAGAACTCAGTAAATATTTATTTTTTAAATGGAAATGCAAGTTAGCAAATGAACCAATGATGCTGGAAATTCTATCAAGGTAGTTATTGAATTGAGATTTACTTTCACTTCAACTTAAGTTGTACTTGTGTTGAGCAGTTACAAGGCTATAGCTTGAAACAGGAGATGAAAATGTGGAATGACAGAGACTTTGCATTTAAAGTTATCGTAGTAAGCTTTATGTAGTAGTGAATTATGTTGTAGAGGCTTATTTGGTATGTTAGTAAGAGGCAGAGTAATGACATTAGAAGCTGTAGTATGTGTACCCATAAAGAATGAGAGTAGATGAAATGTTACTACAACTTGGGACTGATTAAGATAATATTGTAAATGAAGTTGTTAAAACTGTAAAAATACACACAGAGATGCACACGTAGAGACACACATCGACTGGTTGATCGATTGATATTTTAATGATTGGTAGGATAGAAGGTCTGAGGGATCAAAAATTATCTGACTTATTTATTTATTTTTTTGTATGAAAGATATTAGGCAAATGCTCTGAGTTGCAGCCTACCTGCAGCCACATTGTTGAGTACTTGCTTTTCAAAACATGTTAGAATGTGGAGTGGTTGCTGCCTCCAGACACGGTCAGGCCCTATTGTGGTGTAACATAAGCTCAGGAAGTATCTGGCAATGTTAGCAGGTATTTGCAAATGGGAGGATCTAGTGAACTTCATTTTGTTATTGCTATTCTAGTGTTTAAAAGATATCTTGAAATACATTGAAGAGGTATTGCAGTTTCATGATTGATGTATCAATATCAATTTTACTTATTAACCTTGGGTCAAAGTTGCTAATAAAAACAAGTCAGCTTCACTAGCAATAATAGCACATAGCTTCATTCACCAGTTTAACTTATTTTAATGCTTGTTTGGCAGTTGGAATGTAAACTTGGACTATAATTTCTACCATATTGTAACTACCACATCATATTTGCATAAGGGAAAATGAGTTAACAAAAGAATAAAAAATATATGTAGTATTGATTTCAGGTCACCAAAATAGTGAGTGATTTCACCATTCAATTGTGCTAGTTCCCTTTCTTGCACCAGTTATAATAACAAAACCCTTGAGCATAGATGGAATCCACAGTATATGCTGTTTCGTTTCATCTTGTATAATTAGACATGTTGTCTAATTTCTGATACAAGGAGACTAGGGAAGGGAATACCGTATTTAGAAAGAGAGAATATCTTGGTCCCCACTCTCAGAAAGTCAAAAACTTGAACTCTCTGAATGATTTTCTACTTTTTAGTCACATTCCTTGAAAAATCTGGCTCTAGTTTTGAGGGCTTGGAAAATAATCTCCCTATTGAAGGGAAAGTGAGAGAAACAATATTACTCATCTTATAGGCTTATAATGAGGATTACATGTAGTAATCCATATAAAACACTTGAAACACTATCAGGTAAAGTTAAATGCTCAATATATGCTAGTTAGTGTCACTTATTAATATCCTCAAAGTATCTATTTAATTCCATTTTTCTACATTATCAATTCATAATACCAAATTTCTTTTTATTTTTTTAAGGAAATGGATAGCAGTGCCTATTCAGAATTGCTCTGAAAAGGTCCTGTTATCATTAGTGAAATTAAAAAAAGATATTGACATTCTAAGTAGGAAATTTTTTGCCTTTTCATACTGTTCATGGGGGAGAAATATCAACAACCTAAGATATGCAGATAATACCACTCTAATGGCAGAAAGTGAAGAGGAACTAAAGCGCCTCTTGGTAAGAGTGAAAGAGGAGGCTAAAAAAGCTGGCTTAAAACTCAACATTCAAAAAATTAAGATCATCATATCTGGTTCCATCACTTGATGACAAATAGGTGGGGAAAAAATGGAAGCAGTGGCAGATTTTATTTTCTTGGGCTCCAAAATCACTGTGAATGGTAACTACAGCTATGAAATTAAAAGACACTTGTTTCTTGGAAGCAAATCTCTGAAAAACCTAGACAGCATGTTAAATAGCAGAGACATCACTTTACCAACAAAGGTCCATATGGTCAAAGCTATGTTTTTTTCCAGTAGTCATGTATAGATATGAGAGTTGGACCATAAAGAAAGCTGATCATAAACTGACGAATTGATGCTTTCAAACTGTGGTGCTGGAGAAAACTCTTGAGAGTCTCTTGGAAGCAAGGAGGTCAAACTAGTCAATCCTAAAGGAAATCAACCCTGAATATTCATTAGAAATACTGATGCTGAAGCTGAATCTCCAATACTTTGGCCACCTGATGTGAAGAGCTGACTCATTGGAAGAGACCCTGGTGCAGGTAAAGAGGAGAAGGTGGCAGCTGAGATGGCTGGATGACATCACCGGTTCTATGGATCTGAACTTGGGCAAACCCTGCGAGATAGTGGGGAAACAGAGAAGCCTGGCTTGCCTTAGTTCATGAGGCTGCAAAGAGTCAGACACGATGTAGTGACTGAACAATGAACAAAGCAGAAAATTAATTGTAGCATATTATTAAAATAAGTTTATTCTAGTTTGTTCTTCAGTTTTTAGGGAAAAATGCGTTCTTTCTGGTCTAACGCTGGTCACCAGTCAGTTTTGTCACAAATAATGGAAATACTGGTATTCAGTGGTTATTGTCTCAAACTATGGTACTTACTGGGGTAGAGCACCTCTAAACCACATTCTGTACTTATATTTCTGATTAAGCCTTTGGTTTTGATTTTCAGCAGTTTTATGCAAGAGAACAAATTATCGCAGGCCCAGGGAGCTTACACATTGCTTAGAGTATGGGTATCGGACCAGAGGATTTCAGATTAGATTTTGGATTCAAATACTTATTTCCACAATTTTTAGAAAACTGTGTTAGTCTTCACCTCAATCAGCTCCTATTGAAACTACTCTACACGTTTTGAATATAAGTGTTTTTGTTACTAAAAAGTCCAGCTATTTGAAGAAAGCATAGTGATGTAAGGGAGATGCTGGCAGCCATTCAGAGATAATTCTCCAATATTTTGGCCTCTTTCTTCTGGTTGGTAAATGCTGCATCTCTTTGCAGGTGGAGGGTATGGATTCATTCATAGAATTCTAAAATGACTTCCAGTTTTGATGGAAAAGTTGCTACAGTGGCAATTTTATAGTGAATTGTGGGAAGAAGTGGTGATTATGGTGATGTTAAGTTATTGGTGTAATCATATGGTGATCTTTTGGGTGAATCCCTCTAATGTTGATCTTGACTTAGAATGAAAAAGAAAGAGTTGGCAGTAGGTGTCTTTGGGCTATTGTCTTAATTTTCCTTGATATGGAGATTTGTTTTATTTTGGGCTAACTTTACTGTACTTCATTTTTCATGTAGAAAATGGTAGAAATTGATCTTTTTTTCATATTACCTCCATGGAATTCCATCAATAATATGTTCCAAGTAATCTGTGCTGAACAAAAATAGGCTCTTTGTTCTAATTTTAGTGTGTTGGATTGTCATTTCTTAAAGAGAATATGTTGAATCTGCCAGTGTTAACAAAACATTTATTGAGGGTGAGACCTTTTCATGCACTGCCTTATTTAATGATTTCTAAAGAACATTTAGAAATACAAAGACTATAACACTTAGAGAAATCCAGTTTAGATTAATTTTATTACTGATCCATTTGTCTTATTTACTCTATTTATATTTATTCATGCATTTATAGTCAGTATTATATACAGAGGAATCTGTTAGATGCTGAAGAGGTGTTAGGAAGCAATGGTGAACACATTTCCTGATTTTCATGATCAGGGCAATGGCATACATACGTGCAGGTTGCACGCTGCTTACCTCTGCTGCTGCTGCTTAGTCACTTCAGTTGTGTCTGACTCTGTGGACTGTAGCCCTCCTCTGTCCATGGAATTCTCCAGGCAGGAATACTCGAGTAGGTTGCCATGCCCTCCTCCAGAGGATCTTCCCCACCCAGGCATCGAACCTTGGTCTCCTGCATTGCAGGCAGATTGTTTACCCTTGAGCCACCAGGGAAGCCTATCTGCTTAACTCTAGATTGTACTTAGTAGGTATAAGTGTATAACAATACAGTGGACTGTGTATCGTACGTGAGCAATACACACTTATGAGCCTTTGAATGATGACCCTACTCATGGCCAAAGAACAATTATGTCTCTAATACTTCTGACCACAGTAATATAGACCCATGTCTGTGTGTGTGTGTGTACTCACATGAACCTGCACAGAGATATGATCAGTATGACTCCATGAACCATTGCTGCCAATTAAAAACGTTTGCCCTCTAACCTATGATTGAATAATGGCCAGTAAGTTTTTGAAAAATGTGACACTATTATTAATTTTGACCTTTGGTTGAAATTGCCTATTTAGAAATAAATTCAGTATTGCAAATGATAATCTTTCTGGTTTCTACATTATACCTCACTCCCTTTTTGAGAAATTTTACCTCTTGAAGAAATGCAAAGTCTATCTAGGAGTCCAGATTTTGCCATCCTACTTATGGATGTCTGTTGTATGTGAAGAAATCCTAAAGTCAAATTAAAATGAAGATTTTTTTGGTTACCTTTTTCAGATAATCTGTAGTGAAGATTAAATTTGAAATGAAAATGGTTATTAGATATTCCTTTTCATTTCAGTTAAGTAGACATATGTTGGATTGATTTAGCATGTTTCACAGACAGTGGTAAAAAGATAGATAATGGGTTGGCCAAAAATTTGTTCAGATTTTTCCATGGGATTTTATGGACGAACTTGATTGAACTTTTTGGTCAATTCAGTATTTGCTTTGTAGTAAGAAATATGGAACTTGTTAACAACGGCTAATATTACTGGGAAATGGAAACATGAGTAAATATGCTAGGAAGTCCAGCATTGAAATTTCTATAGCTTTGAATAATCATTTACATCTCTTATGCTGGACTGGTGTGTTTCTAAGGCATTCAAGAGCCATTAAAATATTCCAGTTTTTACTTTCTGTTAGCATGTTTGGATAGTAAACTTAGTTATTTCAAGCTGTCTTGTTTTATGGTTGACATTATCAAACTATATTTATCATTATTATAACTTGGTCCTTAGCACTCATACTGTGAAGCTTGGTAATAATAAGTTTTTGGTTACCTCACAATTTTAGTGCAAGCACCAGACTCTAGAGACTAATGCCTATAATGTGTGCTAAACTGTATTTTATGGACTGAAACTGTACGTCCCCTGCCCCACCCCCCCGCCAAAGATATATTGATTCCTTAACCATCAGTACTTCAGGATGTAACCTTATATGGAAACAAGGTCTTTAGGAAGGTAATCAGTTTAGAATGAGTTCATTAGAGTGGGCCTAATACAATGTAACTAGTGTCCTTATGAAAAGGAGAAATTTTAGACCTAGAGATATAAGTGTCCATGCACACTGAGAGAACGCCTCATGAACATAAAGGCAGAGATCACACTGATGCATCTAGAAGAAAAGGGATGCTAAGATTCTCAATAAACCAATAGAAGTGGGGAGAGAAGCATGGCAGATTCTTCCTCATATCTCTCAGGGAGAGCCAAACCTTCCAATACTTTTTGACCTCGGACATCTAGCTGTGAGAGCTATGCGATAATACATTTTTGTTGTTTAAGTCACCCAGTTTCTGGTATTTTGCTATGGCAGCTCTAGCAAAGTACTAAAGTAATTTTAAACTCTTTATCTTGTAAAACATCTGGGAAAAGTTTGAAAGGCAATGGTAAATTTCCTGTATTTTTTAGAGATCTTAGTTGTAGACGGCACACTCCATTCTAGATGATTTATACCGGACAATGTATTAAGTATAATATCAATAGCACATAAATTGATTGGGATGTCTAAGCTCCCCAGAATTCCCAACCACAGCACAGAATAGGTCTGCTAAGGTGTTTCTGCCTTGTAATGTCGTAGGAGCTTGGGATTTGGCACTGCCACCTAGTTGCAGCATCCAGTCGCACAGTCTGCCATGTGCTATGCTTAGTCACTCAGTCATGTCTGACTCTGCGACCCCGTGGACTGTAGCCCACCAGGCTCCTCGGTCCATGGGGATTCTCCAGGAAAGACTGCCGTGCCCTCCTCCAGGGGATCTTCCCAACCCAGGGATCAAACCTAGGTCTGCCACACTGCAGACAGATTCTGTACCATCAGAGCTGCCCGGGATGCACAGCAAAGTAAGATCATCAGGAAACTGCCTGTCTCCCCTTATACTTCATTTGACAAGTGTCTGGTTGTGCAAACTGAATCACTTACGGAACTCTGGCTATAAGAGAGTCTAGAAAATGTAGCTTTAAAAATGGAAACATAATAAATCTTTATGGTACATTATCAACACTGGTCTGTTTTAAGCTTAATTATGTATTTATTTTTACGTTAATTTTTATCAGAGTATAGTTGCTTTATAATGTTGTGTTAGTTTCTGCTCTACAACACAGCGAATCAGTTATGTGTGTGAAAGTTTCTCAGTCGTGGCTGACTCTTTGCAATGCTGTGGACTGTAGCTTGCCAGGCTCCTCTGTCCATGGAATTCTCCAGGCAAGAATACTGGAATGGATTACAGGGGATCTTCCCAACCCAGTGATCAAACCTATGTCTCTGTGTTTCCTGCATTGCAGGTAGATTCTTTACTGCTGAGCCACCAGTTAAAATAATAATAATAAAAAAAGGGATATATGTATATGTAAAAGTATTCCTGGTGGCTCAGCTGGTAAAGAATCCACCTGCAATGCAGGAGACCTGGGTTTGATCCCTGGGTTGGGAAGATTTCACTGGAGAAGAGAATGGCTATCCACTCCAGTATTCTTGCCTAGAAAAATCCCATGGACAGAAGAACCTGGCAAGTTATAGTCCACTGGTTCGCAAAGAGTTGGAAACAACTGAAGTGACTGAGCACACACAGCACAAGAAATTTGAACCATTCAGTTTTTTACAATTCATCCTCATAACAACCATTCTAATGAATTGATTTTCATTTCTTTCTTTTTTTTTTTTTTGGCCATGCCACTCAGCCTATAGGATCTTAGTCACTCAACCAGAAATCAAACCCTCGGCCTTGGGAATGAAAGCATGGAGTCCTAACCACTTGACTGCCAAATGATATTTCATTGTTGTTTTAAATGTCATTGCTATAATTACTGATGTTGGAAATGCAATTATTAGCTTTTCAGTCATTGTCGATTAGAAGTACATTGAAAAGACCTTGAGTGAACTGGTCAAAAGGATCCATTTCAGTCTATCTCTTTGGCCACCTTCTGTCTCTATTAAAATTCCAACCATGGCAATAGCATGATCAACACACGTTCCTCCTTAACATGATGAAATTGCCTTTTATGCAAGTGAATATTTTCCCAACCTTTCTCACTAAAGGGCAACCCAAATTCTTATCAGCTGTGCCTCCCTCTTTGGGTTATGTATAGTACATTGTATGAGGTCCGAATGTGATTTCCTTGTGGAATGGTCACCTATAAGTTAATATATCAATGTATGTTATTTGTCCTCAGTGCATTCAATAAACAATCTCAAATAGGAGTAGGATGACTTCAGTGAAAGCTTTTGCTCTAAAAATGAGAGAATAGGAGACACAGCAGACAGCAGAGACTCCCTTTACTAGCAACAGAATAAATTCCTTGTTAAACCCAGCTGGCAGCACCTGGTTCTGCTTTTGAGTAACATTCCCTTCCTTACCTGCTTTCCTTTATGGTTCCTTCCTTTACCTCTGGGGATTCTTTCCTTTTAATTGTCTTCTGTGGCCCGACTGAGGCAGATGTTGGCAGTGCCTCCTCTTTGTAGCTGCTGAGATTTACAGCTAATTTTCTGACTCTGGATTCGGGGGCTTGCGGGTTGCTTTAGGGTTAAATAGCCCAGGCTATTGCTAGATAGTCTTGCAGTTTCTTGGGCAAAAGATTGCTTCAAAATTGAACTGCAGTTTTGGTCAGGTTCATGAGTGAGTTAAGAGCAACAGAAATCTTGTGCTGTGTCATTTTTAGGCCTGAAGGCTCTTTAATTTGTGCGAATCACTCGCTTCCCCCTCTCTTAAATCGATGGTCTAGGCGAATAGTGCCAGCTTTGTCAGTGGGGCAGTCACCCTTGTGTGAAAGAGTAGTACTCCCGCTAAGGTCCTTCTAGTCAAGGCTGTGGTTTGTCCAGTGGTCATGTATGGATGTGAGAGCTGGACTATAAACAAAGCTGAGCGCTGAAGAATTGATGCTTTTGAACTGCGGTGTTGGAGGAGACTCTTGAGAGTCCCTTGGACTGCAAGGAGATCCAACCTGTCCATCATAAAGGAGATCAGTCCTGAATATTCACTGAAAGGACTGATGCTGAAGCTGAAACTCCAATACTTTGGCCACCTGATGCGAAGAGCTGACTCATTAGAAAAGACCCTGATACTGGGAATGATGGAGGGCAGGAGGAGAAGGGGATGACAGAGGATGAGATGGTTGGATGGCATCACTGACCCAATGAACATGGGTTTGGGTGGACTCAGGGAGCTGGTGATGGACAGGGAGGCCTGGCATACTGCAGTTCATGGGGTCGCAAAGAGTTGGACACGACTGAGCGACTGAACTGAACTATCACAGCAAGAACCACATTCTCTATTCTAAATCATACTTATCAGCTCCTTAGAAACAAATGCACTCATTAGTTTGAGGTGAAAGGGATCTATTAAGGATATATGCCGGGGTCCAGCCCCAGCGGATCCGGGGGTCTTGAGGAATGAGTGGCGTCGGCGGAAGAACTGAGCTGAGTCGATGTGTGGTGATGGAGCAGTCTCTCTTTATTGCTGTTAGTTTTGTGAGGTGATGAAGAAGTCTCTCGTTTATTGTTGTTGGTTTACAGTTTTATAGCCAAAAGACATCCCCATTACATCATTACATCACCTATCATTCTATACAATTTTTTGTTTTCTACCTTCCATAGCAACCTTATCATAGAGCTCATTCCCCAAACTATCATGAAACATTCCCCTTGCTGAAGTCAGATTTCTATGTAATTAGACTTAACAATAGTATTTTTACCATTTGAATGTCTTCAGTATACTTCATTCAATCATGATAAGTACATCAACCTAAGTAGAAATGTTACATTTCTCTTATCAGGTACATCTATGTAGAAGCTAGAGGGAAAGGCTTAAGCTTGAGACTGTTTATTCTAGTAACCTACTTCAGTTCTTAGGGGAAAGAGGAAAGAGGACAAAGAGATAGTCAAGTAGCACTGCTTCAGCAATAAAACCCTATTAACCTTATATAACTACTATAATGAATTCCTATGTCTACTCTATCCTAAAGCAATCGATATCTCCAACTATGCTGGCCACAGCTATGAGCATTCCTAAGTCCCAATCCAGCCTGATTTCTTCAAGGAAGAGAGCCTCCTCCGTGGAGTGGTCAGGGGAGTGGGAGGTGGAAAGGTGACCCAAGTACGAGCCTTTCTGGTGGTGGCCTTGCCATGACCCCCCAGAGAACTCTTGGTAAACTCCCCAGTAATTAGTAGGAGGAGTAGTAATCTATTTAAATGTCCCTTTCATTCCTCCTTAGCCCCTGGGGAAGGTGATCCACCTTCCCGGATCCTCTGGTCGATAAGGTCTGGGGGGATTATCTCAGGACAAATTCTTTCCAACTGGGACTGACCTACTGAGATGAGCCAATGTTCCAAGCGTGGACAGAACTCCCAAGAAAAATACCAGGGTGGGGCTTGCCCAGGATGCCCCAATAAAGAAAGTCAGCTTTGCAATTTCTTTCTTAGTCTTGTGACCTTGTCATCCGAGCAAGGGGGCATCCTGATGCCTCCCAGCAGATATACATATCTCATAGAAACATAGGAAGGATGGACGAAATAAATCTCAGGAAGGAAGACTTTAAATCACTCTGGGAGACTGGCCACCTATGGGGCTGTTGCCTTTGCCACAATTAGGGAAGTGAGAATAAGAATCTGCCAGCATAGCTGCAGACGACTTCCCCTGCCTCCTCTGTGTTCTGAATGAAAGTCTGTAGGAGGACAACTGATTCAGGCAACAAGGATTACATCTAGAATCCCATCTGAGTGGAATCAGGAAATTCCATGGTTTTCATCTATCTAGCCTTTTCCTGCTAGACCCATGCAGACCCATGCATATTCTGTACAACCCGTGCTTCACTTGTCTTTAAGAAGCACACATTAAAGACAATACTTTTTCTTTTTGTCAAAATGCCTGCAAATATATACATATTCATCCTATCTCTGCAAAGACATCATTGCATAACTCCTCTTATAGGAGTTCTTTTATATACTAAGTGTGTATGATAGAAATGAGACTAGTAATTTTAATGTCATCGTTTCAGTGTAAGTTATCAATGAGAAACAAATATAGGAATACTGGATAATAAAAAACATACCCAAGGAAAAGATATATGTGTGTGTATATGTGTACATGTACATATATGTATTTTTATATATGTGCATATGTATATATATATATATTAGAAGTATGTAGTTTCAAAATATGCATGTTAGAGTCTAGGATAAATGAAAATATGCCAAATTGTTAGACATCTACCATTTAGTAATGTTGACATGTATATGGATCCTGGCAAAGATTAGAGAAAATCAGAGGATCTTGGCTGACCTTTTGCTTCTGTCACTTTGTAGTTATTGATTGCATGAAAATCACTTAAATACTTTGAGATTATTTTCCCATCTCTCATTGAGGAATGGTTTGAGCATAGATGAGATAATATATATCAAATGTTTTTAGCTCTCAGTTAAATTGCCCTGTATAAACTGAGCCAGTAGTAACAACATATAGATTTCTTTGAGGTAAACTATGAGAAAGAAGCTGGTAAAAGCACTATCTCATTTTCCACCTCAGGTATGATGCAAGCTGAGGGTTCTACCCTAGGTACTTGCCAGATGAATAACTTTTGCCTGGCATCAGGATGTGAATTTAAGCCACTGCAGTGCAAGATATAGGACGGATGTAAAAAAAGTTCTAGCAACAGTAATGCCTGTACAATGTAATAGATAACCCTTCAAATGCCCATGAGTGATGGGAATTACTAGGTAACTTTAAATTGCCAGAGAAATTACCTGTTAAACCTGATGCAGATTTTTTTTGCCCATCATGTTAAGGGGATAATTTCACATTAAATCTGTTCTCCTTTCCTTATGAAATGAAGCCTCACACTGTTTGACACTCTGTCATTAAGAGTGGTATATATTAGTTTGGTTTCATAAATGAATTTAAAACTGGTGATTTCTTTAGTTAGAGAGGGTGATTTTTTTAAATTAGACTTACTTTCCATGCTCTACTCAGTGAAGTCTCACACTATGTGTGGCACCAAATTATCACTTAGCAAGCGTTTGTTGATATAGTTAGGGAAGCTATGTAATGGGTGAGCTGTTGTTGTTTTACTTGCTCAGTCGTGTCCGACTCTGCAAACCCATGGACTGTAGCCCATTAGGCTGCTCTGTCAATGGGATTTTCCAGGCAAGAGTACTCAAGTGGGTTGGGTGAGTAGAGACATACCAAAACTGGTCTTAAGGAGGAGGGCTCTGGAGTAAACTAGAGCTGCGTTCATATTCTAACTTTTTTCATTAATAACTGTGTGACTCTGGGTAGGTCTTTTTTGTATCCAAACCATGGTTTCCTCTTTTGTAAATAATCGGAATAATAGTACATATTTCAGAGGGTGCTTGGGGAATTAAATTGTATGATGCAAATAAAATATGTGGTATGGCATCTTATTCGAACTCAAGGTTATTGGTTATTTAAAGTGTACTATAAGCAACTTAGATGTCCATCAACAGACGGATGGATAAGAAAGCTGTGGTACATATACACAATGGAATATTACTCAGCCATTAAAAAGAATACATTTGAATAAGTTCTACTGAGGTAGACCATACTGGAGCCTATTATACAGAGTGAAGTAAGCCAGAAGGAAAAACAACAATACAGTATGCTAACGCATATATATGGAATTTAGAAAGATGGTAACAATAACCCTGTATGTGAGATAGCAAAACAGACGCAGATGTATAGAGCAGTCTTTTGGACTCTATGGGAGAGGGCAAGGGTGGGATCATATGGGAGAATGGCATTGAAACATGTAAATTATCATATGTGGAATCAATTGCCAGCCCAGGTTTGATGATTGATACAGGGTGCTCAGGGATGGTGCACCAGGATGACCCAGAGGGATGGAATTGGGAGGGATGTGGGAGGGGGATTCTGGAAGGGGAACACATGTATACCCATGGCGGCTTCATGTCAATGTATGGCAAAACCAACATGATAATGTAAAGAAAAAAAACTACACTTAAAAAAAATAAAGTGTACTATATTACTTATTATTTACACAGAACAGTGACAATATAGAGGAAGTGGCTATTACCTGAACTCAGTCAGGGTGGGGTGGTTGGTTCAGGAAAGGCATTTGAGAAAAAGTAGCATTGAAAAGTATTGGCTGAACAGTGTGCATTCATGTGAGAGTTTGGGGACTTTGTTAGGTAGGCATCAAGTATTGGAGAATAGGTTGGTCTGGCTGGATATCAAGAATCATGTTGGGGGAAAAATTTGGAAATCTAGGCAATGGAAGGATGTTGCTATACATTTTATGTTAGCCAAAGGATATTAAACCAGAAAAGGAGATGGCTAAATATGCATTTTCAAGAAGCAATTACGGCAGCAGAGTGAGACAGAATCGGGGAAATTGAAGTTACTTGGTTAGTTAGTGGTTATGGTAAAGGTTCAGGCTAGAGATAAACTGATGTGCTCCAGTACAGATGGGGAGTAGGAGATACATTCTATTGTATGGCGGTATTGGAGAAGGAAATGGCAACCCACTCCAGTATTCTTGCCTGAAGAATCCCAGGGACAGAGGAGCCTGGTGGGCTGCTGTCTATAGGATCGCACAGAGTCAGACATGACTACAGCGACTTAGCAACAGTGGCAGCAGCATAGTCAATTGAATTTTGGGCTAAAGAAAAGAGCTAAAGCATCTGGAAGCTTTCCAATGATTCATTTATCCCTTTTACCAGGAGGATGCCTTTGGAGAAAGAAAAGGCAGATGACTTGGTTTGATCTCCTTGTCAACTGGCTCTCCAAGTAAATAAATGAGTGATGTTTCTAGGAAGAAAAGATATCTAGTAAATGTCTTTACCAAATGACCCTAAGGGATGACTTACAGTGAATAAGTGCAAAGTCTATATGGGGCATGGATCCCTGGAGGATACCAAATGGGCTATTCATTTTTCGGAGTATATAAAATATGGAGGATTTATCTGTCCTTGTTCGTGTGGGGAACCCCATAAAACTTCCCTTAAATTCCTCATTGATCATTCTGGGCCTGAGAGTGACTGTTCTGTGTGGGAAGGAAGGAATGCAGTCATTTGGGATGTCCCAGACCACTCTTGGTTTTGTTTCTGCCTCTCTGTTCTTTAAATTGTTAGTAAAACTTAATACTCTGATCTGTTTCATGGGCATCCAATGCGATCATTTGATTGTGTGTCTTTGTTCAAATGTTTTGACCTGTTGGATGTAGGGAAGAGGGACAAAGACATGTAGGGGATGACTCCAGTTGGTGATGGCCATGACTGAGATAGTGCATACTGGAGGAGTGAGGCCCATCCCTAAGAAGAAGATGATCAGACCAGCTTTAGACCAACATTTGAGGTATCTGTAATTTTCAAGTGGAAACATTTCAGAATGCACATACTAGAGATTAGATAAATGATCAGTTAATTTGGAGAGGAAGAGAACTGTGCTAAGGCTGTTGAAGGAGTAGGTTGAAAAAAAGGGGCCTGTGAACAACATTGTGAAAGGCCAGTGGAACAATGGAAATTTTGAGAGAGAGAGGTGGTCGTGGAGTCTATGGGAAAAGCAAGTTTTAAGCACAAAAAAAATGAGTTAAATTTTTTTTGTTTATTTATCTTAAGGGCACACTGAGGTCTTCGTTGCTGTGCGTGGGCTTTCTCTAGTTGTGGGGAGTGGTGTCTACTCTTTGTTGTGGTGCATATAGCTTCTCTTGTTGCAGAACACAGATTCTAGGGTGTGTGGGCTTCAATAAGAGTGGTGTGTGGGCTCAGTAGTTGTGCTCATGGGCTTAGTTGCTCCACGCCATGTGGAATCTTCCCTGACCAGAGATGGAACCCACATGCCCTGTATCGGCAGGCAGATTCTTATCTGCTGTATTACTAGGAAATGAGTTTTTAAACAGAATGGTATAAATGCTTCAGAGGGTTGACCATCTATTAAGACTGAAAACATCAATTAGATTTACCAAATTAGGAGCTCATTAGTGATTTTAAAGATAATTAAAGAAAATTATAAATCAGTGGTAACAAATTGCACGTTGGGGATGGGCTCTGATGTGGATGCAGAAGTAGGAAGGGTAGATAGTGGGATTTATCCAGGCTTGTGCAGTCTTAGTGTGGGTGCTCTGAAGAACAGAGCAGAGCTAGTGAAGGGTGCTGATAAATGAGTAGTTGGTGCGACTAGTTGCTTCCTTCAGGATGCGTAAAGAAATCAGTAAAGCTGTGATAATCTCAGGAACTTGTAATAGCATCCGGGATGTTGCTTAAACTAGAATATTTGTTCCCTACTGAATTAGAATCTCTGGGGAGTGGTACCTGAGAATATTCTTCTTTCCAGATTCATGTTTAAGAACTTCCTTAATTATAAGCAAGTGGGTACTGAGAAAAATGATGGTCTTGCTAAAATAATAAGTTAAAAAATAGGACAGAGATCTGTATCATAGAATGCTGATAATTATATTAAAAAAAGATGCAAGTCAGTGTTTAGGCATTTAAAAGCCTAGAAGGAAATGCCCTTAGTTATTACTAGGTTGTAGGATTTTTAAATAACTTTTAATTTTGTAAACTGTTTACTTTCAGATTATATTTTTATAATTTAAAATAAATTGAAGTTATTAAAATTGATAGATAATAAATATTTCTAAGTACTAGATTATAGATACTGATATGGTACTGTCTTAAAATGTTTTTAATAAAGATAGAAGGAAGAAAGAACATTAAAAGCATTTTATATCTGAATAAGGGAAATAGAGGGAAAGATAGCTGAGAGGAACATGGAGTAAAAGCAGAACTTTGTGTCTGAAAAACAAATTCCATGTATGACATAATTTTGCTGAGAGTGGCTCACCCTCTAACATGTAAAGGCCATACATGTTCAGACTCTCAGGTTCTACCCATTGTTTTAATCAAGACCTAAACTGTTCAGTTCAGTCACTCAGTTGTGTCCACCTCTTTGAGACCCCACAGACTGCAGCACACCAGGCTTCCCTGTCCTTTACTATCTCCCAGAGCTTGCTCAAACTCGTGTCCATTGAGTCGGTGATACCATCCAACCATCCCACCTTCTGTTGTTCCCTTCTCCTCCTGAACCAGTACAGTGATGTGGAAGGAATATCAGCCTGAAAGAAGCCTGAGGTTATGAATCCAACTGAGTTCAGAAAATCTCGAAGGTGATCTTAGAGAAACGGCTGAAATCTGCCATAGGTTCCTAGTCACCTGGGTGTATATCTGTCAAAGGGTATTCTGAAAAATATTGAGTATAGAAGGGCAGAATATTCCTTGGGATACTTAAACTAAAGATTTTCTTTTGTATTAGACTTTTGACAAGGCTGGTAGTATACAGTGTGTGGTGAGAGCCAAGTGACTGTGTCAAATTCATAAATGTTTATTGAGTAGTTTTTATAAGCTAGAATCTCTAATGGAGAAGGTAATGGCAAACCACTCCAGTATTCTTGCCTGGAGAATTCCATGGACAGAGGATCAATAGTCCATGGGGTCACAAAGAGTCAGACATGACTGAGCTACTAACCATGACTCTCTAAAGAGGGATATCAAAATGGATATATCATAAATATCATCCTTAACTTCAGGGAGTGGATAATAATAGGTGGTAGTTTTATACAAGACCAATTAGATCTTTATACTGAAGAAAATGGCAAATATTAAAGGTATGGTGGCAAAAGAGTGCATGAAGGGAGTAAATTACAGCAAAAAGGGCCTTTGGGAGGCAATTGTGAGAGTTCAGGCATGTCATGGGTTGAGCTTGAACTGAGCTGATGGTAATGAAATGGAAAAGAGGGCGTGGATGTGGAAAACGTTGTTCAGAAATCTTCCCTAGGGCTGTGGATTGAGTCCAAGGTAGGTAAGTAGGTAGAATCAAAGGTGACTCTAATGCTTCCATGTTTGGTACCTAGAAGAACTCATAGGAAAATGAAGGATGCTGAGAGGAAGGACTGATTTAGGGGAAGAAGGAAAATAATGACTCTAGCTTATTTTAATCAAGATGGTCATTATAGACATAACAGTATCTGTAAGAATTTGGACTTCTTCCCTGTTAAAACATGTGTTCAGAGAGGGCACTTCTGCCAGTTATGGAATAAATACAATTTGATTATATTGAATTTTATTTTAATATACACTTTCATTTGGTTAATATTTATTTTGGCATTTGCACTATTTGTAATTGAATAGGCCTATAATTTTTTTTTGCACAATCTTTAATTTTGTAATAAAGATTACATTAGCTGTGTAACAGGGACACCTTTCTCTCTTTCTACTTTTTCTTAAAAGGTAAGAATTATCTGTTCCTTGATAGTTTGGTGAAGCGCACCTAAGAATCAGCAAGACGGGGGGATATTTTTTCAGAGGAGGAGACTTTGCTTTTTTAATTTATTTAATATTATTAATCTATTGGAAGCTTTTTGTTTCCTTTTATACTAATCTTACATTTTGCAGTTTTCCAGAAATAAACATTTTATTTAGGTTTGCAGATTTAGTACCATAGTGCTCAGAGTATTCTTTAGCCACTTTAATCTTTTTGTGTTTATACTTATTCTTTCCTCACTTCCGTTTTTTATTTATATCTTTTTTCTCTCCCTCTCTCACCCCTCCTCTCTCCCAAGACTAATTGCGAGAGTCTGTTTATCTGTTAGTCTCCTATAAGTGTTTACTTTTTATTTTTCTTATTTTTTTGGTGTATTTTTTTCTCTATGTCTTGATTTTTGTTAATACCTTTATTATTGTCTTCCTCCTTCATTCTCTAGGTTTACTATGTTGTTATTTTCCCACTTTCCAAGTTAAAAGATTGAGTGTCATTTTTTTCGTTCTAACCCTTTTTGTTTGTTGATGAATGTACTTAAAAAAGTGAGAGACAGTATTTCTTTTACTTTTATTTATTTATTTATTTTTTTATTAGTTTTGCCATACAATGACACGATATCACCATGGGTTTACATATGCTCCCCCTCCAGAACCCCCCTCCCTCCTCCCTCCCTCCTCCTTCCCCCCAGGAAATCTCAATGCACCAGCCCCGAGCATCAATCCTGGGCTGGTGATTGATTACACATATGATAATTAACATGTTTCAATGTCATTCTCCCATATCATCCCACCCTTGCCCTCATCCACAGAGTCCACGAGTCTGTTCTATACATCTGCGTTCCTTTTGCTGTCTCGCATGCTTGTTACCGTCTTTCTAAATTCCATATATATGCGTTAGTATACTGTATTGTTGTTTTTCTTTCTGGCTTACTTCACTCTGGATAATGGGCTCCAGTCCACCTTATCTTTGACAAAGGAGGCAAGAATATACAATGGAGAAAAGACAACCTCTTTAACAAGTGGTGCTGGGAAAACTGGACAGCCACTTGTAAAAGAATGAATCTAGAACACTTTCTAACACCATACACAAAGATAAACTCAAAATGGATCAAAGATCTAATCATAAGACCAGAAACTATAAAACTCCTAGAGGATAACATAGGCAAAACACTCTCTGACATAAACCAAAGTGGGATCCTCCATGACCCACCTCCCAGAATATTGGAAATAAAAGCACAAATAAACAAATGGGACCTAATTAAAATTAAAAGCTTCTGCACAACAAAGGAAACTATAAGCAAGGTGAAAAGACAGCCTTCAGAATGGGAGAAAATAATAGCCAATGAAGCAGTGGACAAACAATTAATCTCAAAAATATACAAGCAACTCCTGAAGGTCCATTCTAGAAAAATAAACGACCCAATCAAAAAGTGGGCCAAAAAACTTAACAGACATTTCTCCAAAGAAGACATAAAAATGGCTAACAAACACATGAAAAGATGCTCAACATCACTCATTATCAGAGAAATGCAAATCAAAATCACAATGAGGTATCACTTTACACCAGTCAGAATGGCTGCCATCCAAAAGTCCACAAGCAATAAATGCTGGAGAGGATGTGGAGAAAAGGGAACTCTCTTACACTGTTGGTGGGAATGCAAACTAGTACAGCCACTATGGAAAACAGTGTGGAGGTTCTTTAAAAAACTGCAAATAGTCCTGCCATATGACCCAGCAATCCCACTGCTGGGCATATACACCGAGGAAACCAGAATTGAAAGAGCCACGTGTACCCCAGTGTTCATCGCTGCATTGTTTACAATAGCCAGGACATGGAAGCAACCTAGATGCCCATCAACTGATGAATGGATAAGAAAGCTGTGGTACATATACACAATGGAATATTACTCAGCATTAAAAAAAATTCATTTGAATCAATTCTACTCAAGTGGTTCTTTTAAAACAATATTTAGAAGAGGAAAGAGTGGGGTCCCTATCAAAATTATCCTCCGACTCTGTGCTTAGCTACATGGTGTTATAATCACACAGTTTTCTCAGTGTTTTTATGTTGGTTCCTCAGGTCTGGTTCCTTCTGTCTTTTGTCCTAAGGATACATTTTTGGGGAAAGAAATAGCAACCTTGCTAGGCTGCCATCTTTTCAGGAACCAGGAGAAGATAGTCATATTTTCTATTCACTGACTGTTTCAGCATTCAGTAACTATGACTTGTTGTTCAGTCACTTGGTTGTGTCCAACTCTTTGCGAATCCCATGGACTTCAGCATGCCAGGCTTTCCTCTCCATCACCATCTCCCAGAGCTTGCTCTCCATTGAGTCAGTGATGCCATCTAATCATCTCATCCTCTATCGTCCCATTCTCCACCCGCCTTCAATCTTTGCTAGCATCAGGTTCTTTTCCAATGAGTTGGCTGTTTGCATCAAGTGGCCAAAGTACTGGGGCTTCAGCTTCAGCTTTAGTTCTTCCAATGAATATACAGAGTTGATTTCCTTTTGGATTGACTGGATTGATCTCTTTGCAGTCCGGGGGACTCTCAAGAGTCTTCTCCAGCACCACAGTTTGAAAACATCAGTTCTTCAGCACTCAGCTTTCTTTATGGACCAACTATCACATCCATACATGACTACTGGAAAAAACATAGCTTTGACTAGATGGACCTTTGTCGGCAAAGTAACAGCTCTGCTTTTTAATATGCTGTCTAGGTTAGTCATAGCTTTTCTTCCAAGGAGTAAGCATCTTTTAATTTTATGGCTGCAGTCACCATCTGCAGTGATTTTGGATCTCAAGAAAATAAAGTTTGCCACTGTTTCCATTGTTTCCCCCTCTATTTGCCATGAAGTGATTGGACTGGATGCCATGATCTTTGTTTTTTGAATCCTGAGTTTTAAGCTAGCGTTTTTGCTCTCATCTTTCACCTTCATCAAGCGGCTCTTTAGTTCCTCTTCACTTTCTGCCATAGGGTGGTGTCATCTGCATAGCTGAGGTTATTGATATTTCTCCTGGCAATCTTGACTCCAGTTTTTGCTTCATCCAGCCTGGCATCTCATATTATGTACTCTGCATAGAAGTTCAATAAGCAATGCTTATAAATTGTTTAACTATTGATTAAGCACTGATAATGTCCAGAATAGTTCTAGGTGCTGAGGATTAAATGGTGAAAATCTATGCTAAAGTCCTTAGTGTATACTTACCTTTCATTGATAAAACCTTTTTGTTTCCAAGCCAGAATGAAATATCACTATATATTTATGAATGCAAAACTTAAGTGTTGGTCAGACCTAATGTAAACATGAGTATGTGATTCTCACCATCCAGAGGAGCAGAAGATTGGCTGACTGCAGTATTTGCTCTATTTCCTTTTGTTCTTTTGGTGGCAGATAGACCAAAACTAGTAAATCACCTTTAATTGTGGAACTAATCTATAATAAGTAGGATTTTTTTCTTCTGTTTTAAACACTTCTTAAAAATCCGAATGTTTAGCCTATTGGGTGTATTCATTTCTAGAGCTGCCATAACAGAGTACCACAGATCGGGTGGCTTAAAAAACAGAAATTTATTTTCAGTTCTGGAAGCGAGAAGTCTGAGATCAAGGTATTGGCTGGGATCATTGAGATCATTGATTTCTTCCAAGGCCTCTTTCCTTGGCTTTAGATGGCTGTCTTCTGTTTATCCACATGATCTTCCCTCTAGTATGTCTGCATCCTAATCCCCTCTTCTAATAAGGACACTGGTCATATCAGATTAGGGGCTACCCTATTTATTTATTCAACTTTATCTCTTTAAAAACCTTACATCTCCAATATAGTCACATTATAAGGTATTAGGGATTAGGACTTTGTCATATGAATTTTGGAGAGATACAATTCAGTCTATAACAATGGACTCAAAAAAGAATAACAATAAATTTTTTTAAAATATTATTTTAACAGATGTTCTCTATGATTAAATTAGCAGAAGTAGATATCATTTCCATAGCTTAACTTGGGAGTTGACCTTTTGGAATATTTTAAATAATATGACTATGTGTTTAGTTAGCTTTTCAGTACTAAAGCTAGAAGCAATTGCTAAATTTATTTTTGGTGGACAAACCTGAATTATAGAGGAACAGCGTCACACAAGTATATCAAAAATTATTTTCAATTGACATTTCCCAAACAGTATTTAAGAGTCTTTTACTTTTTTTGTGAAAAGTATTTTTCTGCTCCAGATTTCTCATTCTTTTGTACCAACTTATGCTTATAAGTGTAGAGGCAAAATATATTGACAAAGAAGGGAGAATGGCTATATTTGTTGTGTGTATGTGAGAGTATATCTAATTATGTAGAAAAGCAGGGTCATATAGTGGAAAGAACCCTGAGAATGATGGGCTGGGAGTGGGGACATTTAGGTAAGACTCTAATAGCTGCTACTGCCTGTTGAGACAAATACAGGTAAGTAGTTAGGCTGGTGAATGACCAGGGTACATGTTGGGGAAGTTGATGGGGACCCAGAAGAGTCTCCTTATGGCCATATATATGTCTTTAGAAAAGATTGGCCAACCCATATTGTTTGATAATATTTATCTGGGTCTGAAGGGTAGACAGTGGTTATTGCATAAAATCAAACTGGAACCCATTTGGCTGGTTCAAAATGAATTGTGTTAGAGAAAACCTATAGAAACTATCTACTTAGTGCTACTTTTTTGGGTATAGTTCAGTTTGACATTATGATATCACTTATATATTGTTTTTACCATCAGCATCTGAAATCATGTAAGCTCTCGCTGAGTGAATTTTACTATTAAGTCAAATCACAAGGATTATTCAGAAGTCTCACTAATAGTTATGCAAAAAATTAAAATTTTCTTTAGGATAAAACTTAAGAATATATAGAAGGTGTATGGATATGCTGATTACAGGACTCTGTGTTGTAAGCAGCTCACCTTCTGTTCATATCTAGTGGGATTAAAAAGCTTATAATTTATCCATTATTGTTGATTTATATAAATAATAATATCATGATACATTTATTACTTACTTGTTTTCCCTGCTCACTTTCTACCCTCCATTTGTCTAAAGAATCTTTGCTTTTGTCTTTAAAGGGAGATGAAGTTCATTGTCTCTTGTGGATCATTCTCAAGAACTTTTTCCAGCTTAAATTAACAGAGGAATTGGGTCACTTTTTATTGAGCAGACAGAATGTAGATGTTCTCTGGAATCACAGCTGTGTCAATTAATGAACTGCAGAGAAGCTCTTGTTTCACTGATGTCTTGACAATTCACAAAATAATTAACAGCATAGCTGTTTTACTAATGGAATATTTTGTGTCCAGAGCGTTGAAAAAATTGCTAGAGTGGAAAGACATGTACCCTGCTCTGTGTAATGGGTAGTCACTGAAGAAACAGTGTAAGTGTGCTAACTTTACTAATTCAGATCAGGGTTTCGCAACGTCTGTACTTTTGACATTTGAGTCTAATAATTCTTGTGTAGGCTGTTTAGTAGCATTGCTTGTCTCTATCTAATAGATGTCACCAGCACACCCTACTGTTCCACTCTCCCAGTTGTGACTGTTAAAAATGTCCCCAGATACTGCCAAATATCCTTGGGGGCAAACTGCCCTAGTTGAGAACCACTGACTTGGATCAGTGTTAAAATTTACCATGAAACTGAAGTAGGTAAATTTCTGGTTGGTGAAATAGTGAGTAGTGGAAGTGGGGGTCGGTCTCTTTCCTGGTCAGAAATACCACCACCACCATCAGCACCAACATCGCTATGCCTTTGGGCTGAGATAATGGAAAGGAATATTTGCTGGGTATAAACCAAGTACCAGGGACTGTGTACTTGATTTATAAAGGACTCCTAGGCTCTTTATATTATTTCGTTTATTCCTCTTCATAGCCCTGTGAAGAGAATGTTGTTGTTTTCATTCTACTCCTCTGTAAATTGAGGCTCAGCATGATTCAGCCACCTACCTAGGGACAAACATCTGATAGGTGATGCAGATCCTAGCCAGATCCATCTCCAAATAAAAATTTAGGAGGGAGCTCCTTTAAACAATATCTATTCTCCAAAGTTATTTGAATACAGGTTCTTGGCTATGAGGTTGGTCCTGCTCCTCACCTCCCTCCTACATACCCAGATTGAAAATCACACTGATTAATATATCTCAAAGGTGCTCACTCCATCAATTAATAATGGAGAGAAGAATCTTGTATTATAAGCACATTAAATCCTAAATTATAAGACCTTCTTTCCAATAACAAAGTTTGATAGACTTAAGTTTAATACTTTTTTATTGTTTTTTTGGAGAGAGGAGTTTGACCAGCAACCAAATGGCTAATAAGTAGACAGAAAAACTAAGGAGGAGTAAAATTCTAAGTTAAAGATATGAATGCCAAGTTTGAGGTTTCTATATTATCACTAAGGGACAGAGTGTATATTACATTACACATAAACATTTAGAAAGATGTTGCTAAGTAACAAAAATAAGAATGAATGGCACATATTTTAGGAACGGTTAATTAATGACTATGCTCAGATTATGTAATTGCTGTTAAGCACAGAATAATTTATATAAAGATAAAAAGAGGATTCATAGTTAAAATTGGAAACCATAAACATTATTATGAATAAGCCTTTGTGACTTTTTTTCCATATTATAAGAATTCTGGGCTTTCTCCCAATAGTAGCTACATCAAATATTGAAACATCTAAAACAGATGTTGCATATTTTTTCCCCATAATTTCCAAGGATTTTATCTATTCCAAATGCTAGGTAGGGGTGAGGGAGTCGTATGACATCTCTATCATGAATGTGTTGTGATTGAACTTTTGTGAATCTCCTTGGAAAGGTGTTCTCCAAAGTCTTATCTTGAGAAATTTGTTCTGTTCTTTGGAAGGCAATATATACTATGTGTCATACTTAGTAAATATTATAAAACCACAAAATATGGAAAAACATTTGCTTTCAGGAAAACTCACTTATGTTTTATCAGTAGTCTGAGTTAACAAAACAATAAAATGAAAAAAAGAAAAGAAACCAATTTTAAAATTACCTTCAGGAAGGGATTCTCTAAGTTATTTGCCTTTCTCTTGGAAATTCACTGCCTATCATCTTTCTCCCACCTTCTCCTAAAAAGCAGCTTATATTTGTCTCTGATTCATCCTAGGAACTGAAGACCGTTAACCCTGCTCTATTTCAAGCTATTAGCTATAAACTATGACTCCTTTATAACCTTCATTTTCTCACTTTTAATTAGTGCCCTAAGGGCTTCCTTCATAGCTCAGTTGGTAAAGAATCTGCCTGCAGTGCAGGAGACCCTGGTTCAATTCCTGGGTCGGGAAGATCCCCTGGAGAAGGGAAAGGCTACCCACTCCAGTATTCTGGCCTGGAGAGTTCCAGGGACTATACAGTTCATGGAGTCGCAAAGAATTGGATATGACTGAGCAACTTTCACTTCCCTTCAAAGCGAAAGTGATAGCATTAGTTGCTTAGTCATGTCCAACTCTCTGTGACCCCACAGACGGTAGCCTGCCAGGCACCGTCCATGGAATTCTCCAAGCAAGGATACTGGAGTGACTAGCCATTCCCTTTTCCAGGGGATCTTCCTGACCCAGGGATTGAATCTGGGTCTCCTGCATTGCAGGTGAATTCTTTACCATCTGAGCCACCAATTATAATTCCTTTAAAGCCTTCATTTTCTGACTTCTTTTAATTAGTTTCCCAACAGTTTTTTATAATTTTTCCTTACAACTCTAAAATATTGCCTGAATTGTTAGTTTTATTTAATGAGAGAGACTTTCTCAGGATTTTTCTGATATTTTCTCTGAACACCTGGGAGAGAAGCCTGGGAAGAGGATGTGAATGCTCTTTATTTGTGGCTCCCAGGGAATTTACTTTCTTACCAAGACACACTTAGTCTCAAGCAATAGACCACACATCTAGCCAAGGGAAGACAAACCATAGATAGACCCTGTGATTTTTTTGTTGTTGTTGTTAATAAGCCTCCCGGTGATTGGGACACCTTCATGCTCATTCATTTACCAATCAGCTATGTGTGTTTTTAACATAGCTGAATAGTTGTGACCCAGTCTTGTGGCCTCCAAAGCTGGAAGTATTTGCTATCTGGCCCCGTGAAGCAAAAGTTTGCCAACCTTGATCTCTTATAAGTGTCCAGTTATACTTCAGTCATAAATTGCTGCTTATCTGTAGTCTCTTCTTGCAGGCACCTGCCTCTCCTCATATTTTGGCCACCTTCGTTGCCCTGTGACCTTAGCAATTCAGTTAAGTTCAAGTTGTCAACTTGCTGCTTATTTGTTGCTATAGACTGAATATTTGGGTGCCCTTATGTATTGAATCCTAATGCCCAATGTGATGATATTAGGAGGTGGGGCACTTGGGAGGTGATAAAGTCATGAAGGTGGAATTCTCATGAACTAGATTATTGTTCTTATAAAAGAGACCTCAGGAGGCTTTGGCACCCCCTCTAGCATGTGAGAATACAGTGATATTATGAACAGAAGCAGATCTTTACCAGATGCTGAATCTGTCAGCACCTTGATCTTGGACTTCCCAGCCTCCAGACCTTCATGAAATAAATTTCTGTTGGTTATAAGCTACCCAGGCTATGGTATTCCATTGGTGGTGGTGGTTTAGTTCCTAAGTCATGTCCAACTCTGTGATTCATGGACTGTAGCCCACCAGGCTCCTCTATCCATGGGCTTTTCCAGGCAAGAATATAGAGTAGCTTGCCATTTCCTTCTCCAAGAAATCTTCCCAACCCAGAAATTGAACCACATCTCCTGCATTGCAGGCAGATTCTTTTCCAACATAATTGCAGCCCACCTGAACTAAGACATCTATCAGTGAGTTCAGTTGCTTGGTCATGTCCAACTCTTTGTGACCCCATGGACTGCAGCACACCAGGATTCCCTGTCCATCACCAACTCCCAGAGCTTGCTCAAACTGAGTAAGTGATGGTGATCAATGGTGATGCCATCCAACCATCTCATCCTCTGTTGTCCCCTTCTCCTCCTGCCTTCAATCTTTCCCAGCAACAAGGTCTTTTCCAAGGAGTCAGTTCTTTGCATCAAGTGGCCAAAGTATTGGAGTTTCAGCTTCAGCATCAGTCCTTCCAATGAATATTCAGGACTGATTTCCTTTAGGATAGACTGGTTGAATCTCCTTGCTGGCCAAGGGACTCTCAACAGTTCAAAAACACCACACCAAAAACTCCAACACCATAGTTCAAAAACATCAATTCTTTGGCAATCAGCTTTCTTTATAGTCCAACTCTCTCATCCAAACATGACTACTGGAAAAACCATAGTCTTAACTAGATGGACCTTTGTTGACAAAGTAATGTCTCTGCTTTTTGATATGCTATCTAGGTTGGTCATAGCTTTTCCTCCAAGGAACTAACGGCTTTTAATTCCATGGTCTCAGTCACCATCTGCAGTGATTTTAGAGCCCCCCCAAATAAAGTCACTGTTTCTATTGTTTCCCCATCTATTTGCCATGAAGTGATGGATCCAGATGCTATGAACATAGTATCATCTTTTATTTGACATTGGGAGTGAGGGTTTTTTAATTCTCTAATCCTCAAGTGATGCCTGAAAGTCATCATTCTTCTTCCCCTCCTTTTTTCCTCCACTTACAATTTATCTACTAAAGAACCTGAGTAATTTGGTAGATTTTCCCACAGTCTATTGTTTTTGTAGGGCTTTAAATAATCTGGTGCCTTGCTTTCTGATATTTCCTGGTTTGGTTCCCAAACTGTCTTTTCTGAGTTTTCTCATTTTGTCCCTGCTCTTTTCTCTCTTCTAATGTATTTTGATGCCATTCCTGGGAGTTTCTCCTCTGTGTGCAGTCCTGCTCAAGAAGGCAGCTTGATTGTTTAGAAGTCATTTGCATTAAACTATTCCAGCTCCTTCATCCCTCACCATGGGACACTACTGGAGTGGGGAAACCCCCCTTCCTTTCAGTTGCAGGTCTTAAAACATGCCAGAAGCACTTTTAGGTGACTACCTAGTGGTTACTTTGGGGTTGTTTTGTTCTCAGGTCTTCAGTGGCTCTGTTGATTCCCTCGTGTTTCTTTTCACAAAATGATGATACCAAAAAGGTCTTGTGGCTGTTAGTGGTTTGAAATAATTCACTTATATTCTGAGGCTTTGCAGAGCATCTTGTTACCTATCTTTGTTAAATGTTGCCCAGGGTTCTTAGATTTGCAGTGTAGTGACCTTCTATGTTTTTATATGGATATTCAGAAGATGCAAAATTATGTTTCCACAGCTGCCGTCATTTTCCCAGAATTCTTAACTCATTTTTTTTGATTAGTTAAGTTTATTTGAATGTATATGTTAGAATATTTGAGAATAATGTTAATAAAATAATTTGAGTTTTTATTAAACACATCCACATTTGGGTATATGCAAGGTGGTTGTCAGATGAACAAACTGGTAAAGCGTGCATTTAAAAATTATAGTAATAATTACTCTCTTTTGATCATTTTCTGTGTGCATTGTCTTACTTAATCTTAGGTGATACATAGTATTTTCTCTTTACCATTTTACAGATAAGGAAACAGCTTGAAGAGGTTAAGTATGACTAGCACAAGGTAACTCACTTGTAACTGGGGGACTGTAATTCTAGCAAAGGCCTGTCTGAGCCCACAGACCATGCCTTGACCACAGTAATGCACTTGGAGTTGTTGAGCAATGTCCGTTTCATTCTTTCCTCTTCTCTCCATTTCCTGACCCACTGCCTTAATCTTCTCTAAAAGCTTCTAAAAATAATCCCCTGATCCTCGACCAGCTTCCTCCTTGCCTGCTGACATCAATCTGATCCTTTGCTTAACGGAAAGAATCCAAAACAAATAATGTCGGACCATCTATTATAAGTTCTAATTGGTCAGAAAGATATATGAACGGATCATGTTACGCTTCACATTTTATTTCCACAAAAAATTCAACTATTCCACCATTGGTTCTTCTTATTTTTTGCTGTTTCCAGTGACTGCCTATTACAGATCCTGTGTACTAGCCACGTCAATCTGTTCACTCTCTGTAGTGCTACCAATTAATTTCACTCTTGTGCTTGTTCACACTGCTGCCATCTCTTCATGAATGTCCTATTTCCATTGCCTTCCTTTACAGCCAGAAGATTTGGTGGCATGCTCTGTGAAGATTTCCCCAGTTTCTACCAATATGAGGGCAGAATTTATTGTTCCTTAATGGTCCTCATGGGCTTCCCTGGTGGCTCAGTGATAAAGAATCTGTCTGCTAAGCAGGAAACACAGGGTTGACCCCTGAGTTGGGAAGATCCCCTGGAAAAGAAAATGGCAACCCATTCCAATATGCTTGCCTGGGAAATCCCATGGATAGTGGAGCCTGGCAGGCTACAGTCCGTGCAGTCAGAAAAGAGTTGGACCTGACTTAATGACTAAACAACAACAATGGTCCTCACAGTTTTTGGGAAGGATCTTTATCATACCATTGATTCATCAGAGTGTGTTTAGGTGAGCTATGGTGAACCTGTTTGATCTCCCAGATTCTGAGGTTACTGAGGGAGAGGAGCATACTTTATCCATCTTTGTAACTCTAGGGCCTCTACAGCACCTGGAACATGGTAGTTACTTAAATTAGTTAGTACCTGTGAGATTATATAGCTAGTTATAATAGATTATTGGTTAGAAATCAAATGCTTAACAATTGCATACTTACCTTGCCTTGCTGTTATTACTTATCTAATAGCATATTAGAAACTATACTTATGGCTAGACAGGCAAACAGCAGTTGTTTGCCTATATATGCCACAAAATTAATTTTTTTTCTTGCTTGGCAATTCTCTGAGAATTATCTTAGTGTAAATAGTATTTCTTCATCTAGCTCATCTCATCTAGCTCATCATGCCCAGAAAATTAAATATTTTTAATTAACATTTATAATCAGCTTTTCCTATTCTTGGGTCTAGTGGTTTATATTCATTTAAACAAATTGAATTCAAAGATAAATTAAACACTGCCTTTATAAAGCCAAATTTAGATTATTTTCTTTTTTCCAACACACATGCTTTATCAACTTACATTTCCATTATTCACTTATTCATTCACTAATTCAGTAAATCACAGATATAGTGAAAGTGAATACTTGTCATCTTTAGATAGGTAGCATTTGCCCAAGTCAAAAATAACAGACTTTTCTGGAAAATACTCTGCTTTGATTTTTTAAATTACAATGAGACAGAAATTTCAGGATATCAGGAGACACAGACTAGACAAAATGGTTTTACTGTTCATTTATTTTCTGGCCAAATTCAATCTTAAACAATATTCAGAAGTTGACTACTTCTGGTCCTGTGCCTAAAGGTGGGATTGTTCAGCTATTTCAGTGGGCCTAGGCTTCAAGCTATCCCTTTTCTCTTAAATAACTGCAAAGGGGCAATTTCTGGCTCCTTCTTCTCAGGTGAACAGTTTTGGATCTTTGGATGACATTCAAGCATATTTTTTTTTATTAATACTTCAGTTGTGATGCTTCCGAGAAAATTTATCTCTATCTCTGTTTTTCTATTTTTTTCTATTTTTAAATAGAAATATGAAGCCAAAAAATTTCTAGAGGATATTTGGTGTTCTCCTTCCTTATTGCAATATGCAGACTCTAGTTTTGGGAAATAGCACACAGACCTTAGGCAGCTTGTTTAGGACAGTAGGTACAATATATACAGTCTACTGGGCTTCCTTGGTGGCTCTAGTGGTAAAGAACCCACCTGCCAATGCAGGAGATGTAAGAGACATGGGTTCAATTCCCTGCATCAGGAAGTTCCACTGGAAAAGGGCATGGCAACCCAATCCATTATTCTTGCCTGGAGAATCCCATGTTCAGAGGAGCCTGGTGGGCTACGGTCCATAGGGTCACAAAGAGTTGGACATGACTGAAGCAACTTAGCATGCATGCACACATACATTCTATTAATGCCTCCAGCTTCCCACAGGAAGAAAAACTTGTTTCCAGTGGGCATTGTTCGTGTGTTTTTTAGGCTTAATGGGGGAGAATTTTCTCAAGGATCTACTATAAATGGGGATACAAGCACAAGTCATCCCTCATTCTTTACCCCAGGTAGAATATAATCTAACCAGGAAAACATTTTCCCAATGATTATAAAACAGTGTGGCAAGTTCTTTTAAGAAAGTACTTTGCTAGAATAGATAGTATTATCTTAAATGATACTATAAGATATAACACTAATAAGATATTATCTTATAATAATTTTCAAGGCTAAAATTTCACTGAAGAAAACTTGAAATAAAGTGCTATCCTAGAGTAATAGTTTATGAGCTATAATTTGCTCATATTTTAAAATAAGCTTTGTTTTCTAATTTCTGTGAGAAATATAAATTAGGTCTTGATAATATGATAGGAAAATCAGTAGAGATATCATTCAAGAATTTAAAAAATTAGCTCTTGGCGGCAATTTGTGGTGGGAGTAAAAAGCCATAAATAGCCCCCTATAGCATAGTTATATTATAGTGATTACATTTTCGAGCTTGGGACATTCCAGTCAGACACAAAGGAATTCAACTTCTGACTCCTTATTAATTGTGTGATCCTGGACAAGTTGTTTAGCTGCTCTAAGTATCATTTTTGTGCTGTGAGGTGCCTCAGATACTATTTTGAGGATTAAAAGAGATTACGATTTTAACAGTTCATGGTATAGTGCCTGGTACATAGTAAGTTCTCAAAATATATTTGCAACAATATTTGTAGTTATTGAGATAATTCCCGAGTTCTTTAAATATTTATTTAGCTATCTAATTATTAAATATAGAATCTTTAAATATTTCAAATAATTCAGACTATGTTTAAGTAATGTTGAATTTAAAAAGTGAGATGAAGGTGTTACAAAGAGTCATGGCAGGCCTACCTGCCATGGGTGGCCATCAACCTAATCCTCAGCCACTGGGGTGGGAGGAGGCAGACAGTTTGTCAAGAGGCATCTTTCTAAGTGGACTCAAAAGGATAGGGAGACACCTTCTACTTTTGTAGAAGCATTTGTAGTGGAGAGAATGCCATTTTTATATTACAATTTATCATTCTGAGCACTTTCTTTTTATTTTATATCCTAGATGCCAGTTTGGTCACTAAAAGTTTTCTTGTGAAGCAGTGAAGTAGATCACTATATTATACTGAATTATACTGTTTTGTGAAATTTTTTATTCAAGTTGCTTAAAACCCTGTTAAAGTCAGGCCAAAAAGAGTGTACCTTTCCAATAACTAGTGCATTTCAGAGTCTTTTTCCTTTGGTCATGCTGAACAAAAAGTTCTTTCTGCTATTTTGTTCTTCCTCAGTATTTTTCTCTGTACTCTATGAAGACCATCATATTAGTTACTTATTGCCACTTTGACATATGGCCACAAACTTAGTGGCTTAAAACAACCTGCAGTTTACAATTCTGGCAGTGAAAATGGGTCTCATTGGGCTAAAATTCAGGTATCAGTGGAGAGCCTAAGTGACTCCATCTTAAAAAAGGAGCCACCATCTTGTAATAAAGGGCAACACCCAAGTTCCTGGAAAAACCACAGAATAGTCCACCCCGCCCCACAAACTATAAAAACGCCTATCTGCCGTTACTAGGGGCTCTCCTACCTAAACCGCTGCGTCAGTGTGGATGGAAGCCCCTGCTCGAGCTGAATAAAAGACCCTCATGTGTTTACAGTGGAATCAGCTCCTGAGGTGGTCTTTGGGGGATCTGTAATCTGAGCACTACATTAGCAGGGCTGTGTTTCTTCAGGAGGCTCTAGTAGACAATCTGTTTTCTTGCTTCTTCCAGCTTCCAGAAGCCTGCCTGTGTTGATTGTTTCTTGGACTCTTTCATCTTGCCAAGTAAGGTGACAGACTCACAGATTCTGAGGATTGGGGACTGCACATTTTACGGGAGGCATTATTCTAACCCCAACCACTACCCTAGATAGTCTTTCTGTGGATATGTTATCCTTGTTGATTACATAATATTTTTCACATTTAACAATGCTGCAATTAGATTTCCAGACTGCTCTTTAAGCACTGATTCAGGAGAAATCTGGTTCTTTAGGCACTTTCTAGAATAGCTCATGGTATTCTTTATGTGTTAAATTTACTAGTTCAACTTTTTAGGCTAAAACTATATTGAAAACAAGTACTTCTTTTAATTGAGGCTTCCCTGGTTGCTCAGTGGTAAACAATCCACCTTCAGTGTAGGAGATATGGGTTCACTCCTTGGGTCAGGAAGATTCCTCTCGAGGAGGAAATGGCAACCCACTCCAGAATTCTTGCCTGGGAAATTCCATGACCCTGGAGGACTACAGTCCATGGGGTCACTAAGAGTCTGTCTAAAACAGCTTCTTTTAATTACCAAGAAGTTGTAAAGATGTAGGTCATATATTTATAAATTTGTATTTGTAGTGGGTGAGGATTATTTTCCCCAAAGTTTATCTTTTAAAGTTGCAAATTTCATCCCTCCTAAAACTAAAAAAGGAACTACCGTATCATCCAGCAGTTCCACTGATAAGTATATATCCAGAAAAAACCCCATTAATTTGAAAATATGCAAGCACCCAGGTGTTCATAGAAGCACTATTTATAATATCCAAGATACAGAAGCAACCCAAACATCCATTAACAGATGAATAGATAATAAAGAAGTATGTATATACATATATATAATATATAATGTATTGCATATATATATATATATTACATATGTATTGCAACCCAAACATCCATTAACAGATGAATAGATAATAAAGAAGTATGTATATACATATATATAAAGTATAGTGTATTGCATATATATTATATATATATTGCATGCAATCATATATTACATATATATTATATTGCAAGTACACACAATGGAGTATTACTCAGCTATAAAAAAAGAATGAATTTCTGCTATTTGCAGTAATGTGGATGGACCTTGAGAATATTATGCTTAGTGAAATAAATCAGACAGACAAATACTGTGTGATACCACTTACATGTGGAATCTAGAAAATAAAACAAATTAATGTATATAGCAAAACAGAAACAAACTCACAGATACAAAAAACAAATTAGTGGTTACACTGAGGAGAAGGAAGAGGGTAGGGACAATATAGGGGTATGGGATTAAGAGGTACAAACAACTATGTATAAAATAAGTAAGCAACAAGGATATATTTTATAGCACAGGATCTAGCCATTAATAATTTTTAATTGTATATGATCTGTAAAAATACTGAGTCACTATGCTGTATACCTGAAATTAATGTAATATTGTAAATCAACTATGCTTCAATAAAGAGAAATAAAGTTACAAGTTTCAGTTACCAGGGAAATTTATTGCCATGAAATTGTCCACTTTCTAAGCATGTTAATTCAGTTTAGTATTAATATATCACAATAGGTGTTTGTTAAATTTTAGCAATTACTTTAATCTGACTCTTAAATGTGCTCATGCTTTTCATTGTCAGTTTAGGTAAATTATATAATACATTTTCCATTTTAAGGGCCTTCTATATATTGATGTTATAGGTCTGCAATGACTTGATGAGGTGTAATAGGTGCTGTTACATCTGTAACTGTACTAAATAGCAAAACATAAGGACAGAATAAGCATCTTTTATCTAGGAGTGACTTTGAGATGTAATATAGGCAACATTTTATTGCATTGTCTATTCATTATAGGTTCAAAACTAATGAATAAATTGCAGTAGCAGGAACACATGATCATGACAAGGTAAATGTAACTGAAGGAAAGGACTTAGAAGAAAGAAGGATTTTTTTTTTTTTTGCTTTGGACAAGTCCTGTAAATAAATAAAAATTACCTACATGAATTCTCAGGCAGATAGCTTTATATCATATTAAATAATTTAGCTAATTGACAATATGGCTAGAAAAATGATAGCATTAATTTTAAATTGATCAAGTCTTGGAATGGAGAGAATTTCCTAGTACAAAGTAGCTAATGTAATCATATGTCTTCCTTGCTTCCCATATATAGTGATACTGTTTCCCACCTAATCATCACGATAATCTTGTAAGGTGAGAGCCAGAAACCCTGCTTTCCACTTAAGAAATTGAATTTTAGACAGATGTTCAATTACTTACTTTAGTTTTTTAAAAAAATATTATAAAAAAGTAGATCTCAGTTAACCACATGAATATCTACTCTCAAGCCTCTTACTAAATGATTTACTCTGTCCAGTTATTACACAGTTCTTTACTCTGAGTGTCCTAGGTTTTATCCCATGGTCAAGGTATCAATATTTTGGGTGGCTTAACAAAACAGAAACGTCTCTTAACAATTCTGGAGAAGTTAAAAATCAAGGTAGTTGCAGGGCCATGATCCACTAAGGAGAATCAATCCTTGCCTGTTTGCTGTACCTGCTGGTGGCTGTCAGTCTTCGGCATTGCTTGGCCTGCAGCTGCAGCCTCTGTCATCACATGGCATTTTCCTGGTGTGTCTTTGTTTTCACGTGCCGTTCTCCTTCCCGTGTCTCTCCTTCTCTTACAAGGACAGCAGTCAAATCAGAATAAAGGCCTACCTTGCTCCAGGGCGACCTCATCTCAACTAATTACACGGGTTACGACTATTTTTGAATGAGATAATGTTCTGATGGCCTGGGAGTTAGAATCACAACATACTTTCTTTGGAGGACACAACTCAATGCATAACACCATGTATTTGGAACTGTACTGTACTGTATTTGGAAAAATAGAATTATTTTCATATTTTGTCATTTTTGACATTATGTTCACAGCTTTATATCAAAGGACTGATGATTGTATGAAAACAATTATTGTACTTTTTATAAGGAAATGTGCTGGGGTCCAGCCCCAGCGGGGTCCGGGGGTCTTGAGGGATGAGTGGCGTCGGCAGAAGAACTGAGCTGAGTCGGTGTGTGGTGATGAAGCAGTCTCTCTTTATTGCTGTTAGTTTTGTGAGGTGATGGAGAAGTCTCTCTTTATTGTTGTTGGTTTACAGTTTTATAGCCAAAAGACATCCCCATTACATCATTACATCACCTATCATTCTATACAATTTTTTGTTTTCTACCTTCCATAGCAACCTTATCATTGAGCTCATTCCCCAATCTATCATGAAACATTCCCTTTGCAGAAGTCAGATTTTTATGTAATTAGATCTAACAATAGTATGTTTACCATTTGAATGTCTTCAGTATACTTCATTCAGTCATGATAAGTACATCAACCTAAGTAGAAAGGTTACATTTCTCTTATCAGGTACAACTATGTAGAAGCTAGAGGGAAGGGCTAAAGCTTGAGACTGTTTATTCTAGTAACCTACTTCAGTTCTTACAAGGAAAGAGGAAAGAGGACAAAGAGACAGTTTAGAAAGAGGAAAGAGGACTAAGACAGTTTAGAAGCACTGCTTTAGCAATAAAACCCTATTAACCTTATAACTACTATAATGAATTCCTATGTCTACATTATCTTAAAGCAATCAAAATCTCCAACTATGCTGGCCACAGCTATGAGCATTCCTAAGTCCCAATCCAGCCTGATTTCTTCAAGGAAGAGAGCCTCCTCCGTGGAGTGGTGGGGGGAGTGGGAGGTGGAAAGGTGACCCAAGTACGAGCCTTTTTGGTGGTGGCCTTGCCATGACCCCCAGAGAACTCTTGGTAAACTCCCCAGTAATTAGTAGGAGGAGTAGTAATCTATTTAAATGTCCCTTTCATTCCTCCTTAGCCCCCGGGGAAGGTGATCCACCTTCCCGGATCCTCTGGTCGATAAGGTCTGGGGGGATTATCTCAGGACAAATTCTTTCCAACTGGGACTGACCTACTGAGATGAGCCAATGTTCCAAGCGTGGACAGAACTCCCAAGAAAAATACCAGGGTGGGGCTTGCCCAGGACGCCCCGATAAAAAAAGTCAGCTTTGCAATTTCTTTCTTAGTCTCCTGACCTTGTCATCCGAGCAAGGGGGCATCCTGACGGCTCCCGGCAGAAATGTTTCTCCAAGTTTGTTCCAAGAAAAACTAGTTTTTATAGATGCTCTAAGAAAAATGAAGTGCATGATCAAATAATGATGGGATATATGGAATGGTAGTCTACGTTTTATGCATCCTCTTTGGAGACCTAGTGTCCCTTAAGATATTAAATTCATTCAAAAGTCTCTTGTGAAATCTATTGAAAACCTTAAGTTCTCTAAACATGTTCAATGTCAGAAACTCTTAATTATTTTAACACATTACTTTGCACAACTATCTTGGAAAATGACAAATTAGGAAGTCACAAACTGTATACTTTTGTCGCTTTTCACTAGGGACATGGAGAGATTAATTTATGTTTGTATGCTTCAGTTTTCTCAACTGTAAAATGAGAATAATAATTTCAGCTACAGCATAAATTATTAAGACTATGAGATAAGATAAAACAAGCAAAGAGCATGACCTAGTATTGGACCATAAAAAGTATTCTGTACATGTTTATCATTATTGTGATTAGTCTTACACTTAGTATTTGTCACTGGGTATTAATCCAGAGTGATGTTGAGATCCATCAATCAAAAGGACCATACTTATTAATTTGAACACATTTATATATAATTTAGAGATCATATGTTTTATTCTTAGAATATTGAAGTATTTTAGCTTTTTTAGCACTATTCCAAGACAAAAGATTATATTAGAAACTGTGTAATATGTATGTAAGGGAGGAAATTATGCAGTATATTTTAGGAAGAGTTTTTCAGAGGATGAGTAAAATTAAGAAGGTTCTTCATTAAGAATACTAGTCATTTTATTGTACTGTTATGCTAATAGTAAAGAACCCTCCTGACAGTGCAGGAGACATAAGAGACTTCCGTTGACCCATGGGTTAGGAAGATCTCCTGGAGGAGGAGATGGCAACCTACTTCAGTAATCTTGCCTGGAGAATCCCATGGACAGAGGAGCCTGGAGGGCTGCAGTTCATGGGGTTGCACATTATCCGACACAACTGAAGTGACTTAGCGCGCACACACATTAATAAATTGAGTGAAGCTCCTGGAGCAATTGAAATGTGACTGTGAAAACTTGAAATAAGAGCCCTGGAATGCTGTGCTTTGGATTCTTGTGCGCTTTCTCCTTTTCTCCTTTATGTCAGGTATTTAGTTGCCAGTTTCTTATTTCTGTTTCCTAGGTGTTCTATTCTACTATTGTTCCAACCCTTGCTCTTTTAAAATACACTATAAACTGGAAAACTGATAATGAGAGTCATTCAGTTCTTTCCAAAATAATAAAGATGAATGAAAGCCTTTTTTTTTCTGTAAATTTTTGAGTAATTTTTCTAGATGGTTGACACTGCTAGCTTCGAGATCTCTATCCAGCTGGTAAAATGTTACTATATTATGTCCCTTAAAATGATTATTTTTGTGTATGCTAAAGAAGCATCCAGCTAGTACTTTACTGTTTTTTCTGTTTCTGAATGCCCCTCTGGCCCCATCAGTTCCTTATAATCTCTCCAAGTGGGTACCAACCTGGCTACCTCCATGCCTCTTAGAGCTAGACCACTTGAGTCAGCAACTTGTCTTCCAGCTCATTAGAGGATGTGGACTGTTGTGCCAGCGCATCTTTGTACTGAATGACAGTTCTGTCTTGGAAGAGCTGCAGAATGCTTGGGGTCTCTCTGGATATATAAAAATGTCACTCTCTTCCTTGTCAGTCATTTTGCTCAGACGGCGCATAATGCTACAATGATGATTAGAAATCTTCAGTTAACTTTCTGAATTCAAAAGTCTTCACACTTATTCCTTCACTGTTAAATGTGTTAAATTTTGTCTGGCTGTTTGTGGATATGTAATTTGAGGTCATTATTATTGTTATTGTTGTTGTTGATGAGTAATTCTGGTTAAATGCAGGAGAGGGAGCAGATATATATATTATCAAAGAGCTCATAGTGCAAGCATGTAGAGCAGTAATAAAAGTTGGCTATGGAGATTTCTTTTTTGTTGGATAAATATTCAAGGACCATTTAGTGAGTCAAGATCATAATTTTAACAGTGCTTTATTATTAAATTTGAAATATGGATTAGTGTTTTATAGTCTGCCAGGTAAAACCACTTGTCCTTGCTAGTGATTTATGTGCACTTTTTCGTGTAATCTTTCTTTGGCCATATGAATTTGGCTTTATTATCCCCTGTATTGCATCTAATGAAGTCAGAATTCAAGGACTTAACTTATTCTTCACAGTGGATATATCATGGGGCTGAGAAAAAATCTGAAAGTTCCCTGAAACATCAGAGCATGTTTACCACACTATTATTCTGCTTCCAGTGATACGAGGGTAAAGAAAAAATCAAAGAGGTGAGACCAGATTAACTCTTGAAGGCAGTGAGAAAGTAGGTAACAGCCTAGAAAACCTAAAATTGTTTCAGTAGGTGGTAAATAATTATTGAAGAATTTGATCCAGGGAGATGGAATGTCATAGTGAAAACAGTGAATTAAATTAATGTGATGATATCAGAGTAACTAGAAAGTGGTAGTGTTTGAGCATTAAAAGGAATTAGGAGTTTATTGTAGTAATTCAGATGAAAATGATGAGAACCTTGACTAAGTCAGTAAAAGAGCAGATTTTGAAAGGCAGTATCTTTAGGACTTGCTTAGGGATGAAAGAGACGAATGACAAAATGAAGATGCTGAAATTTGCATTTTAAATAATTGAAAGAAATTTGATAATATTGATTGAAGTAAAGAAACAACGTAAAGCAGTATTTTTTAGAGGAGGAAAATACATTTAGAGATTTGTGGGATGATGGGTGGATAATACAATGGATGTATCTAACGGTCTATTAGACAGATGGAACTGAACTCAAGTGTTGGCTGAGGATTAAGAAGATAAATTTGAATGTCATCAATATACATTTAACATCCAAGATTTGTGTTCTCATATTTATTTAGTTGTTACACTTAATTCAAACATTTAAATACCCAATTTGAGCTCTTAAAATTAACCTGAGAACAGAAACATTTGTAAATACAATATGTAAATCTGAGGATAAAAATAATGTGACAAGAAGCACAGATGGGATGCACTTGAATCACTTGAATTCTTTTCATAAATTTTATTTCAGCTTTTTTTTGGACATATCTGTCATTTCCATAGATATTTATTCTCCTAAATTCTTTTCTTGGATTTGATAGATCATGCTTGAGTTAATAAAGAGAAGAGTGACATCTTTAAATGCATAAAGTTATGCTTTCAAATTAACTGTTCCAGATTATATTTCGCTCCTGAAAGATATCCATTATATCCTCTGCATGCTCTGCTGATTACCAAAGATTTGTCCATTTTCCATCTTAACCTCAGAACTCATATCTACTGTATTTTTACCTCTTCATCCTTGGATGTTATCCTAGTATGGGAAGAAGCTATCCAGAATATAATGAAGAAAGCAGAAATGTCTCAATCTAGAAGAGACATATTACATTTTTCTGTTGATTATAACTTTACAAAGAAATGCAAAATGTAAACTGATCTCAAAGAAAGCAGTGCTGTTAAGATATCATGCCAGTCTTCTAGCAGAGCTTCCCATTTTTTCTATTCTTGTTTAGTTCCCTCCAACCGAAACTTGTTAGAATGGCTCAGTGTATAAAGACATGCTTTGGAATGAGAAAAACCATACTATTAGCCTTTATTTGGAAGATACAGGGCAAGCTCTTCAGAATACTCATGGTTAGAGAGCTGATTGATTAGTTGATCCAAATAACATTGACCACCAATAAGAAAGAATCACCATTAAGAACCACCATTTCTGATTTTTATCTTGGGTTAAGATAAAAATGGATATATAATACCATTCGTATATGGGGCTATTTGAATAGAGTTCCAGAGGAGAACAAAGAAGAAAATTAGAAGAATGACACTATGATCATACCCTGTTCTGTTTTTCTTGATTTTAAAGGCCTGACTCAGCAGATCTTTAACCTTGAATGTGCTGTACTTAGTCGCTCAGTTGTATCTGACTCTGCGACCCTGTGGACTGTTGCCTGCCAGGCACCTCTGTCCATGGGGATTCTTCAGGCAAGAATTCTGGAATGGGTTGCCATGCCATCCTCCAGGGGATCTTCCCAGTCCAGGGGTTGAACCCAGGTCTCCCCTCCCCACTTGCAGGCAGATTCTTTGGCTTTTTTTTTTTTTTTTAATTTAAGACCACATATGAGTGTTTTCAATCCTTAAAAAAAATTTTTTTTGCTATTGCTTTGATTGAAACAAAAGCTGTTATATTTCATTATTAATATTAGATGCTATAAGGTAAAAATCTGTATCTAAATCAAGAAGCTCATGAAATTATTTTGAAAAATAAAATTGCAGTTTTCTACTTAAAACTGTATTTTCTTTAGGCTTTTCAAAGCAGTCTTGTCTTAAGCAACTCAAAGTATTCTACTTCAAACTATGCCTTGTGAAGGTGAACTGTGATTATTATTAAACAAGAGAGGCATTTAGCACCTGAAATCTGACCTAAATTCTTCTCAACATTTCGAGTGTTTAAAGTGAGATTATTTGACAAGCTTCATTACTTTTATGTGACTTCAAACATGAAATTAAACATGAAATGTTAGACTCTTGACTGAGTTATGAGATTTCTTGAAATGTAAAATATGAGGATTTTGTAAATCAGCTTTCCTATTTCTCTCTCTCCTTATTCCCCTGCTGTCTGTCAACAGGCCAGCTCTTGAGGTCATTCATTTTGTTCTCCTTCTGGACTCTATCTCCTTAGATCTAAGGCAAAACTTAGATCAAACTCAAGGGCATGCTGATGATCCAGGAGAAAGTCTACACAGGTTTACACAGTTTAGTATCCTGTTAAGAATGATATATAGACTATAATATAGAAATGGAAAATGTCAGGCTTATTTGTCCTTTTGGCAAGGTCATGTTCATGTAGACATTGGTGTCACTAGGCAATGTTTTCTTCATTGATATTTAAAACTTTTTCTACTTACAATCTTTATATAGCGAGGTGGGGAACAAGACATGAACTACAGTAAGAACACAGCAAGGAATTGGATGTCTGGATTTTAAGGACAGTTGAATATTGGGAAAAACCTTTATTTATGGTTTTCTGTGAAAAAATTTCAATATATGACATTTCAGAGATGACTATTTCTTTGCAAAATGCATATATATTGAATTGTAATGGAAGCTACATGTTTTTCAATGTCAATGAAATTATTACTTTTTTGAGATTAATTTAATTGAATCCATAAATATTGGAAGTGGATCTTGGTTTTGTAGGGACCAAATTGAGTGCAATGGAGGGGGGCAAACAACTCTCTTGAAAAAATAAAAAATAAATTATGAATAAAAATTTTGGTACAAAAATGAATATATTTTCCACATGAGAAAATAAATGGCAACAAATCGCACATTTAAAAAGACCTCAAACGCTAGAAACATCTCAAAATCCATGGAAACAGTATACTTAAAAATTATTAGTTGCCTGCAAAAGTTACCTTTTTCGTGACGTGTTATGGTTTCATACTCTTAGTGTCTGTAAAAGGCTGAATTGTGTCCCCCCAAAATTCCTATGTTGAGACTCTCACCTCTGGTCATTCAAAATAAAGATGGGCCTTTAAGTTAAAACTAGGCCTTTAGTGTGGGCCCAAATCCAATCTGACTGGTGTCCTTTAAGAAGAGGGGATTAGGACACACAAAGAGACACTAAGGATGTATGCTCACAGAGGTAAGATTGTTTGAAGACTTGGTGATAATCTGCAAGGCAAGGAGAGAGGCCTAAGGTGAAACCAAACCTGCCAACACCTTGGCTTTGGACGTCTAGCC
>ML662436.1:9069992-9091726 GCA_007570785.1 Antilocapra americana
TAAGGTGAAACCAAACCTGCCAACACCTTGGCTTTGGACGTCTAGCCTCCAGAACTGTGAGAAAATAAATTCCTGTTGTTTAAGTACCCAGTCTCTGGTATTTTATTATGGTAGCCCTATCAAACTAATAACACTTCTATCTTCTACCAATTAAAATTGTTTTATAATACATTCTATAGAAAAAAGCTTTTCCTCTGTAGGACTGATTGAAATATATATATATATATATATATATTAATTATTGAAATGCATAAACCATGTGACTTTACATATAGAGGTACTCATGTTATGATTAGTCAACAGAGTAATTTTTTTTTTAATCTTCTTGGCCAAACCACCTGTCATGTGGGATCTTAGTTCCCCAACAAGGATTGAACCTGTGCCTCCTGCATTGGCAGTGAAGTCTTAACCACTGGGCCGCCAGGGAAGTCCCATAGAGTAATTCTGATAAACTCTATTTTGCTCAACTGTAGCCCTCTCAAAATATGCCTTCATGCTTAGATATGCTTCATTGTAGAGTATCTTGACAAAATTGACGAAAGATATCTTCAGTTTTAACCATGTGTTGATAAATTTTCCATTTTCATTTTTACAACGCAGATGTATAGAATAGACTCATGGACTCTGTGAATGAGGGAAAGGGTGGGATGATATGGGAGAATGGCATTGAAACATGTTAATTATCATATGTCTAATCAATCGCCAGCCCAGGATTGATTCTCGGGGCTGGTGCATCGAGATTTCCAGGGTGGGGGCGGGGAGGGAGGAGGGAGTGGGGAGAGAGGGGTTTCTGGAGGGGGAGCATATGTAAACCCATGGTGATATCATGGCATTGTATGACAAAAACAATAAAAGGGAGGAAAAATAAATAAATAAAATGCACAATATTATATAAAAAAATTTTGATAAATGAAAGTATTTCCCACAGATTTGCTTCTGGCTCCGTTCGTTGCCAATCTTGTTTCTCCTTCACTGACCATGTACTTTCAGTAATGGCTACCAAGGACACCATATCATGATTAAGTCTTCAGTCTATGCCTTTGTGTTTCCAAGTTAAGTAAGTTGTGCAGGGTTCTTGGAAGCCATTTTTACACTAGCATGGGTAATATAATGGAAACTACTTAAAATCATTTCAGTGTATCAGACAGCATGCATTCTTTTTTCAACTTCCTCTTAGCCGGGTTTCCGGATTTCCGAAAGTGCTCACAAACACTTCAGTGTGACAGAAATCAACATGAGAAAAGACAGCAGTTAGAATCAATTGTGGTTAATATATCTTTTGCAAATTTTATGAAAATCTAAGTGTGAATCCATTGCTAGGGTTCCTCCTAGGACTTTGGAGGGAGCCTTAAGCTTTTTTAGCAGCTGGATAAGTTGGCTTCTGGAGAAGGAAGTGGCAACCCACTCCAGTATTCTTGCCTCGAGAATCCCATGGACCGAGGAGCCTGGTGGCTACAGTCCATGGGGTCACAAAGAGTCGGACACGACTGAGTGACTGAGCAGCAGCTAGTCACTGCTTTTGGCTTCTGGGACTCAAGAGTTTTGCTTAAATTCACACAGTGCTTAATGGTGACACTATGGCAGGTTTCTTCATGTTGTTTTCTTTCTCTTTTCTGAAGCATGGATTTAAGCATTTTTATTCTTTTTAATATATATAAATGTCATATGACAATTTCAATTAAACAGTAATTAAATACTGATATTCTGTTAAGGATTCTAATGCCAAGGGTAGTAGAGTTTTGGAATATTTGCATTAGTAGATTATTGTTTATACTAATTGCTCTGTTGAGCTAAGATCTCAGCAGATCTTAAGGCTAAAGGAGAAAATAAATATTTGAGCTTGACAGGCTTAAATTCAAAGATACTAAAATGAAAAATCAAATAGCAGCATAACTAAAACCTAAGAAGTTAAAAGTATAACTCCTTGAATTATCTTTTATTTTGTTGTTACTTTCCAGTTAAATCTGTTTTTTTCCCTCTATATTTAAATGCCAGGTGTACTTTTCCTTTGTGAATTCAATTTTTGACTTAGAAAATAGATTTTCATTCTAAAATTTAGAATTTTTTTTTAAATTTTTTTTTATTGTTTTTGCCATGCAATGTCATGATATCACCATGGGTTTACATATGCTTCCCCTCTAGAACCCCCCTCCCTCCTCCCTCCCCCCCGGGAAATCTCGCTGCACCAGCCCCGAGCATCAATCCTGGGCTGGCGATTGATTAGACATATGATAATTAACTTGTTTCAATGTCCTTCTCCCATATCATCCCACCCTTACCCTCATCCCCAAAGTCCACGAGTCTATTCTATACATCTGTGTTCCTTTTGCTGTCTCCCATGTTGGGTTCTCGTTACCGTCTTTCTAAATTCCATATATATGTGTTAATATACTGTATTGTTGTTTTTGCTTCTGGCTTACTTCACTCTGGATAATGGGCTCCAGTTTTGTCCATCTGAGTAGAATTGCTTCAAATGAATTTTTTTTTAATGCTGAGTAATATTCCATTGTGTATATGTACCACAGCTTTCTTATCCATTCGTCAGTTGATGGGCATCTAGGTTGCTTCCATGTCCTGGCTATTGTAAACAATGCAGCGATGAACATTGGGGTACATGTGGCTCTTTCAATTCTGGTTTCCTCGGTGTATATGCCCAGCAGTGGGATTGCTGGGTCATATGGCAGGTCTATTTGCAGCTTTTTAAGGAACCTCCACACTGTTTTCCATAGTGGCTGTACTAGTTTGCGTTCCTACCAACTGGACAGCCACTTGTAAAAGAATGAAACTAGACCACTTTCTAACACCATACACAAAGATAAACTCAAAATGGATCAAAGATCTAAGCATAAGACCAGAAACTATAAAACTCCTAGAGGATAACATAGGCAAAACACTCTCTGCCATAACCCAAAGCAGGATACTCCATGACCCACCTCCCAGTATATTGGAAATAAAAACATGAATAAACAAATGGGACCTAATTAAAATTAAAAGCTTTTGCACAACAAAGGAAACTATAAGCAAGGTGAAAAGACAGCCTTCAGAATGGGAGAAAATAATAGCCAATGAAGCAACGGACAAACAATTAATCTCAAAAATATACAAGCAACTCCTGCAGCTCCATTCTAGAAAAATAAACAACCCAATTAAAAAGTGGGCCAAAGAACTTAACAGACATTTCTCCAAAGAAGATAGAATTTTTTTAAAACAATTTGAGAGTCTGAAATAAGTAAGGGAATCTGTTGTGTTACCTTATGATTTAGCATATGTTTCAGTTTGTGGAAATTCATGGTCCTTTGTCTAAAATTATTTTGAGAGAGCTGTGTTGCATTTGGCAGTATGAAAAACAGATTCATTTATTCAATACCATAATAATGTTGCAGTTTCTTGAGGGAGCAGTGTAGGCATTTTGAGGCTTGGAGAGAATATTAAGGAAATGGGAATGAAAGGAGATGCTTAAATAGAGTAGCAATTGCTGCCATTAGTTAAGATTTAGTATGTACTGTCTTGTGTTAAACATTTTACTTGTATTAAGTCATTTCCTCCTTCAGACAACTGCAACATAAGCAGTATTTTCTTCTCATTTGATGAGGAGACTGACGGTCAGAGAGATAAAGTAACTTGTAAATGTGGCTTACACCGGCAGGTTTCTGTCTTGAAAGCCCAAATGCCAGTACTGCCTCTGGCCAGTACTGCCTCTTTCTTTGGCAGTGAGTCAGTGACCGCTGTAAGATGCACTCCAGAGAAACACACTAAAAAATGCAAGCTTGAAAACTTCAGTCATTCCGGAGAGTTCTGAAGGATTCATGCTTCTGATATGATGATTAGAGGAAAAATACTGAAAGTGTGAATTGTAAAGTCTTGTTTAAAAGCTCTCAATGTGCAACATTTATTTATCATACCAAATTGAATCTTAAAAAACTCATGATCAAAACACAATCATGAAATTTATTCACATTGAACTGAAATAGAATAGCCATATAGTGAATTCCCATGAGACTAATTTGGTGTTTAGAATTGAAGGTGCTAGAAAAGAACTCCGTTTTTCTTTCCCATATTTTGAATTATATTTGGTGTACAATGTTATTTTAGTTTCAGGTGTGCAGCATAGTGATTCAGTATTTTTATAGGTTATACTCCATTTAATGTTTTACAAAACAATGGGTATAATTCCCTGTGCTGTACAATATATACTTGTTTCTTATCTATTTTATATGTGGTAGTTTCTATCTCCTGATCCCCTACCCCTGTAGCCACTAGTTTGTTTTCTCTATCTGTGAGTCTGTTTCTATTTTGCTACATACATTCATTTGTTTTGTTTTTCAGGTTATATATAAGTGATATCATACAGTATTTTCTTTCTCTGACTTGTTTCGCTAAACATAGTATTTTCAAGATCCATTCACATTGTTACAAATGGCAGAATTACATTCTTTTTTAATATTCCATTAGCCATATAGAATGTTTTTAAATCCATTTGTCTGATGGGTTCCCTCCATACGTAAATAGTGCTGCTGTGAACTTTGGGGTGCATGTATCTTTTAGAATTAGTATTTTGGTTCTTTCTGGAAGAATACTCAGCAGTAGAATTTCTGGGTCATATGGTAGTTCTATTTTTAATTTTTTGAGGACCCTCCATAGTGTTTTCTGTAGTGACTGCCCTAATTTACAATCCTATCAACAAGGTACTAGGGTTCCCTTTTCTCCATATCCTCACCCACGTTTATTATTTGTGGACTTTTTGATGATACCCGGTTTAACAAGTGTGAGGTGATATCTCATTGTGATATTGATTTGTCTTTCTCTAGTAATTACCGGTGTTGATTATCTCTTCATGTGCCTATTAGCCATCTGTATGTCTTCTTTGGAAAAATATCAGTTCAGGCCTCTGTCCAATTTTTATTCAGTTATTTGTTTTTTTAATGTTGAGTTGCATGAGTTGTTTATAAATTTTAGATATTAAATATTATACTGTTATATATCTGGATAGTAAATATATCATTTGCAAATATTTCTCCTATTCCATAGATTGCCCTTTCATTTTTGATGGTTTCCTTTGCTGTGCAAAAGCTTTTAAGCGCAAAAGCTTTTAATTAGGTCCCACTTATTTATTTTTGCTTTTATTTCTTTTGTCCTAGGAGACAGACAAAAATATTTCTATGATTTATATCAAAGAATATTCTGCCTGTTTTCTCATCTAGAAGTTTTATGGTTTTAGGTCTTGCTTTAGGTCTTTAAACAATTTTATTTTTGTACATGATGTGAAGGAAGTGTTCTAATCTCATTCTTTCACATGTGGTTGTCCAGTTTTGTCAGCACCACTTATTAAAGAGACTATCTTTCCTCCATTGTACATTCTTGTCTCTTTTGTCACAGATTAACTGACCATAAGTACATAGGTTTGTTTCTGTGCTCTCTATTTTATTCCCTTCACCTATGTGTATCATTTTGCGCCAGTACAATTCTGTTTTATTACCATAGCTTTGTAATATAGTCTAGTTAGGCAATTTGATACCCCTAACTTTGTTTTCCCTTAAGATGGTTTTGGCAATTTGGATTTTTTTTTAATGATTTTATATGAAATTTAGGATTATTCTTGTTCTGTGAAAAATATCATATATATTTTAATAGGAATTGCATTAAATCTGTAGATTGCTTTGGGTAGTATGAACATTTTAACAGTGTTAATTACTCCAATCTAAGAACATGGGACATCTTTCCATTTCTTTTTATCATCTTCAATGCCCTTTATTAATGTTTTATAGTTTTCAGAGACTAGGTCTTTCACTCCCTTGTTTAAGTTTATTCCTAAGTATTTTTTAATACAGTTTTAAACAGGATTGCTTTACTTTCAGTTTCCTATATTTCATTATTAGTGTACAGAAATGCAAGGTATTTCTATATGTTAATACTGTATCCTGCTACCATGGTGAAATTGTTTAATAGTTCTTGATCTGCTATTCATTCCTTCTGGTGTGCTTTCTGTGTCTGTTATTGAACCATTTCTGATTGGGTCTTTTTCATATAATCCCTTGTTAAAATTCTCACTCACTGTGTTCATCTATTCTTTTCTTTGATTCAATTGGCATTCTTATTTACTAATGTTTTTAATTATTTTCCTGATAACTTATTCATTTCTATTTCATTATTTTTGGGGGGTTTTCCCTTGCACTTTCATTTGAGGCTTTTTCAAGTTTTTCTGCCTTCTCATTTTAGTTGACTTTCTTTATCTATATGAATTTAGATGAAATGGTCACCTACTACAGTCTTGAAGAGGTGTCATGTGTGAGTATCCATATATGGAACATGTGTGCCCAAAGCTTTTGATTGGCGAGCCAGATTTGATGTGGATGCAAGTCACTTGTCTCCTTATGGTGTGCTAGCAGTTACTACTCTGGTAGAAGGCAGGGCTGAAAATGGAGGGACTAGAGTTGGAGACAGGTGGGAGGCAGGGCTTCCCCTTTGCTCATTGGCTGTGACTGTTGGGGTATGGGGTCAGATACTAAATTGCTGGGGCAGAGAAACTGAGCATTGGGTCTGAGCTGGTTCTGTTCCCTTTAAGTGTTCCTCCATCCTCTCCACAGTGACCCTAGCCCCAGAGGGAAGCATCGCTGAAGCAAGAAGGATACATGTAGGCTAAAAGGGCTGCTTTTTGATGTCTTTTTTTTTTCTCTTCTCTCCTGTCTGAGCTTAGTAACAGTATTCTAGAGAAGGTGGAAACTAGGAGACTGGAATATTGTGATTCTGACTTGACATCACCATCTCATTGAAGCAATGGGAAAGTAGATGAAATTTTGTGTTTCAGATGCTCAACATTTGCCATGGAGTAGGGAATACAGGCTGTTATTTTAGTATTTTAAGGGATTTTACAGAGACTTATTTTCAGAAACTAAATATGACCAAGGAATGAGCCTGTTTTCTTTTAGTAATAAAATAATACAGATTTATGTGAACAGAGAAGGCAATTGAAATGTCAGATACACAGTTAATAAATGTACTGTGAGCATTAAAATTGGTATTAATAGTAAATTAGTCTGTAGTGTGAGATATCTTTTTATCACAGAAAAAATACTAAATTAAAGAACGATAGTGGGAAATTCAAAGTAGTTTCAGAGGCTTCCTGAAAATGCGATGAGTTGGCTCATCTAAAAATAATATATTTACTTTCAATGCCATCTAGAGTAGATGGTCAGTAGCAAATTTATTTCCATTTCAGTTGGAGGGGGATAAAGATACTTCTACTTATATTTGGACTTTTTTCTTCTGTTGTGTGATTAATGTTATCCAACTTTAATGAGACCCTTGCTGTGACTTGATTGCCTTTTTTTTCATCTTTTGATATATAACAGAATATGTTACTTTTTCCTCAAGTCCTCAAGCCATACACTCACTGTTGCTTAATTACACACCCTTTATCCTGCTGGAGGATCATCATTTGTGGATTATACTAGCTTTTTCTACTCCAATAAGAATAGCCATTGGTCTCTTCTTTCCTTCTTCTTGGGGGCTTAGATGGTAAAGCGTCTGCCTGCAATGTGGGAGAGCTGGGTTTGTTCCCTGGGTTGGGAAGATTCCCCTGGAGAAGGAAATGGCAACCCACTCCAGTACCCTTGCCTGGAAAATCCCATGGATGGAGGAGCCTGGTAGGCTACAGTCCATGGGTTCGCAGAGTCGGACGCGACTGAGAGACTTCACTTTTCTTTCCTTTTCTTCTTTCCTTGACCCTTTGCCCAGATTAACTCTCTCATCTCTGATTCAGATCCCATCCCCTTCTGCCTCCTCTATGATCTTGCTCATACCCTCAGTCCTTCCATGTTTCATTGGCTCTTTCACCTCTACTAGTATTGAAACTATTATAGAATCTCCATATTTCAACAAATTTTCCATGTAGGGGTCTGTCTTCACTGACATTTTTTTTTTTCCTTCACTTGAAAAATTCAGTTGTATGAATTCTCTTACTAATCATTTGTTATTTTTCACTCTCCCACAGTCTGACTTCTGACTTTTGAGTATTTTATTGAAGCTGTTCTCATCTAATGGACAAATGGAATAACCTCCATGTTGTACTTGTAATGTTTGGCAGAACTCTCTTGGCTTCTGTAACAAAATCCTATTTTGGTTATCTTCATTGTGCCCAAACTTGCTGGTTCTTTTTCCTTCTCCAGTGTACCAGATGTATGAAGTCATTATTGAAGGTTTTATTATCAATACTCTTCTCTCATTTGTTTGTTGATTTAAAATTAAATCTAATCTCCCAACCATAGACCCCAAGAATCTGCCTGTTCTGGTCCTGGTTTCTTTTCTGGCCTCAACTAATATTTCTCTTATTCCAGTGACTCTGGCCTTCTTTGATTCCAGGAACCACACATACTCCTTCCTCCATGTGTGTCTAGTAAATGCTATACCTTGCTCATCACATGCTTGGCTTTTTTTCCATGCGTAATTTTAAATGACTACCTTGTACAGAATAGGTCTGCTTTCTTGCTGCCCAGTGAAATCAGCTGTAAAATAAGTTTGTACTTGATGTCCTCTAGAGGTTGTTCTGAATCTTTAATTCTGTGATACACATAAATGATCTAAGATGATAGAGTTGAAAGACTGCTATAATGGCCATCAAGCAAAATATCTTCAAATATTCCCTTCATCAGCTTTGTGTCCTGAAGAGCTAGAATATAGTCAGTGCACAGTGGATGCTTAATGAATAAATCAGTTATCATTGTGTGACCTAGGATAAGTCACCTCTCTTTGTACTTCTTTTATGTTTGTACTTCGGTATTGCTTTTATTTCTGGTGAGAAGTGACATAGACAATCTTATCCTCTCAGCACTGAAAGTAGTAAGTGTTAAAGAGGACACATTAACTCCAATGTCTGGGCACCGTTTTTCTGCATGTCTGATTTAAGGGACTGTAATAGTTGACTTTTTAAACTTACTTCCAAGGAATAACTTTTAGACAATAAGTAAAACAGGTAAAAGATGTTGACCTCTAAAGGCATAGAGCTATATATATATATATATATTCTAGCTTTTTACTTGACATATATTATTTTAAAGATTTTCTTATGACTTGTAAAATAAAATAAAATACATTTCCAAATTTTATTGTTTGACTGCAAAAATAAATATTTCAATTTTCTATCAATGATATTACTATAGGAACAGGCTGTAAAATGAATCTTTCATAATAAAAAAAATACACCTAAGCAAAAGGAAATTTAGTTTCTTGTCTTAAACATAGATTTAACTATAATTCATTATGCAACTGCTTTGTAATCACAAATAAACTAATCCTATGTATTAGATACCATAATTTCAAAGAATTGTGCTAGAAACAACAGTCCAAAATTCTTATAGTGTTTTTCACATAGTAAAAATATTTACCAGTGTCTTTTTAGTTTTACCACATTATCAGCAAATCCTAAATGATTTCTAAAGAATGATTTCATTATATTTCAGAAAAATACATAAGCTCATTATTTAAAAATAGGTAAACAATAAAGAAACATTCAAGAATAATAATAGGGAAGCTATTCAAATGTAACCTCCCAGAAAATACATTTCCAATATTATGCAGATGAAATTCTGGTCATCTCTTTATATAAGACTTGAATGAACATACTATTTACCAACTAATTGTTATATTCTGTGTATATATATTATGTTTAATTATGTATGTGTGAGTGAGTATATGCACTACACACACACTTTATATGTACATATATAATGTACATAAATATATGTATGTATATTAAATGTATGTATAAATATCAGAGAAAGTGCTTAGATTTTCTACTTATGGTCAAGACATTCATAAGCTAATAAAAATGGTTTCACTAACTGGCATGTGATCTATGAAAGGGACTATTGCTTCTTAATATTTTTGTGATCCTGATTTTTATGTAAATTGATTGATTTAAATATGTTATACTGTATCTTGTTTCCAATTAATACCAGTTCACAATCTGGCTAACAGACCCTGAAAACTATGGCTTGAGCAAATGAAAGGATTATTTTTCATTCATGTGAAAGGATCTAGATGGAGGCAGTATAGGAATGTAATGGAAGCCCTATTGTGTCCCCATGATTCAGACCCCTCCAAGCTTTCTCAAACTCTCCTCTTAAGTTAGCTAGAAATCAGCCACCAGATTTGCATTTCAGTCTGTAAGTAAAAGGAAGACAAAGGGTAAAATGGGCTACATCAGCTGAATTGGTTCCTTTTTTTTTTCTGTTTTAAATTTGTATTGGAGTATCCCAGGTGGTGCAGTGGTAAAAAAATCTGCTTGCCAATGCAGGAGACACAGGAGACAAGGGTTCTGTCCTTGGGCTGGGGCGATCCTTTAGAGGAGGAAATGGCAAACCACTCCAGTATTTTTGTCTGGAAAATTCCATAGACAGAGGAGCCTGGTGGGCTACAGTCAAAGGGGTTGCAAAGAGTTGGACATGACTGAGCAACTGATCACACAGGCATGTAGGTGGTTTACAGTGTGGTATTAGTTTCAGATATACAACAAAGTGAATCAGTTGGACATATACATATATCCACTCTTTTTTGGATTCTTGTCCTGTATAGGCCATTACAAAGTATTGAGTAGAGTTCCCTGTGTTACATGTGTGTGCATGCTAAGTAGCTTCTGTTGTCTCTAACTCTTTGCAACCCTAAGAGCTGTAGCCCACCAGTCTCATCTGTCCATGGGGATTCTCTAGGCAAGAATACTGGAATGGCTTGTCATGCCCTCCTCCAGGGATCTTCCTGACCCAAGGGTCAAATCCACATCTCTTTTGTCTCCTGCATTGGCAAGTGGGTGGGTTCTTTACCACCAGTGCCACCTGGGAAGCTCCTGTGTTATACTAGTTATCTCTTTTATATAATAGTATGTCAATCCCAGTCTTCCAATTTATCCCTTCCCTCCTTACCCTCTAGCTCAGCTGTAAAGAATCTGTCTGCACTGCAGGATACACAGGAGATGTGGGTCTGATCCTTGGGTCAGGAAGATCCCCTGGAGGAGAAAATGGCAACCCATTCTAGTATTCTTGCCTGAAAAAATCCCATGGACAGAGGAGCCTGGTGGGCTGCAGTCCGAAGGGTTGCAAAGAGTTTGACATGACTGTTGACTGAGCATGCATGTAGTTCTTGAGGCAAACACTGTAGTTGGATGACTCAGTGCCCCTCTTCCTCTGCCTACTCTTCTTCCTATCTGTTCCATAGAGTCTGGAAAGCTGAACACTCTCTATCTCCACATTTATTGCTGGTAGAGTAGGAAAGCATGCATAGTTCCTTGTAGCTACTAGATGTTGGAGGAACTCTGCTAGGGATGTGCCCAAGAAAGTTTTGTTTTCTCATTACAAAAGGGAAAACCAGAAGACATTACTCCTTTCTCCTCATTCTTGCCATAGGCACGGCTCTGATGACTGACCTGAGCAACCATCTTGAGAACATTAAGGACTGTGAAAGAGGGAAAAGTCTAGGTAACCACAGAGTTGAGTCCTACCACGGCTGAGTCACTGAATCAAGGCCTGTGTTAGAATCTAATACTTTATCAGTATGAGAAAATGTTTGTCACTGTGAGATTTTCCACTGTTTTCAGGTAATCACTCAGTTGATGCAGTATCTGTTCCTTCACTGACTCAAATTAAGGTTTTTTGTTTTTGAGACTTTGGCTTGGTTTGGAGTTGTAATCAAAAGCTCCTAGAGGGACTGCTTCTATATGTCTATACCATGCATGCAACACATAAAAGTGTGTACTCAAGTTACCTGATTTGAACTCTGGGTGGTTTTATGTTGCCAGACAGAGTTGAGTTTGAAGCCAGGATTTAATCTTGAGGATTTAAATTTAAAATAGGAATAATAATGATTACATTATGTGTTTTTTGTGACATTAAAACCATAATATGGGAATGCATAATGCACAAATATTGGCTTTCTCTTGGAGTACTTAAAAAAGACAAGATTTATCTTTTCCTTTCTGAATTTACATTTTCTTTGGGACACATTATGATTTTTACATTGGGATTACAGAATTTGAAAGCTCAAAGAAGATGAGCACTCAAATTATACTTCTATGAATTGAAAGCTTGGTCTCATTATGTGATCTTCTTGACCCTCTGTTTCTTTGCCTGCATTGAAGAGCATAGTAACACGTATCTTAACTGAGACAATGCCTATGAAAATTCTTAGTCCTTACAATCAGTAGATGCTACTTTTTCTTCTGATTAATTTGTTTTCTACTTGTAATTATATCTTAGAGTGAATGTTCCATATTGTAAAATAAATATTAATTTTGATACTTTTTAATGACAAGAGGAAGTAAAGTAGTGACAATAAACTAAACATACTCAATGGTCAGGAAATGTATTCTCTTGAACTCTAAATTCTCATTGACCACAACCATGTTACATTGATTATTAAATTCAAAATAAGTGGAGAACTATAAATATAGTTAACACTGACATACTAAATACCGCTTACTTTTACATAAATAATTCATAAGATAGTTTATTACTCTGCCAGTTAACATCCAGACACTCCACTGTTCATACATAGTATTTTTCTAAGAATGTTTATTTGAATTTTATAACTGAATTCTCTTTTTGGCGAGGGGGTACCATGTGGCAAGTAGGATCTTATTTCCCAGACCAGGGATTGAATTGTGCCCCCTGCAGTTGAAGCATGGAAACTTAACACCTGGATCACCTGGGAAATCTGACTGATTTTTAAATTGGCCTTTTATACATTTATTTTTTCAGAGTGACCATCAGTAGCTACTTTGTTTTAAAAAGAGAGTACATTTACTAAAATTATTGGAATAATTTTAATTTCCTAAATTGTCTTTAATTACATACTTTTAGCCCACTAGTATGTGAATAACTTGTAATTTTAGAATTTTTTGACACTAATTTATAAGGATTATGTTATTTGCAAGACCAAATCTGTGTTCTTCTTTGAACTTTCTTTATAACTTTAGGAAAATAGTACAACCTTTATTTTCTTCCCTACCTTACTTCCTTTACTAAAACCTGATCCTCTTGACAAATCAGCAAAGCTATGGTTTGCTATTATATGCACCTAAAAATACCATTCTCATTTAAGGCCACTGAACTGGGCTCACTACAATCAGTGCTTAAATATGGAAGGAGTACAACTTTGTATTGTCACAATATTGCATCTTTCCCACATTGTGTGGCATAAATATTTCCGGCAGGAATTGAAATTCAGTGTCAGCACTTTTCCCAACTATGACTTAGCAGTGATCAGTATTCTTGCTTTGTAGGCTGGGAGGAAAAGTGCTTCTTTGTCCTTATCTGTTCTGACAATTTGATATATTTAGGTTTATCTCATGAATATCATTTGGTGATATTTTTGGTGTTTAGTAAAAATAGATGTTTTTCAGCTGTATGGAGCTATAATTTATAATAAACTTTATATTGCAGTGTTCAAAGAAGAAATTATGATGAATTGAGACCATTCTCTGCCTGAAAGCCAAATCTCACATTTTATACTTTTCCTCATTTAGACTGTAGAGGAAGTTGTATTTACCATTTGGGATTATCTCACCTGACTATTCTTAGCTCCAGAAGTTTCTCATCAGCAGCTTGATGAAAAGTATTTTGTAGTAAGCTTTTTTTTTTTTTTTTAATTTTACTTTGTATGAGTGAATCAGCCTCTAACCTTTGGATGCTCATGAATATTGGCAGGGAAAACCAAGGTAGACTGGAGCAATTCAGAGTCCTTTCCAAGTACACCCAAAATATTTAACTAAGATTTGACCTGACTCAGCTCAACTTGTGATTTTTTTTAGAATTCAAAAGATATGGTCAATAAATATTATATATATATATATATATATATATGTATATGTATATGCATATATATGTAAAATATATATTTTACATAATAAAATATATATTTTACATATATATATAAATATATACATATATATATATATATAGCCTTATTTTGCAGAAGAACATACATCAGTATAGAAGGCTTCTGTAATACTGCTGCAATAGAAAAGGGCCACACCATATACCCACTCAGAGGAGGAACGCTCCTTTTGTAAACTGTGATGTCCTTTCTCAGCACCAACTTCAAATAAAGAAGAGACTTATCTTAGTTTTAGGGACAGTATAAACCTATGGGTCTGATTCTGTGATTATTGGAATGAATACTGGTCTAAATAGTAAGATCTATGTGTGTTGAAGAAAGGCAATTAGGATTGCTTGACCAAAAGCTCGTTCTCAGACTGTCTGCCCAAGTTCCTGAGGTTTTCACAGTTGGCAAGACTCTGTAAGAGTCTTCATTTCAGCTTGTACTGAGATTTGGCATAGGCCTTGAAATTTAGTCTACACCTGCTGCCTGGCTTTAGCATCAAGCTTAGGAAGATTTATTTGCTGAATGCCACCACTGTGTCATTTCTGGCAACCTTGAACTTGTGTGGAATCATGTGGATTTCCTTCATATGATGGTACATTGAATCAGTTTAACAGTAATACAAAGTATGCCATTTGTTTTGATTCTGAAGATCTGAACATATGTTTCTTATTTTTAAGTTTTTAATTGTAGTAAAATACACATAACATGAAATTCACTGCCTTAACCATTAAATGTACAGTTTAATAATGTTAGGTGCACTTGCATTGAGGTACAAGTTTCTTAGTCCATTTGGGCTGCTATAACAAAATATCGTAGGCTGAGTGGCCTACGTTATAAACAGAAATATAAACGAAATAAACAGAAATTTATTTCTCACAATTCTGGTGACTGGGAGGTGCAAGATTGAAAGTCTGGTGAGAACCTACTTCCTGGTTCATAGACTGTGTCCTCGTTCATAGACCTGTTCATTGACCCTGTCCTCATATGGTGAAAGGAACAAGATTGCTCTTTTGGTCCTCTTTTCAAATGGCACAAATTCCTTCATGAGGGCTCCACTGATCAAGTTAAGGATTTTGAAATGGGGTGGCTATCCTGGATTGTCCGAGTGGGCCCAGTGTAAATACAAAGGTCCTTATAACAGGCAAGAGCTGCCTCTCTGAGAGCTTCTAGAATGGAGCCCGGCTGACACCTTGATTTTAGCCCACTGGGAGCAAGTTTGAACTTCTGACCTCTAGAATCATTAAGATAATAGATTTGTATTGTTTTAAGCCACCAAGTTTGCAGTGATTCATAGCTTGAGAAAATGTGTGTTTACCACAGCTATGGGAAACTAATTCAACCCCCAGAATATTTATGTAAATTTCTTTGTGATTGCTTTATTAGTTAAAAAGATCATTACATTGTTCTTTGCAGTCACTAATAGTTAATTTAAAATAATGTTTAATCAAGGATATGTGAACATTATTATCCCAATATCTTGTTCACTTATTAATATGCGCACACATGCTGTGTATGTGGGATCTATGTTACATATATATGCATAAAGAAGGATGTTTGATTATAATTGTTACCTGCATGTGGTCTGTAGTAGGAAGCCTCTGAGATCATAAGCATTGCCCTTGTATAAATACCCTTTCCTTGAGTTTGGCTTGGACTTAGTGATTCCCTTCTAATGAACAGAATACAGCAAAAGTGATGGGGTATCACTTCTTGGATTGGGTTATAAAAGGGCTATGACTTTCATTTTGGGTGTTCGCTCTTGAGCTCTCACTCATTTTCTCAGAGAGATGCCAGTTGCTATGATATGAGCTGCCCTCTTGAGAGACTCATGTGGCAAGGAACTGATAGAAATGGAAACCTATAGCTAGTGATAAATTGAGGTTATTGGCCTAACAGACATCAAGAAGCCTGCCATGTGAGATAATAAATGTTTTCTGTTTAAATTTACTGTGTTGTGGGATAGTTTTTATACAGCAATGATAATAGGAGTCCTACCATGACCTGGGAGTTCTCATACTGTAATATAACTCAGATGTGAAATGTAGGCTGTTCCCATGTATATTTCATTGTATATTTTTAGTTGCAAGGAGAAATAGATAGGACCAGGTCTGTTATTGTTAGGTATTGCTCTTGAGCAGTAGTATACATTTTATTTAACTAATGTTATCATTTCTTAATGTTAATAATATGGAAGGTTCAGTTCACAAAGAGAATCCCATCTTACAGTAGCTAACTTTCCACAAAGTTGATCTCCATTGCAAATCATTTCACAGACTAGGGAGGAAATTAGGTATCTATGCAGCTAACTTGCTTATATATGTCAAATAGAATTATGAGGAATTCTCTGGGAAGGTAGAGTAAAAAAGTGATTTAATTTTTGTGATATGAGGCTCAAGAAAAGTTTTGCAGGAGAAAAGGAGAAGGGAGAAAGAAGACATAACACAGTATGGGCAAGGCTATGGGATCCTTGAGATAGCAAGTCCACACTGCTTCCATTATGGCCATGCTACTTCCTTCCATGTCACCATATTACCTGTAGGATAATGAGCTGGGAGCATAAAGAGTAGTCCCTGTATGACCTTTCTCTTTCCCTCCTTTTGCAACAAGACTGCCTTTAGACTTGACCAAGAGCAGTTCTTGTCAGCACTGTATATGCTGGACCCCTTCTGGTCTTTCTCCAAACATTTTCGTGCCATGTTGTCCAAGGATTGGAGCCTACTCTGGAGTTGGGCCTCTTCACTTTAGACCATGAGTGAGGTACTCAGGACCCTATAATTTACCTTGAAAAAGACCTTGAGCCTTCTTCCAGGGTATATTCTGGCTTCCTCCATATGTCTGCCCTTCCAGTTTTTCTGATGTGCTTCCCTGTTGGCGTGATGAATGGCCACTGTTTCCAGTGAGCATGAATAGAATTTGATCATGCATAACTTTGTCCATTCATGTGTGTGAGAATCCTCTCACATTAAGGGAAGTGACCAGGGGTGGGGAGAGAGGTGCGACTGGATAGAGTGTGGCAGTTGTCTCTCCACATACTACCATGCTCTTGTGAGAAACCTCAAGAAATACAAAAACTCTGTGAAAAATACTGTTGGTAGCTTGATAGGGGTTGCATTGAATCTCTAGATTTTTTTGGGTAATATACTCATTTTCACTATATTGATTCTTCCAATCCATGAACATGGTATATTCACAGAACTAGAACAAATAATTTCAGTTTGTATGGAAATGCAAAAAACCTCGAATAACCACAGCAATCTTGAGAAAGAAGAATGGAACTGGAGAAATCAACTTGCCTGACTTTAGACTATGCTACAAAGCTACCGTCATCAAGACAGTATGGTACTGGCACAAAGACAAAAATATAGATCAATGGAACAAAATAGAAAGCTCAGAGGTAAATTCGTGCACCTATGGACACCCTATCTTTGACAAAGGAGGCAAAAATATACCATGGAGAAAAGACAATCTGTTTAACAAGTGGCACTAGGAAAACTGGTCAACCACCTGTAAAAGAATGAAACTAGAACACTTTCTAGCACCATACACAACAATAAACTCAAAATGGATCAAAGATCTAAACAGAAGACCAGAAACTATAAAATTCCTAGAGGAAAACATAGGCATAACACCCTTTGACATAAATCACAGCAAGATCCTCTATGACCCACCTCCTAGGGTAATGGGAATAAAAGTAAAAATAAACAAATGGGACCTAATTAAACTTAGAAGCTTTTGCACAACTAAGGAAACAATAAGCAGGGTGCAAAGACAGCCTTCAGAATGGGAGAAAATAATAGCAAGTGAAGCAACTGACAAAGAATTAATCTCAAAAATATACAAGCAGTTCATGCAGCTCAACACCAGAAAAATAAATGACGCAATCAAAAAATGGGTCAAAGAACTAAACAGGCACTTCTCCAAAGAAGACATACAGATGGCTAAGCAGCATATGAAAAGATGCTCAACATCACTCATTATCAGAGAAATGCAAATCAAACCCACAATGAGGTACCATTTCACACTGGTCAGAATGGCTACTATCAAAAAGTCTACAAATAATAAATGCTGGAGAAGATGTTCCACACTGTTGGTGGAACTAATATAGCCACTGTGGAGAACAGTGTGGAGATTCCTTAAAAAACTGCCATACGACCCAGCAATCCCACTGCTGGCCATACACACCAAGGAAACCAGAATTGAAAGAGACACATGTACCCCAATGTTTATCGCAACACTATTTACAATAGCTAGGATGTGGAAGCAACCTAGATGCCCATCAGCAGATGAATGGATAAGAAAGCTGTGGTACAGATACACAATGTAATATTACTCAGCTATTAAAAAGAATGCATTTGAGTCAGTTCTAATGAGGTGGATGAAACTGGAGCCTGTTATAGAGAGTGAGGTAAGTCAGAAAGAAAAACACCAATACAGTGTATCAATGCATATATATATGGAATTTAGAAAGATGGTAATGATGACCCTATATATGAGACAACAAAAGAGACACAGATATAAAGAACAGACTTTTAGGCTCTGTGGGAGAAGGCAAGGGTGATTTGAGAGAATAGCATTGAAACATGTATATTACCATATGTGAAATAGATGACCAGTCCAAGTTCAATGCATGAAACAGGGCACTCAACGCTGGTGCACTGGGACAACCCAGAGGGATGGGATGGGGTGGGAGGTAGGAGGTGGGTTCAGGAGGACGGGGACACATGTGCACCCATGGCTGATTCACATCAATGTAGGGCAAAAATACCATCACAATACTATAAACTAATTAGTCTCAAATTAAAATAAATTAATTAATTAAAAAAAAAGAAATACAAAAACTCTAAAATTCCATCCTGGCCTTCACGTTGCTAAGATTTTCTATTTGTAAATGTAGGAGACTAGAATATATTTTATTTGTGCATGCATGCTGTCATGTCTGACTCTTTGCAACCATATAGATTTTAGCCCACCAGGCTCCTCTATCCATGGTATTCTTCAGGTAAGAATACTGGAATGCCATTTCCTCCTCCAGGGGATCTTCCTGACCCAAGGATCTAACTGGTGTCTCCAAGTTAGATTGCATTGCAGGTGGATTCTTTTACCACTGAGCTTCCTGGGAAGCCTATAGGGTCATTTGTTGTTGTTATTTAGTAGCTAAGTTGTGTCTGACTCTTCTGTGACTCCATGGACTGTAGCTACTCCATGGGCTACAGTCCACTAGACTCTCAGTGGGGTTTTCCAGGCAAGAATACTGGAGTGGGTTGCTATTTCCTTCTCCAGGGGATCTTCCTGACCCAGAGATCAAACCTGCATATCTTCATTGTCAGGCATATTCTTTATCACTGAGCTACCAGGGAAGCCTGCATTTTATATAGGAGTAGGTTATCTTGATTTATATGTTTTAAGTATTTAGGCATATGGTATGCAGGCTTCATTTATATTTATACTGTGGGTCTTGCAAGTCTTAGTGTCACGTCTTTTCTCCAAGATTATTTACCCATGTTTCTCACTTATTCCATGTGCTGTAGACATATCTAGTCCATGACAGATTTCTCAGCTTTCCGTTGCTATTTGATGCTTTTGCATGTATTACATTCTCTGCCAGGAATGCTCTTTTCTGCTTTTTCATCTAAGAACCTGACACACATTCCTGAAGATCCAGAATGAAAGTTATTTCCAGCCTCCCTTGACCACAGTTAACCATTTACTGATTGTTCCTTTTAGTCTTAATATGGCTTACCTTGACTTTGAATGTGAGCTCCTCAGTGGAAACAGTTACATTTTATTCACATCCATATTCCCATTGCCTTGCTCATAGCCATTATTAGCAAGGGAAAACATATTTTGTAATTCTAACATATATTGTGGGATGAGATTAAAACCGCTTAATTTTCTTCCTTGTACTGGTCCTAGCTGATAGAAAATGTTAACATTAAATGCATTAGTAATTAGACTGAAAAAATCAGCATTATAAATGAAGCCCACATCAGTTCAAAGTGCATGCTTTTCTGGTGAAACTAGGTTGAGAGCATGACTGTGTCTTGAGGCTGAAGAGGGGCTGGGGGTCCTATTACTTTCTCTTTAATCTCAGCCTTGGGATTCTTTGTAGGGAGAGCCTCTAATTACATTGACCATCTAGCCATATGGGACATTGGACATCCTTTTGTACCCATGCTAGATGAGCTAGAGAATGCCATGGGATATGAGAAGAGAGCTTCAGTCTTACCTCAGGAGTGAAGGCATTGCTCCTGTTTCTACAGCCTCTAGGTCTGCTAAAATATATTCAAAAATTCTTCTTATACATGCTAGCACACTCCTCTTCATTGATTGTTCTTTCTTCTCCAGGAGCACGTTTGTATACTTTTTTGTATTAGTCTATACTTTGAATTTGAGCCTCCCTATCAGTTTTTAGTAAAAACCTGTCTGATCATCTAGAAAATTATAGCTACTCTTGGCTAGCACATATTTAGCATTTTATACTTGAAATACTGATTTCAAGGATTGCTCCAGTTCTTCTGAGAAGACTGTAATCTTCACTTACCTTTCTTTATAGTTGTCTAAACTATTTTGTGTTATTTCTAAAGATGTTACTTAAGAAGAAATAAACTTATCTTTAGCTAAATCTTACCTTTCAGTCCAGCAAATGAGGTGTGTGGAATTGCATAGGTTCTAATCCAAGGACTTTATAATATCTTAGAGTGTTGATTGGATGTCTGAAATGTGAGTGAGAGAGGAAGAGAGAATAAAAAAGAAGTGAAAGGGGCTTCGATGTGGGAAATAAGGAAGGAGAATAGGCAGAACAGTGGAAAGAATAGGATGGGAGAAAAAAATTCTGGTCTGTGATTTTCTTCCATTCCGTTAGTCAACACAACACGATTTATTATAAGTTTGGGGCCAGGAATGATATTAGTCTTGGGCAAACACTGTTAAAGTATCTAAACTTGTATAATAGTTACTATAGGTCAAGTCCCAGAATAACTGCTTTAAAATATTAAATCATTTTATCTTTATTACAACACTATGGAATAAATATTGTTATGGTTTCCATTTTACAAATGAGGAAGCTAGGGAGTAAACATGTTAAGTTGTTGTTGTTCAGTCGTTCAGTTGTGTCCAACTCTTTGCAAGCCAGTGGACTGCAGCACACCAGGCTTTCCTGTCCTGCACCATCTCCTGGAGCGTGCTCAAACTCATGTCCATTGAGTCAGTGATGCCATCCAACCATCTCATCCTCTGTCTTCCCCTTCTCCTCTTGCCTTCTATTTTCCCCAGCATAACAGTGTTTTCCAGTGAGTCAGCTCTTTGCATCAGTTCAGTTCAGTTCAGTCGCTCAGTCATGTCCCACTCTTTGTGATCCCATGAACCACAGCACACCAGGCCTCCCTGTCCATCACCATCTCCCAGAGTCCTCCCAAACCCATGTCCATTGAGTCAGTGATGCCATCCAACCATCTCATCCTCTGTCGTCCCCTTCTCCTCCTGATCTCAATCTTTCCCAGCATCAGGTCTTTTCAAATGAGTCAGCTCTTCGCATCAGCTCTTTGGCCAAAGTATTGGCGTTTCAGCTTCAACACCAGTCCTTCCAATGAATATCCAGGAGTGATCTCCTTTAGGATGGGCTGGTTGGATCTCCTTGCAGTCCAAGGGATTCTCAAGAGTCTTCTCCAGTACCACAGTTCAAGAGCATCAATTCTTCAGTGCTAAGCTTTCTTTATAGTCCAGCTCTCACAACCATACATGACCACTGGAAAAAGGAAAAACTATATGCATCAGGTGGACAAAATATTGGCGCTTCAGCTTTAGCATCAGCCCTTCACATGAATATTCAGGACTGATTTCCTTTAGGATTGACTGGTTTGATCTCC
>ML662436.1:9096726-9116379 GCA_007570785.1 Antilocapra americana
AAAAAAAAGTGATTATCTACTAAGTTCAGCAAAACTCAAAAAGCTTCACATGTTGAATGCTCTACAATTTGCAAACTCCTTCATATAAAATATGTAAACCCTGCCAATGGCTTGGGAAGGTTATCTTCTCTTAAAGATACTGTTATCTTGTTTTGAACTGTGAACATCTATTGAACTAATCATTATGCTCTGTTCTCCTACTTACAAGGCAAAAAAACTTTCCTTCGGGAATCATTTTCTGGAACGCTAAACTGGACCTATTTAGAAGTACAGGTAACACTAAAGGAGCTTAACTAATCTTCAGTTGGGTACAGAAGACTGTGCTAAGGGAATACTTCTCCTTCTTCAATGCATTGCTGAGTCCTTTAATGCCAGTAAATGCTCTAATTTCCTCCTCTTAACCAGAAAGGAAATTTTCATGTTATATCTTTCATACACTGGTGTACTTTCAGCTACTACTTGAGTAGTGTCCCTGGTATAGAAAACCTGGATGACCAGCTTGCATGTAACTGCAAAAAAAAGGACAGAAGGAGCTGAGCAGAGGCTGTGCTGGTGACTCACTGAAGTCTAGTCATGTGTAAAATCAACTTAGAAACAGCCCAGCCCAGATACTGAATTGTGCCAGGAGGTAAGATTTCTAGAAAGTATGTTTTCTCAATGATTATGAAACTTTAATATTTTCTCCAAATGTCATCATTTGCCCTCCATACTTAACTGTGACTCTGAATTTATGTTGCTTTCAATGATTCTGAAATACTGTGAGGTGAAGATGCATCTCACAGGATTTACTGTTTGTTATCTCTGAGTTTACCTCTTTACTTTTTAGTTTACATAACGGCTTTTCCCCTAAAAAAACCTGTTCCCGTTCTGGGTGCCAAAATCCATATTTATCTTTCTGCTGCTAATTCTAGCAGTCAAGGGATCTAAAGCCTAGCTTGTTCTATCCATATTTATAGGATTTTTTCATACACTGAAGGTGGTGCTTCACTTAGTCTCACCAAAAAATAATTTTGTGATTGAACATTCTGCTCTTAGTTTAGTGTCACTGAATTTCAGTAGTCATTGGCTGAATTCCAGAGTATGGCTCATGCAGAATCTGATTTTCTTTTAAGAACGATACAAACCAGACACTGATAAACTGTTCAAGAAACTCTAGATGATGTTTGCGAAATCCTGGTTTTATCTTTAATCTCAAAGATTGGACATGACTGCCCATATCAGAGGATTTCTGCTCAAGGCCATCTTGATAAAACAACTGAAAGATTTTTTGAAGAAAAAAAATTTTCTTACTTTGTCAGTTTGTTTTTCCCCACTTGGGTCTCTATACATAATTTAAGATAGCAGCCTATGATGTTAACTTGAAGGAGTATGAAATCTTGAATATCTTTAGATGGTTTCTGTTGTGCCATTTCCTGAATTTTATGCATCAAATAGCTGGAAAGGAATTTGAAAGATTATCTGCCTTAGATCATCAAACTTACAGCCAGTAAAAAGAGACACCACCATCATTTTATTTTCCTGTAGCCATGTCAGAGATTTTCAGTAATGCCGATTTAGTTAGTTGAATAGATTGTGGCATTATTTAGAATAGATTGAATAGATTGTGGCATTATAATTTCAAATATGCTGAGCCCTTTTCTCCCTTACATAAAAAGCTAAATATTGAGAGAAAATATGTTTTACTCTCATTTTACTGGTATTTAAAACATTTCTTAATTTTTTTCTTCTTAATATTCTAAAAATATGCCTTTATAAGTTTAGTGATAGTCTGTTCATATGATTCTTTGTTGTAAACTTAATGTACAGTGTAAACAATGCAGCCTAATATGCTAAACTGGATCATGTAAGGCGGATGAACCTCTAAGAATTCTGTTAGCTTTGATATTGATTGATTGATTCACTTATTTATCTATTCAGTGAATGATTTATTGAGTTCCTTCTGGGTATCAAGCTGTGTGCTGGCAATGCAATAGTAAACAAAAATAGACATGTTCCCTGTACTTCTTAGAGCATGCTGTGAAGTAGGGGAGAGAGGCATTAATCAGATTTATCATACATTACAGCTGTGGTAAGAACAATAGAAGTAACAATATTATGTGACAACCTAATGGAAGGTTTCGCCTGGTCAGGAGGTCAAGGAGGACTTTGGTAAGAACCATGCTTGAACTAACATGTGGAGGAGAAGGAAAAGTTAAGTGGAGGAAGAGGACAAGGAAGGGAGCCCAGCGAATCTGAGGGGCTGAAGGGACAGAAGCATGACTGGAGTGTAGAGTAGAATGTAGCCTATTGTAGAGTTGGAGCAGGTAGGGAAAAGCCATCCAGTAGTGTCCTAAAGAGTTTATCTTTATGTTAAGAGCCATGGGAATTCATTAAAGAATTTTTCAGTTGGTGATTCAGAGAGCAGGATAGAGCACATTATAATGACATGATAAAAACTCCTTACTTAAGAGGAACACTCAGGCTGTAAGAGTGGAAAGAAGTAGAGGGTGGGAGGTATACACCTACCATCTGGTTAGGGTTTCTAGGACTTTCAGTTCAGTTCAGTTTAGTTAAGTTGCTCAACTCTTTGAGACCCCATGGACTGCAGCCCGCCAGGCTTCCCTGTCCATCACCAACTCCTGGAGTCTACTCAAATTCATGTCCATCATGGCGGGGATGCCATCCAACCATCTCATCCTCTGTCATCTCCTTTTCCTCCTGCCTTCAATCTTTCCTGGCATCAAGGTGTTTTCCAATGAGTCAATTCTTTGCATCAGGTGGCCAAAGTATTAGAGTTTCAGTTTCAGCATCAGTCCTTCCAGTGAATATTCAGGGCTGATTTCCTTTAGGATGGACTAGTTCGATCTCCTTGCAGACTCTCTCAAGAGTCTTGTCCAACGCCACAGTTCAAAAGCATCAGTTCTTCAGTGCTCAGCTTTCTTTATAGTCCAACTTTCAAATCCATACATGACTACTGGTAAAACCATAGCTTTGACTAGACAGATGATTTTCGGTCAAGTAATATCTCTGCTTTTTAATATGTTGTCTAGGTTGGTCATAGCTTTTCTTCCAAGGAGCAAGTGTCTTTTAATTTCATGGCTGCAGTCACCATCTGCAGTGATTTTGGAGGCCCCCAAAATTCTCTCACTGTTTCCTTTGTTTTCCCATTTATTTGCCATGAAGTAATGGAACTGGATGCCGTGATCTTAGTTTTATGAATGCTGAGTTTTAAGCCAACTTTTTAACTCTCCTCTTTCACTTTTATCAAGAGGCTCTTTAGTTCTTCTTTGCTTTCTGCCATAAGAGTGGTGTCATATGCATATCTGAGGTTATTGATATTTCTCCTGGCAATCTTGATTACAGCTTGTGCCTCACCCAGCCTGGCATTTCACATGATGTACCGTGCATATAAGTTGAATAAGCAGGGTGGCAAGATACAGTCTTGACGTACTCCTTTCCTGATTTGGAACCATTCTGTTGTTCCATGTCCAGTTTTAACTGTTGCTTCTTGTCCTGCATACAGATTTCTCAGGAGGCAAGTCAGGTGGTCTGGTATTCTCTTCTGTTTCAGAATTTTCCACAGTTTGTTGTGATCCACATAGTCAAAGGTTTTGGTGTAGTCAATAACAAAAATAGATGTTTTGCTGGAACTCTCTTGCTTTTTTGATGATCTAGCGAATGTTGGCAATTTGATCTCTGGCTCCGCTGCCTTTTCTAAATCAAATGTGAACATCTGGAAGTTCATGGTTCATGTACTTTTGAAGAAGCCTGGCTTGGAGAATTTTGAGCATTACTTTGCTAGCATGTGAGATGAGTGGAGTTGTGCGGTAGTTTGAGCATTCTTTTGTATTTTCTTTCTTTGGGATTGGAATGAAAACTGACCTTTTCCGTTCCTGGGGCCACTGCTGAGTTCTCCAAATTTGATGGCATATTGAGTGCAGTACTGTTACAGCATCATCTGTTAGGATTTGGAAAAGCTCAACTGGAATTCCATCACGTCCACTAGCTTTGTTTGTATTGATGCTTCATAAGGCCCACTTGACTTCGCATTCTGTGATGTCTGACTCTGGGTGAGTGATCTCACTATTGTGGTTATCTGGACTTTACAAATGACAAAAGGGATGTTAGAGGAAGACTGGGTTACTTATTCTGGATTCCAGAAGTTGATCATGAGTGTAATTCCAAATCCTGTTACAATGACTTATAGGTACAATGTTTATTATGATGATAACTATTAACAAGGTTGGCTACTCCATATGGCCAAGTCTCCTCTCAGGGAAGTATTCTTAAATAAGCTCTCTGATTTTGTTTTCGATTGTTTGCTTGCTTGCCTGCTTGTTTTAATTATTTTTTCCTAGATCTACTATATTCTTAAGAAGCTGAGATGTAAAAAATAAAAGCAAAGATTCCTTCTCAGCCCTCTGTCCTTGCACACACACACACACACACACACACACACACAGTGAAACACAAATAAATGTATATATGCAGACTATATATGATTTCATATAAATTGTGTTAGAAGTATAATTGTACCAACTGCTTTTCAAACTCAATTTTTAAGCAAGATATTTCCTTGTCAGTGAGACATACAGCAGCTCCACTTTGATAATTGCAAGGTAATGTATTGTAGGGAATGACCCGAATTTATTTTAAAAATTTCCCTTTATTATGATTTCCCTTTAAGTGCTACCTCTAATTTTTCCTATTATATGAGAAAATAAATATTAGAAAATAAATGTTTTTCATATTTAATTATCTTAGAATAAATTTCTAGGTGATATTACTGGATCAGTTGGTATAAACATTTAGAATTTTAATATGTTTATGAATTGTCTACGCTCCTAAAAGCTTGAGACAATTTAATCTTTATCAGTTTTGGAGACAACGTCATTTGACCATGTCTTGTCAAGTCTGGATAGTTGCATTTTTTATTCAGATTATTATTTTTTGCCTTTCTGATAGGTTGTAGATGATACATTTTGCTGTTTTCATTTATTTTTTAAAAACTGATGTTTCACTGATTTGTAAAAAAGTTTTCTCAACAGCTCTGTATCATATTTTGGTGTATTAATTTCATTTTTAGAAGTTCATTTGATATCATTAAATATTCTTAACATATTCTAGTGCTTAATATAACATATGCTCTTTTTTTAGACTTTGGAGTCATCTCTTTTAGATTAGGAATAGTTTCCCTCCGCCAGTTTCTCGTGGTGTGTGTGCATGCTAAGTCACTTCAGTCATGTCCGACTCTTTGCAACCTTATAGATTGTTGCCTACCAGGTTCCTCTGTCCATGGGGATTTGCCAGGCAAGAATACTGGAGTGGGGTGCCATGCCCTCCTCCAGGGCATTTTCCCAACCCAAGGATCAAACCCGCGTTTCCTGTGTCTCCTGAATTGTCAGATAGGTTCTTTAACACTAGTGCCACCTGAGAAACCCCAGTTTCTGGTGGAACCAGATACAGTTAACATTAGAAAGATACATTTTCCTTTATATAGTTATGCAAAGTCCTGTTTTTCTCAAGACCAAATGGTTCACAGATATTTTTCCTAGTTTTTTAAAAATTGTTTATAATAGACTGTCTTCTTTAGAACAGTTATAGATTTACAGAAAACTTGTATAGAAAATTGGAGAAGGAAATGGCAGCTCACTCCAGTACTCTTGCCTAGAAAATTCTATGGATGGAGGAGCCTGGTGGGCTACAAACAGAGTTCCCATATGCCTAACACCTCTCCTGCAGTTTCTCCTATTATTAATGTCTTGCATGAGTGTGGTCCATTTGTCACGGTTGATGAGCCAATATTGACGCATTATCATTAACTATGGTCCATTGTTCGTATTAGGGTTCACCCTTTGTGTTGTACTTTCTATCAATTTGGGAAAGTATAAAATGTCATATGTCTGCGTTACAGTTGCCTATGGAATAGTTTTACTGCCCTAAACATCCCTATGCTCCACTTGTTCAGTTCTTCTCCCTTCCCTTACTTACTTGCCTGAACTATTGACATTTTTACTGTCTCTATAGACTCAGTTACTCAATTGTGTCTGACTCTGTGACCCTATGGACTGTAGTCCCACCAGGCTCCTCCATCCATGGCATTTTCCAGGCAAGAATACTGGAGTGGGGTGCCATTCCCTTCTCCAGGGAATCTTCCTGACCCAGGGATTAAACCCAGGTCTCCCTTGTTGTGGGCAGATTCTTTACCGTCTGAGCTGTAGAAGTCATATAGTTGAAAGCATATAGCATGCTGCCTTTTCAGATTGGGTTCTTTCACATAGCAGTGCATCTTTAAGGTTACTCAGTGTCTCTGATGGCTTGGTAACTTACAGAGTTTGTTTACCTATTATAGCTGCTTCATAATTTTTGGAATTTATGAACAAAGTTGCTATAAATATTCATGTACAGGTTTTTGTGTGTCTATGTTTTCAACAAATGTGGGAAAAGTATAATTACAGGATCAAATGGTAAGGCTATTATTAGTTTTATTTAGATGCTATTAGAGTCTTCCAGAATGCTGTACTATTTTGTTTTCTCACAACCAGTGAATGAAAGTTCCTGTTACTCCACATCCTATCCCACATTTGTAGTTGTCAGTATTTTCTGATTTTGCTATTTTAATAGATGTGTAGTAGTATCACATTTTTAATTTGTAATTTCCTTTGACATATGAGCAAATTTTCATCTGCTCATTTGCCATCTGTACTTCTTTTTACTGTGATGTCTGTTCGAATGTATATATATATTACCATTTCTAAAATTGGGTTGTTTGTTTCTCTGTGTTGAGTTTTCAGAGTTCTTCATATATTTTGGATGCAATCTTTCACCTCTTTTACAAATATTTTCTATCACTTGTCTTTTCAGTCTCTTAGTGTCTCTTACAGAGAAGAAAATTTTTAATTTTAATAAAGTCATTTATCAGTTTTTCTTTCATCATTAGTGTTTTTCTTGTTGTACCTAAAAAGTCATTTCCAAAAGCCATCTAAGTTTTCCCCCAAGTTGTTTTCTAAGAATCATAGTTTTGTGTTTTACTTTTAGGTTTGCAATCCATTTTGAGCGGATTTTTGGGAAAGGTATAGGGCTAGGTTTATAGTCACCATTTTTTGTTGTTGCTGTGGTTGTCCAGTTGTTCAAACACCACAGAATTATTTTTTTGATCCATGCTTGGAACTCTGCAACATCTCTGTGTTATTGACACTAAGATATAAATGTGGCTATAGATTTAACTATAGATCTGAATATTTTACTACTTCTGAAGAGTCTGCTTGACAGCCATGAAAGTAATTTCTATTTATTCTGACTCTAAATTAAGATGAATTCCATGGCAGAAACTCTTCCATAATGTCCAGTTGCAATATAACTGGTATGTTGTTTAAAAACACACAAAGGACTTGTGTCAGAAGTTGATGCAAAATTATAGGTGTTGCCTAGAAGAGGCAAAATTTTGTTTCCTGACACCTCCCCTGTCTGCCCTTGTCCTTATTACAGCTTCTCATTTTACTTAAGTCTGTGATCCTTGAATTTGTTGGCTTGTAGCGAGCTTCATTCACTGATACCAGAGGCAGAGTTTTCAGTTAGATGCCCTAGCTGCTGATCCGTACTCCTGGAGACTAACTCTAGTCTCAGTATTAAAATGTGCAGGAATACATCAAAGACACCTTTTTTCCCCAGCGCCCCCCTTTAACCTAAGAATAAATAATGTGGAAATATTTCTCTTAGTTCTTAAGCTTTGATATGACTTACAGTGGGATAAAAAGATGTCAAGGTTTCAATTCCTTTTAATGTTTCTCTTCTAATAGTTCTATGATTTGATACTATGGTGACAGGCATCAAGGAAATACTTAGAATTAATGATGCTTTTAGTTGATTTCAAAAAGAAACGTATTTTTAATTCCTCTGACTTCTTGGTTAAATTACCATCTTGCATATAAGCTTGTTTCTGGCATAAATGAATTGAAATATCGATTTCAAGAATTATTTTAATCCATACAATACTATGCTTACTTTTGTCTAATTTTACCAGGTTATTTTAACCCAAATTATAGGAACAGAAAAGTAAAGCAGATGGCTTAAATGTTATAAGTACATCTTATAACATTTTTGGTATTTAGAAAATTATGTTTTGAAATGGTGAGCTATTTCTTAGTATTTAAATATCTACTGTTTCTTAATTTTAGGGGGTCAGTCTTAACTGAGTTAAAATTTCAAATAATTTTTTTTTTATTTTATTTTTTTTTTTAATTATTGTTTTAGCCATACATTGTTATGATATCACCATGGGTTTACATATGCTTCCCCTCCGGGTCCCCCCTCCTTCCTCCCTCCCCCCAAGCAATAAATGCTGGAGAGGATGTGGAGAAAATTTCAAATAATTTTAAAAAAATTCACCTTTAATATAGAAATAGTCACTTGAAGTTATTGTGATATTCCTTTATAATTCAGTTAAGAAGCTGTGTGGATTCTTTGCAGTATTGTTTGAAATATTTCTTTTCCATTATTTTCTTACTACAATTACTGCAGGTTTACATTTCATCTCATCTGGACCATTTTTATAACAACGTCAAGGTGTTTCTGACTTTAGTCTTTTCCTTCATTGTTTTGCCATCTACTCTACATATTATTTGATTGTCCAAAACACTATATTGCTCATATTATTGTAGTCACTTCTGCATTGTCATGTAGAAAAGAATATGGATTATGGAATAAAGACCACTTACTATTCTTCAGTTTTGGACACACTCGTTAATCTCTGTTTCAGTGTCCTTATCTGTAAAATGGGGCTTTGTCAACAAGCTCATCAAAGTTGGTGTTATAATTAAATGAAACTAATGTTTGTTTTATTAATACTTCTCAACTGTCTCATGAATAGAGTCCAAAATTCTTAACTTGGCATACAAAATCAACCAAAGTTTGAGCTCAAACAACCTCTCAAGACATTAAATCATCCATGTGTGGTCAACATTTTAGCCAAAGCCCCTTCAGAAATCCCCTCTTCCATCCTCGGTCTCTCTCTTCCTGTACCTGCTCCTCTATGTTTCTGTTACCTGATATTTCTTTCCTCTGTCATCACATATTGAAATGCTACCAATTCACTATGTAAGTTGATACAGCATCTTCAAATTCCTGATAAAATGTAGACAGCCTAAAAAATGACCTTTTTCTTCCTGCTATTTATAAGGTTTATGTTTTTGCTTTCTTATGCCACCTAACATTTACTGCTCTGAATAGTAGTTACCTGTGTAAATGTCTTTTCTAAGAGACCATAAGATAGTAGCAAAGCCGTGTTATAGTCATGCAAGTTCATGCACTTAGAACTGTATCAAATACAAAGTTTTCAATAACCATTTGGCAAATTAAGGTATCATTTATCTTTTTAATATTCATAATTATCATATTATTTTAGGTTTACCTCTCATAGAGATGTTTTTTCCTCATTAAACCATTAAAAAATGCACAGAATCTGGGATAATTGTGTTTTTCCTGTATTGGCTCAGGAGAATTCTTAGATGATTTCAGCAATGCAGTGTGCATATCACTTTGAGTACATTTATTATAACTATTATTTTATTATTTTAAAAATTAACTCATGTTAGCTATAACAGCAGAAATGTCTTCTCATGTATCAACCTTTGACTAATCTATTCTCATTATGGAAAGAACAAAGGCATTTTTAGTTGATACTTTGTAGTTTTAGAATATCTAGTTTATTTCTGACCCCAAACCATCAGAATACATAAGATTCTGTTGTATTACTAAATTAGTGTCCTGTTCTTCAGGCAAGCATGTTAAAAAATGCCCCAGATAATCACATAATATCTCATTATACACTATAAGTCCAAAAAAGGCTTCTTACACTGTCTAATACATTTTTCATTTTTTCAGGCAAGTTTTACCTAAAGCATTTCTTGCAGGAAGACAACTCGTCTAGTGTTAATTATCCCAAGGGAATATGATTTCATAGCCTCCCTTATGGAATAAGGATTTTAGCAAATGAATGTGGTAAATGAACCTTAGAGCTATTGCAGTGACAGACGAATTATGTCAGTAAAAAACCTGGAATGAGTAGAAACAAGGAAGAAAAATCTCACCTTATGTGAGATCAGATAAGCATAAGGCATATACAAAGACTTTTAATGATGTCTCTTAGGAAAATTCTGCTTTGTTATAGAGAGTGAAGAGATGATAATGGACTTTGATGGAAGGGGAGAGGGAATGAAAAATGCCTTCGAGAAAACTGAAGAAGAAATACTGGATATTAAATGGAAAAAAAACCCACACACATGGAAAGAGATTTGTATCTTGTGTGCATGCTCAATCGTGTCTGACTCTTTGCAACCCCATGAACTGTAGCCTGCCAGGCTCCTCTGTCCATGGAATTCTCCAGGCAAGAGTACTTCTACTCTGGAGTAGAAGAGTATATAAACCAAATACAGATTTTTTAGCTTCTTAGAGAATTTGGAAGGATGTGTATAAAGCAATATGGATAATTTACTTTTCCATTATGTTTATGATGTATATGTTCTAAACATTTCTTTTTATGAATGAAATTTTTATTAAATTATAAAATAAGACATACTTAGGTGTTGGATTGCTAAGGGTAAGTACTTTTCCTCTGTATACACACTCTCAATGTAATAATCAACTGTGCTTTTAAGCCTGCTGGAATAATACATTTTTGGTTATTTTTTAAAATGCCATATGTACATCTATTCATTATGTAACACAAAGTTAGAATAAAAATGTATGATTTTGTTAAACTGTCCTGTCTCAAAAATATTTTGGGGTGAACCACATGCAAATTTTTAGTAATAAATTTCTTCTCTATTATTGGTCTGGTCTTATCTGATCTCAGACTTGAATTTATTCAGAATGCTAGAAATTGCTAGAAATTTTGTTTAAAACTAGATAAAAGATAAATATTCTACATGGGTTTAAACTTTTAATTAAGCCTCACAAGCACAAGAGTCAAATAACAGAGTTAAATAACTAAAGAAGCTGATATTTGCATAAAATGAGTTAACTGTGTTGAGGGTTTTGAATATTATTTTACCTCCGTATATCAGAAAATATGTAAGAAACAGATCCACTAGTATTTCCTACATATTTTGTTTCCTTTCAGTCTCTAAGGTGTGCTAACTGCCCAGTCTGCAAATAATTGATTACTTGAATGATCAATAAATTTTATAAATAATATATTCAATATTTTAAATAATTTTATTCTTATTACAAAATTTATCCTGCCCTTAATTTCAATCAAATATCAATAGAGTAAGAAAATAATGTAATTTGATAAGTTAGGGAAAGTCATTTCTAGGATAAGGAACAATGTATTAAAATCTTGCTAAATACATTAATCCAAGTAGGAAATAAATAATAAAATAATAAAACAAAATTCTCAGTGCTCTTTTATTAATATATGTGTGGCCTTTTGCTTTTTAAAAATTGCCATTTGGAGAGTAACTTTTGTTTTTATTTCTTTTTCATTTTGTAATTTGAATATTTATTGCCATGATATATATTCTGAAAAATCTCTAAAGCAAAGTTATACAATATATTTCTATTGCAAAAATATAATATTTCTATTAATTTCTGTGCAATTGCATGCAGAACAGGAAATAGATCTTTGCCTTCCTGATCACCATCTGTGCCATAGTCTCTAAGTTAATTTTTATGCTGACTTTAAGCTTACTAATTTAATGTCGTTAATATTCTTGCTTTTTTTATAGTTTTAACTCCTAGGTACACATCCCTAACCATGTTAACTTCACCATTTGTTAAAGAAATGGAATCATGTACTATGTGTTCTTTCATGCCTAGCTTCCCAATGTGATATTTGTGGCATGTAGCCATGTTGTGTGTAGCTGTACTTTGTTTTTATTGCTATGAGGTCTCTGTGTGTGTGGCGGTTTTACACCTTTTTTCTGCTTCCTTTTTATTTTTTATTTTATTTATTTATAGCCTTTTTTTAAATTTTCTTTACTTTATTGTGTTGTTTTTGACATACATTGACATGAATCCGCCATGGGTATACACATGGTCCCCCTCCAGAACCCTCCTCCCTCCTCCCTCCCGATTCTCTCCCCCTGGGTCATCCCTGTGCACCAGCTCCGAGCATCAGACCTGGGCTGGCGATTGATTTCACATATGATAATTAACATGTTTCAATGCCATTCTCCCATATCATCCCCCCCTTGCCCTCTTCCACAGAGTCCATGAGACTGTTCTATACATCTGCGTTTCTTTTGCTGTCTCGCATGCTGGGTTCTTGCTGCCATCTTTCTAAATTCCATATATATGCATTAGTATACTGTATTGTTTTTCCTTCTGGCTTACTTCACTCTGGATAATAGGCTCCAGTTCCGTCCACCTGAGTAGAACTGATTCAAATGAATTTTTTTTTAATGCTGAGTAATATTCCATTGTGTATATGTACCACAGCTTTCTTATCCATTCATCTGTTGAGGGACATCTAGATTGCTTCCATGTCCTGGCTATTGTAAACAATGCGGCGATGAACACTGGTGCACACATGTCTCTTTCAATTCTGGTTTCCTCGGTGTGTATGCACAGCAGTGGGATTGCTGGGTCATATGGCAGGTCTATTTGCAGTTTTTTAAGGAATCTCCACACTGTTCTCCATAGTGGCTGTACTAGTTTGCATTCCCACCAACAGTGTAAGAGGGTTCCCTTTTCTCCACATCCTCTCCAGCATTTATTGCTTGTAGATTTTTGGATGGCAGCCATTCTGACTGGTGTAAAGTGGTACCTCATTGTGGTTTTGATTTGCATTTCTCTGATAATGAGTGATGCTGAGCATCTTTTCATGTGTTTGTTAGCCATTTGTATGTCTTCTTTGGAGAAATGTCTGTTGAGTTCTTTGGCCCACTTTTTGATTGGGTCATTTATTTTTCTAGCATGGAGCTGCAGGAGTTGCTTGTATATTTTTGAGATTAATTGTTTGTCCGTTGCTTCATTTGCTATTATTTTCTCCCATTCTGAAGGCTGTCTTTTCACCTTGCTTATAGTTTCCTTTGTTGTGCAGAAGCTTTTAATTTTAATTAGGTCCCATTTGTTTATTTGTGCTTTTATTTCCAATATTCTGGGTGGTGGGTCATAGAGGATCCTGCTTTGGTTTATGTCAGAGAGTGTTTTGCCTATGTTTTCCTCTAGGAGTTTTATAGTTTCTGGTCTTATGCTTAGATCTTTGATCCATTTTGAGTTCATTTTTGTGTATGGTGTTAGAAAGTGTTCTAGTTTCATTCTTTTACAAGTGGCTGTCCAGTTTTCCCAGCACCACTTGTTAAAGAGATTGTTTTTTCTCCATTGTATATTCTTGCCTCCTTTGTCTAAGATAAGGTGTCCATAGATGTGTGGATTTATCTCTGGGCTTTCTATTCTGTTCCATTGATCTATATTTCTGTCTTTGTGCCAGTACCATACTGTCTTGATGACTGTGGCTTTGTAGTACAGCCTAAAGTCAGGTAGGTTGATTCCTCCAGTTCCATTCTTCTTTCTCAAGATTGCTTTGGCTATTCGAGGTTTTTTGTATTTCCATACAAATTGTGAAACATAGTTTTGGAAGTTTTGGCCACAGCAATCAGAGCAGATAAAGAGATAAAAGGGATCCAGATTGGAAAAGAAGGAGTAAAACTCTCACTGTTTGCAGATGACATGATCCTCTACATTGAAAACCCTAAAGACTCTACCAGAAAATTACTGGAGCTAATCAGTGAATATAGTAAAGTTTCAGGATACAAAATCAACACACAGAAATCTCTGGCATTCCTATACACTAACAATGAGAAAACAGAAAGAGAAATTAAGGAAACAAAAAGAATAAAATACTTAGGAGTATTTCTACCTAAAGAAACAAAAGACTTATATATAGAAAACTATAAAACACTGATGAAAGAAATCAAAGAGGACACAAATAAATGGAGAAATATACCGTGTTCATGGATTGGAAGAATCAATATAGTGAAAATGCGTATACTACCCAGAGCAATCTATGGATTCAATGCAATTCCTATCAAGCTACCAGAGGTCTTTTTCAGAGAATTAGAACAAATAATTTCACAATTTGTATGGAAATACAAAAAACTTCATATAGCTAAAGCAATCTTGAGAAAGAAGAATGGTTTTACACTTTTAATACTCATTCTGTCTTCACGTGCATTTAAATTGATTCTAGTTTTTATCTCCATGTCTCTTGGGTGATACTTAAGTGTGACTGCTAAGAACATGTATCTTCAGCTCTAGTATTGCTGAGTATTGCTGAACTGTTTCTGATGTGATATAACTGTGCACTCCCATTTGATATTTCACCATTACTTCACATCCTTACCAACTTTGGTATTTGTCAGGTTTTAAAGTTACTCTGATGGATGTGTTTACAGTCGTGTCCAACTCTTTTGTGACCCCGTAGACTGTAGCCTATCAGGCTGCTCTGTCCATGAAATTTCACAGGCAGAAACATTGGAGATGAGTTGCCATTTCCTTCTCCACGGGATCTTCCCATGCTAGGGATTGAACCTGCATCTCCTGCACTGCAGGTGAATTCTTTACCACTGAGCTAACTGGAAAGCCCAGCAGTCCCACTGTTGTTGTCGTTCAGTTGCTAAGTCATGTCTGACTCTTTGTGACCACCTGAATTATAGCACACCAGTCCCCTCTGTCCTCTATTTTCTCATGGAATTTCCTCAGATTCATGTCCATTGAGTCAATGATGCTATCCCACCATTTTATCCTCTGCTGCCCCTTTCTCCTTTTGCCTTCTGTCTTTCCCAGTATCAGGGTCTTTTCCAGTGAGTCAGCTCTTGGCAGCAGATGGCCAAAGTATTGGAGCTTCAGCTTCAGTATCAGTCCTTCAAATGAATATTCAGGGTTGATTTCTTTTAGGATTGACTGGTTGATCTTTTAGTCCATGGGACTTTCAAGAGTCTTCTCTAGCACCAAAATTCAGAAGCATCACTTCTTCAATACTCATTCTTCTTTATGGTCTAACTCTCACATCCAAGAATGACTACTGATAAAACCATAGCTTTGACTATGCAGACCTTTATCAGCAAAGCGATGTCTCTGCTCTTTAACATGCTGTATAGGTTAGTAATAACTTTGTTTTACCAAGAAGCAAGTCTCTTAATTTTATGACTTCAGTCTCTATCCTCATTGATTTTGGAGCCCAAGAAAACAGGATCTTTTTAATTTTCATAGCTAACCTATTAGGTTTGGTTCCATTTGGGCACTTGTGAGGTTTTGTTTAAATCGCTTGCTCTATTTTTTTTAAATTATCTTTTTTCTCTTCTCTATGGATTTGTGTGATTCACACATTCACACACACACCCCATACACACTGTTTTCTATGTTTATTACAAATATCTTCTCCCAGTATATAGTTTACCTTTTTATTTTCTTAATGCTGGAAACAAAAATAATTGATTTTTATGTGGTCCAGTTAATCAGTCTTTTTCTCCATTGTTTTGTTTTTTTTGTGTTCTGTTTAAGAAATCTTTCATTTCCCTATACAAAGACACTTCCCTGTGTTATGTCCTAGGAGCTTTATTGTTTTACGTGTCACATTTTCCTAAATAGTTTACTTGAAATTGATCTGTATGTATTATGTATAATGGATGTCAAGCTTCATTTTGTTCTACGTGGATATTAAATTGTCTTACAATCATTTGTTGAAAAAGACTGTCCTTTCCCCACTGTATAAAATAATAACTTCATTAAAAATCAATTGTCCGTATATACATACATGTGGTAATGAACTCTCCATTCATTCCATTTGTTCACTTGTCTGTCCTTGTATCAATACAACGTTGTTTTAATAATTGTGTTTTTAAAATAGCTCCCGATATCCCATTGAGCAAGTCTTTTTGCTTTGTTCTTCCTCAGTAGTGTCTTGGCTATTCTTGGCTTTTTGCATTTCCACATTTAGTAGCCACTTGGTTACAAATGTACATACATACACATATCATACAAAGTGTGATTTTTATTTGGATTTCATTCATTCTTTAGAGAAAGTTGGGGAGAATTAACACCTTAAATTTTTGAGACTTCAAATCTGCAAACATATCTCTCAAGTTTTTAAGGTCTTTTTTTCTTTCTCTCAATAAAATGTATTTTTCTGTGAGAGATCATCTTGTCTTTTATGTGATTTAATTCTAGTGTTCATTTGGTTTTTCCACTGTTGTGAATAGCATGTTTTTCAAACTACTATTTATCTAGCACCGTTGTGTAACTAGGTCTCTGGCATATGTATAAATCTTTCTAAAATTATTTTATATCAAGGTTAGTAATTTATTGTGTATCTCAATTCAGTACTATAACTTTGTCATTGGCCTCTGATAATCTGTGGATGTTGGCTGCCAGCAACAGAAACTGATTTTGACTAATTTATTTAATGAAGAACATAGTAGAGAATAGAGGTGAAAGAAGAGATTTATGGGTTTCTGAGAATCTGTTTTGAAAACAAGTGGGGAATTAAGGCAAGCCCAAAGTTCTATGAGCATGAACATGAAGTCTGAAAGCATGCTTCCACTGTGACAGTTTTTCTATACCTATTCTTACTTTTTATGGCATCTTTCACTTAAATGTAGTACTCAGAGCACAGAGCATTTAATGCAATAAACTTAGATTACTTCCTGACTCTCCTCATGTAGAGAGATGAAAAATTTGGTCTTTGGGTTTTTTTTTTTAGTAGAGATTGGTTCCTGAAAATTATCTTTGAACCACTGCTATGCCCAGTGGGCAAAGGAGAGTAGAGTATAATCTCTCAAAGAAAATGGTGCTTTTAGGAGAAGTTCTGAATGCTAGAGAGAAAAGCCAACAAATAAATAGTCATTCTCCTTAGGGGAAGGTCATATAAGACAGTCTGGTGCCTATCAGGCAGTCTTTGTAAAGTTTTGTAGCAAATGTTTTGCTAAGTATGGATTTATACTAAAATAGGATTTCTGGAGCCACCATATTATTCTCTCTATATATATATGGGCTTCTCTGGTGGCTCAGTTGGTAAAGAATCCACCTGCAATGCAGGAGCCCCAGGTTCGATTCCTGGGTGGGGAAGATCTCCTGGAGAGGGAAATGGCAACCACTCCAGTATTCTTGCCTGGAAAATCCTGTGGACAGAGGAGCCTGGTGGGCTACAGTCCATGGGGTCACAAAGAGTCAGACACGACCTAACTAAACCAATATATCCCAATGTATGTGTATGTCTTACATATATGTGTGTGTTCCACTGTTATCCTTTAATGATTTTAATCTGTCAAAGCATTATAATTTGTTTAAAAGAAATTAAAGAGACAGAAGATTAAAAAATTAGGAAGTCAAGTATTGGTATAACAATTTTTATTATTTTTCCATAGAAATTTGTATTATTATGTGAATGAAGAGAAATCTACTCTATAACTTATTTTTTATCCAAAGTTAAAATATGATGCATAATATTGCTTTTTTTTTTTGGCAATGAACTTAAATTCAGTTAGGGTTGATATTTATCCTTTTTCCATTCACAGAGAAGCCTCCAATTTCAACCAAGTATGTTATTCACAAAATGAGTCACTTCCTATGCAGGTGTTTCCAGATGTGTTAGGCTCCTGGAGATTAACTAGGTTTAGAGTACTGTTTATATAAATGTAGGACTAAATGTTATAATGCCATGTTAGTCTGTTGTACCTCAAAGAGACGTCAGAGATATTTTAGTTCAGACTAAAGAGGGAACTTGGCTTATATATCTCTGGAATTTAATTGTCCATTGGAAAGTGTCCTGGGCTGAAGCATGGTACTCTTGAAGAAAACATCCACCTGTATCCATTCTTTAAAAATCCATGACTCTTATTCTTCTCTACTTTTTTTCTAAATGTTATTTTTATTCCAAAAATAATACATTTCTTTTAAAAAAGCATATAGGTAGTAGAGAATTGTATGAAATAAAAAATGAAAGCTTTAGAAGTTTTTATACTGCTAAAGTCATTCTTGCTGTGTGGTACTTCCTCACATCTGACTTAGTTTAGCCTCTGGAGCAAGACAAGGTGTGTGTCTGTCTACTCTCACTTGACAACGCTGCAGGTGTCTGAACACAGTTAACTTGACCCCATTAAGTGTTTTTTTTTTTTTCTCTTTCTTACAGTACCATATATTTTCAATTGTTAAATCTTTTAGGTATGTTAGGGAAATTAAATGAAAATAGTCTTGTTCAAGCTTCAGAGCCAAGAAAGCACATCAGGGCTCTGACCTGGTTTCTGACCTGCCTGGGTACTGCACTGACTACCTGCCTGCTCCTGAGTGCACCTATTGTTACCAGTAAGCCAGGGGCACTATGAATAAGATGGGGGTGGATCTTGAAAGTGTTGTGCCTATGGAGGGGGTCTGGCCAACCAAGCCAAGGGCTTACAACATTCCAAGACAAAACAAACAGCATTGTAATAAAGACTAACATAAATCCAGAGCTGCAGTTTGCCTGCAGACTGATGGTACTTAATTTGCAGCCTGGGATTATAAGCAAGAATCCCACAAACTGCATCAAAACTGCAATTTGTTGCAGTTTCACCCATGGAGTAAGCACAGTGTCGGGGGCCTTTTCCTAATTGGGACCCAAGATTGCTGTTAACATGGGACTTCCCAGCTCTGTTTGAGTCTGGATGTTGGTCTGTCCAATTTGGTGATATACGTGCTGTTACTGTTTCTATTTCTGTTTTCTTTTAATGTTTGTATATTGAAAATAAGTTAAATACTTCTTCATTAAATATTGAAATTGTTTATTTGTGTGTAACAAGTAGTTTATTTTGTTAACGAATCCTTCAAACCTGAGATGAAAGTTAAAACTTTTGACAAAACAAGGTGTATAGAAGACATCTTTAAAAGAGAAAACAAAATTGCTTAATATACTTCCTTAGTAATATTTGTATGATGTTTATGCAATTTGAATTTATTTCTAAAATTCAGGACAGCACTGAATTAACTGACAACATTTTGAATTATGTTCAGCTATTACTGAAGTTTTACATAAAACCTCAGTACAAATGCCTGTCAGAAGACTATACACAAATGACATTTTTTGTTTTGAGAATAGGGGTTTGATAGAAAGAAACATCACTTTGTCATTAAAATGTTATGTGTCGGAGAGGAAAACTAAGATGGGGGAGGAATAGGACGGGGAGAACACTCTCTCCCCAATAAATATACCAAAAGAACTTTTAAAGGCCGAGCAAACTCCAAAAAACAGGAACTGAATGCTGGCAGAGGACATCGGGCATCTGGAGAGGCGACCCAGTGCCGACGTGAGGAGGTAGGACAAAAGAAAGAAAAGAAAAAAAAAGTAGAGGGAGAGACAAAGAGCTGGGGACGGGTTCCGTCCCGGAAGGGGAGTCTGGAATAAAGAGGAAAAAAAAAAGAGGAGAAAGGTTTCTGAATACCAGGGAGCATTCTCTCTGGCAGATCTGCGGTGGATCTTGGAGAGCAATATAGCTGAGAGCAGAAGCAGATTAATAGCTAAGCCCTGCAAGGTTCGTCTCTGGCTACAAGGAACAGCCGAGAGCGGCAGCACAGCCGAAGCAGACTGCTCCTGCTCAGGGAGGGGCGGGCCGCGGGCTCAGGGAACGGAGCAGCCTGAGGGACCTAACCTTCCAGGAAAAGCTCCCTCTCCCCCCCAGGTCCGTGCACAAAACAAAGGGC